>CM076575.1:466140470-466708347 GCA_034641835.2 Pinus albicaulis
CATCAAATCTAACATAAAATCTCTAACATAGCTCTCGGTCTCCCAAGAGTTTATAAAGCAAATGCACATAACAATAATTACAACAATTCAGGAACACTGTCTTTCCTTATCCGAATCACGTTAGGACTCTTTGAAGTGGCTGCGTGAAGAAGAAAAGACATCTGGACTGAGACAGTCCTAATAGAAGTCTTCCTTCCTAAATGTGTTCCCCACGTTCAAAACCATACCCAGAATTCGTTTCTTCCTCCATGATGAGCAACGAACCATGTAGACATGACGTGGATCATACCCATATGCGGTTTTTCTCAAGAGGCCACCTGGAACATACTCAAACATGAAGGCAGCTGCAGAATCGCCGGTTAGCTACGGAATGTCTACATTCTGCAGCTAGTTCCGGTCAAAATGCTTTACAATGGAAAAAATCACAAAATTTAACAGGTCAGTCATGTAAATCATTCTAGAAGTAATTTTAACTATATTCATTGATCAATTGGGTCTAAGATAGAAATAGACAAGGGAAAATGAGGTAAAATGAGGTGAAGGAAAGCACAATTTTGAGGCTCAACATACCCCCACTGCTGTCTCTTTGCATGTCCTCATGAAAATTATCCTATGAATTCAGAGGCTTCTGCAAGGACATCTAATTCCATTCTTCTCCTTTGTCTGGAAGCTAGAGGTCTTTTGGGTTTCCTGATAACAAGTTTGAACCTGAGGTTGGTGAGTTCCCTGATTAGCTTTTTGTTCCTTGTCTTCAAATTCTCATTGGTCTTCTCCACTTTGTCTATATGCAGGGATAAGGTTGAGTTCATATCAGTTTTGAGCTTGATTTGATCCTTGAGAATTTCATTTTCGTTTTTGATGTGTCTATTCAGCAGTTCCAAATCATATCTATCCCTCCTTAATATATCTATTTCAGACAGTGGAGGACTGGGGGTTCTCTCTTTGCTTTCTGAAGCTCTCCTCTCCAAAGTTTCCACATAGTCATAAATTTCCTGTTGAGCAGGGTCAACTTCAGGGGTTCCCTCATAAAAATCTTCTTCAACATCCTCTTCAATGGATGTTTCTTCATCTTCTATATTGATTACCCCTGTTTGCTTGATTAGTGTTTTCTTTAGTTTCCCCTTTAATCTGTGGCTTCTTCTAGGCTGAGAAGATCCCTCTCCTTTCTCCATGGCAGATTTCTTGATTACATTTTCCTCCTTAAGTTGCCTCTTGATTTGAGTCAACTTCTCTAAAATGATTTCCTCACTGCTTTCTTGGACTGTTTCATCAATTTCAACTTCTGAAGCCCTCCATTTCCTACTTCTCTTTGTAGGCTATGGTTCAGGTGATGGTTCTTTTGCTTCTTCAAAATGATTTCTTATTAAGAAATCATGCCATGTATCATTTGTTTTAGCTAGATGATGTTCAATCAAGATTTTGACCAAACCATGATGATACAGGGTTGTCTCTAAAAATTGAACTCTTCTCTGAACACAGGAAGCCATCTTCTTCAGACTTTGAAGCAAGAAATATGGTAGGTTTAAGTCTTCTCCCAGAAAATGCATCATTAGTCTAATTTGGTAGACATAAAATGTCCCATATCTACCCTCACATGTAACAAATTTTTGCAAAATAAGTAGTATGTTTCTCCATTTGTTTTTCAATGCGGAACTGGGAATTCCTTTCTTGAATACACTAACATCCATATTTGGTGATTTTAAAATTTGTTTCCAGGAGTCATTGTGGAATTCTCTATTTTTAAACCATCTCTCTCTCCAGTTCTGAGCAACCCTGTAGCCTCTGCAATAAAAAATTCAGTGACAGTAAACTTGACATCCCCTACTTCAACCTCGGTTCCTTGAAATGATCTTGCAAATGTTTTAGTGACTTCCTTATGGAAGCCATTAAATTTTTCCAAAAATTGAAGCCATCCTATTTGTTGTAACATTTCTTTGCATTGTGGGTAGCCTTCTAAATATTTTGAACCCACTGGTTCAGTTCTTATAATTAAACCCATTATTGATTCTTCAATGTTCAAATAAACACTCTTCTACCCACAAAAACAATGACTTTCACCTTTGAATTGAAAGGACTTCAAGTTCTAAATGAAAATAGCTCCAAACTTCATAATGACATACCTCTGATTGATAATGACAAATGCCTTCAAAACCTCGGACTGATATGCTTCTGTTGACAATTGAACTTTGGAGTGATATGCCTATGTTTGATAATGAAAGCAGTTTCAAATTTCGAGCTGATATGTCTCTGATAGACAGTGGCAAATGGCTTCAAATTTCTTTTGTGCAATACCTCTGGCTCTTGGTAGCAAATGGTTTCAATTTCAACACTGCAACACCTCTATCTCTGGTAACAAAAGACTTCAAACTCCACACTGCTACACTTCTGTGTTTATAATGAAAATGCTTCAAACTCTGTCCACAGTGATATTTTATCTGCCCACGGGATCAAGTGGCTTCAAGTCCTCACACTGTTATACTTCCAAATTTACCCTTCTGCTCTGCTCTGTGTTTACAATGCTCAATGCTATTCAAACTGATATCCTTTGGCTCTGCTCTCGGTGATAACAATATCTCTTTCTTCGGAATGAAATGCCGGCTACAGAATGAAGTAATGGCAGTGGTCACGGAATGGAGTAGTGGAGTGAGGTGGAGGGAATGTATTAATGATTGAAGGGACGGCGGAGGATTTTACGACGGTAGAGGGAATCATCATTGAATGATTTGGTTAAGAGACGTGGAGAATTCAAACACCTCGGCCATTTTAACCGCTTAAATGCTATCGGATATGAAATTTGAAATGGAAGATTTTAATCCAAAGTCTGTAGAGGGTTTGTTGGTGTTGATCAATAAAAACAATTAAAACAACCTTTTCGAACAATCCATAACTAAACTATGCTAAACTTTTATGAAATGCCATTATAATTTAAACTTGTTACCTCTGCCTTTCATTTGATTTTTTTTTTTTTTTTAGCCTTTGTCTTCTTGTTCACCTTTGGAGGAGTCTTCATAATTTTCTTGATGCTTTTGATTCATGGATACACTGGGTCACTTTGTTGCAATTCTGATGTCTACTGGTTGATGCCTTCAGGATTTATAGCTGCGGAAAGACTGTCTGGCTGCAGAAAGGCTGATCAGCTGCAGAATGTCCACTGAGCTGCAGAATGTTCCTGTAGAGCACTTTAATCATGAAAATGGAGTGTTTTTGGAATATGGGTGAAATGTTATGTGGTATGAATGAAAATGGATGATGGATTATGATATGTATGAATTGGATAATGAAATGGAATGGGTTCAGTTCATGAAATGGAGTGAAAGAATCATAAGGACTGTACTGCAATTCAGGACATGTTTTATTCACTTACAGCAAGATATCAAATTTTGTATTTTGACATGAAAATGAGATGGATGGAAGATGGAATGGGATGAATGAAATGTGGAATGGAATGAAATATGAATGATGGATGAGATGGAGTATGGATGAATAAGTGGATGGAGTGAAATGAAATGAATCATAAGCACTATGAAACTGAACTTATGATTTTTATAACAGCTGCTTATAAAAACAAAAATGGGAAAAGTTAGAGTGTCAGAGAGACTCTGATTTTCACCCTATCTTTTCTGTATAAACATGCCAATCAATGATTGGTTTTCATGTTTATACCTTTATTTTATTTTTATTTTATTTATTTTTTTTATTATTATTTTTTATTTTTATTTTTTTTCAAAAGAGAAATGCTTCAGAAAATTTAATCAAGTTGATGAAGAAGAGAGACTCTTCTTCATTAACTTCACATCATTGTCTTCTTGGAACTTCTTAATAAACTCTTCTCTTGAGAGTGGCTTGTGGTATAGCTTCAGTCTATGACCATTCACAGGAAAAGTGACCTCCTCTTCATCTATAGTTCTGATTTTTACTGCCCCATTATCAAAAATTCGAACAATTTCATATGGCCCAAGCCAATGTGTCTGAAATTTCCCTTGAAAATCCTTGAATTTTGAATCAAACAAGAGAGCCCAATCACCCTCTTTAAATTTCTTCTCTTTGATGTACTTGTCATGCCATCTAGCCCTTTGCCGTTGGACTAGACTTGTTTTCTGAACTGCATCTTGTCTGATCTCATCCAATTCATTAATTTGCTCCAGTCTATGCTTCTGTGCCTCCGTTAGATCAAGTCCTAGCTGAACTGCCATCTTGAATGAATAAATCAATCACTAATGGCAGAGTTATAAGATGGTTGTTATTGCAAGAATTCAACATTACTATTCTAGAGAGGCCTGGAAAACAAAACACTGTGGCTGATTTACTGTCTAGAATCCAAAATATCAAAGATGACACTCCGGTTGAAGATCAATTTCCTGATGAATATATTTTTGCAATCTCTACTCAAACTCCATGGTTTGCTGATATTTCCAATTATTTAGTTTCAGGAAAATTTCCTTCAATTATGAATGCAAGGGATAAAAGAAAAATCATTAATGATAGTGCAAGATATTCATGGGTCGCTAATGAGTTGTACAAGACAGGTTCAGATTTGATCATTAGAAGATGTGTTCGTGAAGATGAGATGCCTGAAATTCTCAAGGCATGTCATGATGAACCTTGTGGCGGACACTTTGCAGATAAGAGGACAGCCTATAAGATCCTTAATTTAGGATATTATTTGCCATCTTTGTTTAAAGATGCAAGGGAGTATGTCAAAAGGTGTGACAGTTGCCAAAGGGTAGGGAAACCTTCTCCTTCAGGTGAGATGCCATTACAACCTCAGGTACACATTGAACCTTTTGAAAAATGGGCTTTGGATTTTGTAGAACCTATTAGTCCTCCATCAAGACAAAAGAAATATATATTAGTTCGCACTGATTATGTTACTAAGTGGGTAGAAGCTAAACCATTACTTGTTGCTAATGAATCATCTGTAGTTACTTTTCTTTTTGAGGATATTTTTACTCGTTTTCGTGTCCCAAGGGAAATTGTTACAGATCAAGGAGCTCAATTTACATCAAGGCTAGTGGAGAAAATGATGGAGAGGTACAAAATCAGGCATAGAAAATCTACTCCTTATTATCCACAAGCAAATGGTCAAGTGGAATCTACTAATAAGGTCATTGAAGGAATCCTAACAAAGACTGTTCATTTACATAGAAGAGATTGGGTAGATAGGCTTCCTGAAGCCTTGCGGGCCTATAGAACTACATGGAGAAACACAACAGGCCATACTCCTTATGAGCTTGTTTATGGAAAGCAAGTTTTGTTTCCCATAGAGTTCCAAATTCAAACCTTCAAGATGGTAGTTCAGCTAGGACTTGATCTAACGGAGGCACAAAAGCATAGACTGGAGCAAATTAATGAATTGGATGAGATCAGACAAGATGCAGTTCAGAAAACAAGTCTAGTCCAACAACAAAGGGCTAGATGGCATGACAAATACATCAAGGAGAAGAAATTCAAAGAGGGTGACTGGGCTCTCTTGTTTGATTCAAAATTCAAGGATTTTCAAGGGAAATTTCAGACACATTGGCTTGGGCCATATGAAATTGTTCGAATTTTTTATAATGGGGCAGTAAAAATCAGAACTATAGATGAAGAGGAGGTCACTTTTCTTGTGAATGGTCATAGACTGAAGCTATACCACAAGCCACTCTCAAGAGAAGAGTTTATCAAGAAGTTCCAAGAAGACAATGATGTGAAGTTAATGAAGAAGAGTCTCTCTTCTTCATCAACTTGATTAAATTTTCTGAAGCATTTCTCTTTTGAAAAAAAAAAAAAAAAAGGTATAAACATGAAAACCAATAAAGGACCTGTCTTGTACAACTCATTAGCGACCCATGAATATCTTGCACTATCATTAATGATTTTTCTTTTATCCCTTGCATTCATAATTGAAGGAAATTTTCCTGAAACTAAATAATTGGCAATATCAGCAAACCATGGAGTTTGAGTAGAGATTGCAAAAAGATATTCATCAGGAAATTGATCTTCAATCGGAGTGTCATCTTTGATATTTTGAATTCTAGACAGGAAGTCAGCCACAGTGTTTTGTTTTCCAGGCCTATCTAGAATAGTAATGTTGAATTCTTGCAATAATAACAAGCATCTTATAACTCTACCATTAGTGATTGATTTATTCATTAAATATCTAATGGCAGAATGATCAGTGTGAATAAAAGTTTCATAGCCTGTTATATAGTGTCTAAATTTATTAATGGCATGAACAACAGCTAAAAACTCTTTTTCAGTTACAGTATAGTTTAACTCTGCAGGAGTCAAATTTTTACTGATATAATACATGGCATAGGGAATCAAATCTTTCTGTCCCAATACTGCTCCTAGAGCTGTATCGGAAGCATCTGTCGAGATATGAAAAGGTAACTTCCAGTTAGGTCCCCTTAATATAGGTGCTTCAGAAATTTTGGTTTTCAGGGTTTCAAAAGCTAACTGGCAATCAGAACTCCACTTAAATTCACAATCTTTGGTGAGTAATTTGAAGAGAGGAGATGCTATTTTGGTGAAGTTTTCTATAAATCTCCGATAGTACCCCGTAAATCCTAGAAAACTTCTTACATCTCTTTGACAACTTGGAATGGATAAGTTAGAAATAACTTCAACTTTCGCTTCATCAACTCTAATCCCATCCCCTGAAATGTGGTGCCCTAAAACAATACCTTCAGTGAACATCATAAAACATTTTTCATGACTAAGAGAAAGGTTTGCTTCTTGACATCTTTTTAATACTTTTTCCAAGTTTTCTAAAGCCTCTTCAAATGTATCCCCATAAACTGTAAAATCATCCATGTACACCTCTACACAGTCATGTATCAGATCAGAAAAAATTCCTAATACTGCCCTTTGGAATGTTGCAGGTGCATTGCACAATCCAAATGGCAATACTCTGTAGGCATAGGTACCCCAAGGACAAGTAAATGTGGTTTTATCTTGGTCTTCAAGTGCTACTTGGATTTGATTGTAACCACTAAACCCATCCAGGAATGAAAAGTACTTTTTACCTGCTAATGTATCTAATACTTGATCTATGAAAGGTAAGGAAAAATGGTCTTTAAGAGTAGCTTTATTCAGTTCTCGGTAGTCAACACACACCCTCCATTTTCCATTTTTCTTAGGTACAATTACTAAAGGGGAAACCCACTGACTATCTGAAATAGGATAGATGAAGTTAACATTTAACAATTTTTGTAATTCTTCTTTGACAATTTCCCTAAGATTTGGATTCATCCGTCTTTGAGGCTGTCTGATTGGTTTGCAATTTGCCTCTATATAGATGTGATGAGTACAAGTCTTGGGACTTTTCCCTTTCATGTCAGTGTATTCCCATGCATATGCAGAAGAATGTCTCTGTAATACTTTGACTAACTCTTCTTGTTGAGATTTTTCTAGGTTTTTGTTTATGTTCAAGGTTTTGCCTGGAAAAATTTCACTTGTAGAGCTGCCAAATTTGTCCATAGAATGAAGAGACATCTGCCTAGATGAAAAGAACTCAATATTGGATCTCTCTTGAAATGAATCTTGTTTGTGTTCTGGAGAAGATTCAAAGTTTTCTAGAGTATTCAGAATTTGATTATCTTCACTAATTTCTGAAATTGTGAAGAGTGGTTGTAAATATTCTTCATCCTCTATCCATTGAGTGTCATCTAGATCTGTAATTGTCCTAGCTGGAGGATATAAAGTGAATTTCTTTGTTGAACTACCATCAGAAATATACATATCACCGAACCTACAACTAATAAAAGCATCAGCTGTAGCCAACCAAGGTCTTCCTAGTATAACAGGATGGCCTCCTAGATTATTCTTGGGTGTCAGGATCATGAAATCCACAGGATACTCCCAAGAGTCTAGGGACACTGGAATGTCTTCTATTACCCCATCTGGTCTGATCACAGATCTATCTGCTAATTGTAATAGTGTGGGTGTAAAGAGAAGATTAGGAAGTTTCAGTTTGTCCATGATTTGTCTACTCATGATATTTATTGCTGCTCCTAAGTCAATGAGTGTGTTTTGAATTTCAATTCCATTGATGTGAATTTCGACAACTGGATTTCCTGGGTCAAGGTACTTTGGAATAGTAATCTTGCCCATCATAATGTCTGCTATTTGTCCTACCAGTTGAATTTTCTTGGTTTCTCTTATTCTTTTTCTTGTTGTCTTCATACTCAACTCCTTTATTGTTTTGGCTAAAATTGGGATTTCCTTGATGGCTTGCAATAATGGAATTTTAATGCAAACATTTCTCAATTCATCCAATAAATCATAATTAGGCACCATTATTTTTTTTTCTACACCTTTATCAATTTGTAGTCTTTCCGGAAAGGGAGGTATAGAAGTAGATGTGGATGGTTGCTCTAATACTGGAGTTGGATTTATTGGATCTTTTTGTTTCAATTTTTCAATGTTTTGGTCTTGAAAGGATGTATCTTCCTCAAGACTTTTATTAACCCGTAGGGAGTCTTCCTCAGAATTGTCTTGTTCTTGTATGATCACAGAAGGTTTCCTCTTTTCAAGTATCCTTCCAGACCTAAGTTGAACATCAATAAGGTCTAGAGGAGTGATTAAATAAGTTGGAAATTTTTGTCCTTCTATCATGTATGTATTCTGAGGGTTTTTATTATTGGGGTTTGGTATAGGCTGAGCTGGAAATTGATTGGATTTTTGAGGGAATGGTAATGGAAGTGGTTGATTTTGATGAGATTGGTTCGGAAGATGTTGTTGAGGATTTTGTTGAAAATTTTGTTGAAGATTTTGAGGAAAATTTTGTTGGGAATTTTGAGGATAAAAATGTGGATATGGTGGATAGGATGGTGGATACTGATAATATGGAGAGTATCTTCCATAGGGGCCTTGTGATCCTTGTGCCCAAGCTTGAGATTGATTTTGAAATTGGGGCCAAGGTTGCTGCCAAGAATTCCAAGGTGGAGGTTGATTATACATTTGATCATGGAATCCTTGTGTCTGAGATCCCTGCCAAGGTCTTCTAGATACAAAGTTAAGAGATTCTGTGGAGTCTGTAGGAGTTTCTTCTTGAAAAACAGCCTTGAGACCAAGAAGAGAAGGACAATTCTTGGTCTCATGTTTCTCAGAACAAATAACACAGGTTTCTACAACTTTTACATCTAGAGGACACTCTCTCAAGGCATGTTTCTTCCTACATTTGGGAAAAAAGATTGCCAAGGCATCAGATTCAGCCTTTTGCTTGTTTTGTATCTTGAGGGTGTCTATTTGTTCACTAAGACTCCCTAATATGTCAGACTTAAAATCATCAAGCATGTGTCCTATTTCTGATCTACTTACTGTCCCAGAAGCAGATTTACTTGCCCTTGCAAGAGCGGGATCTCTTGGACCTTTGACAGTTTTAGATTTCCCTCTTGAAAGGTTGATACATAACTCAGATATTTCAGGTAATGTGAGTTTTGATATATCCCCTTTTCCCATCATGTTAAGGATATCCAACCATTCATCCCTAATGGTTTTCAACAAAAGAGATTTTAAAGTGTCTTGATCTAGGTTTTCCATTTGTGCCCTTTTTATGTTGTATTTAAACCTTTCCAACAAATCTTCTAAGTTTTCATCTTCTTTTTGTAACATCTTGAACACTTCTTCCTTATGATTAACCGGCATACAATAATCCAAGTATCTCTCTAGAAATTCTTGTTTCATGTCTTCCCATGTTCTAATAGAGCTACTGATTAGACTCATAAACCACTTCAATGCTGCTCCCTTCAAAGTTGAAGGAAATAATTTCAGTTTTTGAGCATATTGTAAGTAGTCATAAGTCCTACACAACACTTCAAATTCGAATAAGAAAGTTTCAGGATCTTCAGTTTTAAGTCCATAGAAGTTTGGAAGGACAGAGGGTGAAATGTTTTTCATGGTTGTATTGGTTTCTTCATCAAGTATAGGGAACCCAAAAGAGCTTCATATTCTACCTCTTCCTCCATCTGCACCTCTACCTCCTTCTCCTCTTCCTCCTTCTCCTCTACCTCTACCTCTACCTCCTCCAAATAATGTGTGTTCTCCATTAACAACTCCTCCTCCTCCTTCTTCTGCCATGGTTGACTCTCCTGTGGAAGTAGAAAGGTTTGTATCCCCAACAAGAATTTTTAGATCTTCTTCTATGGCAGGTTCAGTGGATGGAGTGGAAGGTTTCTCTAATGGAATAGGTGACCTTAGATCTTCTAGAAGTCCAGGATCAGTAAAGGATGGAAGATGGGTTTGAGTTGAAGGTATACTAGTTCTGGATCTAGATGAAACAAGTGGTGTTCTAGAAATCAAACTTCTGCCTCTGCTGCTTATAAATCTTCCCCTTGAATCTCTCTCTCTATGCATAAAATTGTTTTTTGATGCTAAGAAACAAAGGTTACCTAGTTTTCACTTCCCCGGCAACGGCGCCAAAATGTTTGGTCTCAATCTAGTCTCCTAAACTGAGCTCATTTAATTGTCAACCAGGATTTGTAAACTGCTGAAGTGAAGTGTACTGTATGTACCTAGGTACTTGTTTCCTAATGCGTTGTGTGCAGTGTTTTGTGATGTTTTTGGTCTTTTATGATGATTTATGATGTTTTTGGTCTTTTATGATGATTTATGATGTTTTTGGTCTTTTGGTGGTTTTATGTTTACAAGGGAAAATGCCTAGAAAGCTAATGGAAAGGAGCTGGTGATTAAAAACAGAGTTAAGCCTAATTGATGGAATGACAAATGGCAAATGCAATTGGAAACACTGAAGCAGAATCTAAACTATGACTAAATAAAAGCAAAAGCTTGATAATGACTTTTAGGCAAATGACACAAACTAAACTTGAGAAATGATCACTAAGTATGCAAATCCTCTAACTAAACAGTTAAACACTAATCTTACCATGATGCAACATTTTGTCCTAAGCTCTTCTATTCTATGACTAATTCCTAGTTCTATTCTGCAATTTAATTGAATGTCACAGAACCTATACTCAAAGAGTTATCGATTTCTCTCTAAAGTAGACTTTTGAGGAAGAGCTCTGTTTATAAAATGATGAGGAAATTGCAGAGATACTTCAGGCCTTAGAATAATGTTGTCTTCTGTTCATATGGTTATAGATCAATTAGGGATTTTAGAACAAGAAGAGGTTTGTGAATAATGAAGGTTGTCTTGTTAATCCTAACAACTGAAGTAATCTATTGTGCAATGGATAACAATTTGAATATGAAGTGCAAATGCAATGAGTTAATCTAAGAATGAACCTAAGATGCCACTAATCTAGAACAATGCTAAACTATAAGTCATCATCAAACTCGAAACAAAGTAATTGAATATGAGTTAAATGCAATGAAACTCCGGAGCATTCTAAATATGCTAACATGCATTATTCTATGAAGTTACACAATATGTTTGTTCATCATTAGTGATATTTTGGAAGAGTTCCTTCTTTTGGAAGAGGTAGAACAATTCTGACTGTGTAATTGAGTTCAATTGTAAGCAAATAGACTGAAAGCAAATGAAAAACTAAGATATCATATCCATACCCTACTCGTCATTATGATGTCTTGGGCAAGCGTTTAAGAGAAAGAACAGAAATGATACTTAGTACAAACACACAACTAAATCATTCATTATCACAGTCATGTCTTGAACTTCTTAAGAATTTCTTGGAAAAGTTTCTTCTTGTGGAAGAGTGATTAGAACAAGTGTAACTGTGATAGTGAACAGCAAAAACTACAACTAAATCCTACAGTACTATAGCTATTCATCATTCATCATTATAATCTTTCGGAAGAGTGTCTTCTTGTGGAAGAGTTAGAATGAATATAACTACAGTAGCTAGTTAAAACAACTATAAATTCAACTCCTAATCCTACAATACTATAGTCATTCAACATTCATCATTATAATCTGTTGGAAGAGTGTCTTCTTGTGGAAGAGTTAGAATGAATACGACTACAGTAGCTAGTTAAAACAACTACAAATTTAAATGCAAAACGTAAAGGCAGCTAGGAAACTTATCTAATTTACGCAAAATAAATCCGTGCAAGAGGCAGGGGCCCTCTACCACTTGACGACATTCAACTCCAAATTAAATCACGCCTTCAAAATAACTTTGTCTGCTCCATTAAAGATGAAATAGTTTGAACATAACACTCTGCGTCTTCAGGAATGTAACACAGAGTCTAAACAAAATCTAGCATCAAATCTAACATAAAATCTCTAACATAGCTCTCGGTCTCCCAAGAGTTTATAAAGCAAATGCACATAACAATAATTACAACAATTCAGGAACACTGTCTTTCCTTATCCGAATCACGTTAAGACTCTTTGAAGTGGCTGCGTGAAGAAGAAAAGACATCTGGACTGAGACAGTCCTAATAGAAGTCTTCCTTCCTAAATGTGTTCCCCACGTTCAAAACCATACCCAGAATTCGTTTCTTCCTCCATGATGAGCAACGAACCATGTAGACATGACGTGGATCATGCCCATATGCGGTTTTTTTCAAGAGGCCACCTGGAACATACTCAAACATGAAGGCAGCTGCAGAATCGCCGGTTAGCTACGGAATGTCTGCATTCTGCAGCTAGTTCCGGTCAAAATGCTTAACAATGGCAAAAATCACAAAATTTAACAAGTTAGTCATGTAAATCATTCTAGAAGTAATTTTAACTATATTCATCGTAATTTGAATTTGGGTCTAAGATAGAAATAGACAAGGGAAAATGAGGTAAAATGAGGAAGGGAAAGTACAATTTTGAGGGCTCAACAATGAGGGCTCAACACTTAGTATAAACACACAACTAAATCATTCATTATCACGGTTATGTCTTGAACTTCTTAAGGATGTCTTGGAAGAATTTCTTCTTGTGGAAGAGTGATTAGAACAAGTATAACTGTGATAGTGAATAGCAAAAACTACAACTAAATCCTACAGTACCATAGCTATTCATCATTTATCATTATAATCTGTTGGAAGAGTGTCTTCTTGTGGAAGAGCTGGAATGAATATAACTACAGTAGCTAGTTAAAACAACTATAAATTCAACTCCTAATCCTACAATACTATAGTCATTCAACATTCATCATTATAATCTGTTGGAAGAGTGTCTTCTTGTGGAAGAGTTAGAATGAATATGACTACAGTAGCTAGTTAAAACAACTACAAATTCAAATGCAAAACGTAAAGGCAGCTAGGAAACTTATCTAATTTACGCAAAATAAATCCGTGCAAGAGGCAGGGGCCCTCTACCACTTGACGGCATTCAACTCCAAATTAAATCACGCCTTCAAAATAACTTTGTCTGCTCCATTAACGATGAAATAGTTTGAACATAACACTCTACGTCTTCAAGACCGTAACACAGAGTTTAAACAAAATCTAGCAGCAAATCTAACATAAATCTCTCTAACATAGCTCTCAGTCTCCCAAGAGTTTATAAAGAAAATGCACGTAACAATAATTACAACAATTTAGGAACAATGTCTTTCCTAATCCGAATCATGTTAGAACTCTTTGAAGTGGCTGCGTGAAGAAGAAAAGACATCTGGACTGAGACAATCCTAATAGGAGTCTTTCTTCCTAAATGTGTTCCCCACGTTCAAAACCATACCCAGAATTCATTTCTTCCTCCATGATGAGCAACGAACCATGTAGACATGACGTGGATCATGCCCATATGCGGTTTTTCTCAAGAGGCCACCTGGAACATACTCAAACATGAAGGCAACTGCAGAATCGCCGGTTAGCTACGGAATGTCTGCATTCTGTAGCTAGTTCCGGTCAAAATGCTTTACAATGGCAAAAATCACAAAATTTAACAATTCAGTCATGTAAATCATTCTAGAAGTAATTTTAACTATATTCATTGATCAATTGGGTCTAAGATAGAAATAGACAAGGGAAAATGAGGTAAAATGAGGTGAAGGAAAGCACAATTTTGAGGCTCAACATACCCCCACTGCTGTCTCTTTGCATGTCCTCATGCAAATTATCCTATGAATTCAGAGGCTTTTGCAAGGACATCTAATCCCCTTCTTCTCCTTTGTCTGGAAGCTAGAGGTCTTCTGGGTTTCCTGATAACAAGTTTGAACCTGAGGTTGGTGAGTGCCCTGATTAGCTTTTTGTTTCTTGTCTTCAACTTCTCATTGGTCTTCTCCACTTTGTCTATATGCAGAGATAAGGTTGATTTCATATCAGTTTTGAGCTTGATTTGATCCTTGAGAATTTCATTTTCGTTTTTGATGTGTCTATTCAGCAATTCCAACTCATATCTATCCCTCCTTAATATATCTATTTCAGACAGTGGAGGAATGGGGGTTCTCTCTCTGCTTTCTGAAGCTCTCCTCTCCAAAGTTTCCACATAGTCATAAATTTCCTGTTGAGCAGGGTCAACTTCAGGGGTTCCCTCATAAAAATATTCTTCAACATCCTCTTCAATGGATGTTTCTTCATCTTCTATATTGATTACCCCTGTTTGCTTGATTAGTGTTTTCTTCAGTTTCCCCTTTAATTTGTGGCTTCTTCTAGGCTGAGAAGATCCCTCTCCTATCTCCATGGCAGATTTCCTGATTACCTTTTCCTCCTTAAGTTGCCTCTTGATTTGAGTCAACTTCTCTAAAATGATTTCCTCACTGCTTTCTTGGACTGTTTCATCAATTTCAACTTCTGAAGCCCTCCATTTCCTACTTCTTTTTGTAGGCTGTGGTTCAGGTGATGGTTCTTTTGCTTCTTCAAAATGATTTCTTATTAAGAAATCATCCCATGTATCATTTGTTTTAGCTAGATGATGTTCAATCAAGATTTTGACCAAACCATGATGATACAGGGTTGTCTCTAAAAATTGAACTCTTCTCTGAACACAGGAAGCCATCTTCTTCATACTTTGAAGCAAGAAATATGGTAGGTTTAAGTCTTCTCCCAGAAAATGCATCATTAGTCTGATGTGGTAGACATAAAATGTCCCATATCTACCCTCACATGTAACAAATTTTTGCAAAAGAAGTAGTATGTTTCTCCATTTGTTTTTCAATGCAGAACTGGGAATTCCTTTCTTGAATACACTGACATCCATATTTGGTGATTTTAAAATTTGTTTCCAGGAGTCATTGTGGAATTCTCTATTTTTAAACCATCTTTCTCCAGTTCTGAGCAACCCTGTAGCCTTTGCAATAAAAACTTCAGTGACAGTAAACTTGACATCCCCCACTTCAACTTCGGTCCCTTGAAATGATCTTGCAAATGTTTTAGTGACTTCCTTATGGAAGCCATTAAATTTTTCCAAAAATTGAAGCCATCCTATTTGTTGTAACATTTATTTGCATTGTGGGTAGCCTTCTAAATATTTTGAACCCACTGGTTCAGTTCTTACAATTAAACCCATTATTGATTCTTCAATGTTCAAATAAACACTCTTCTACCCACAAAAACAATGACTTTCACCTTTGAATTGAAAGGACTTCAATTTCTAAATGAAAATAGCTCCAAAATTCATAATGACATACCTCTGATTGATAATGACAAATGCCTTCAAAACCTCAGACTGATATGCTTCTGTTGACAATTGAACTTTGGAGTGATATGCCTCTGTTTGATAATGAAAGCAGTTTCAAATTTCGAGCTGATATGTCTCTGATAGACAGTGGCAAATGGCTTCAAATTTCTTTTGTGCAATACCTCTGGCTCTTGGTAGCAAATGGTTTCGATTTCAACACTGCAACACCTCTGTCTTTTGGTAACAAAAGACTTCAAACTCCACACTGCTACACTTCTGTGTTTATAGTGAAAATGCTTCAAACTCTATCCACGGTGATATTTTATCTGCCCACGGGATCAAGTGGCTTCAAGTCCTCACGCTGTTATGCTTCCAAATTTACCCTTTTGCTCTGCTCTAATTTTACAATGCTCAACGTTATTCAAAATGATATCCTTTGGCTCTGCTCTCAGTGATAATAATATCTCTGTCTTCGGAATGGAATGCCAGCTACAGAATGAAGTTATGGCAGTGGTCACGGAATGGAGTAGTGGAGTGAGGTGGAGGGAATGTATTAATGATTGAAGAGACAGCGGAGGATTTTACGACGGCAGAGGAAATCATCATTGAATGATTTGGTTAAGAGACGTGGAGAATTCAAATACCTCGGCCATTTTTTAACCGCTTAAATGATATCGGATATGAAATTTGAAATGGAAGATTTTAATCCAAAGTCTATGGAGGGTTTATTGGTCTTTGATCAATAGAAACAATTAAAACAACCTTTTCGAACAATCCATAACTAAACTATGCTAAACTTTTATGAAATGCCATTATAATTTAAACTTGTTACCTCTGCCTTTCATTTGATTTTTGTAGCCTTTGTCTTCTTGTTCACCTTTGGAGGAGTCTTCATAATTTTCTTGATGCTTTTAATTCATGGATACACTGGGTCACTTTGTTGCAATTCTAATGTCTGCTGGTTGATGCCTTCAGGGTTTGTAGCTGCAGAAAGACTGTCTGGCTGCAGAAAGGTTGATCAGCTGCAGAATGTCCACTGAGCTGCAGAATGTTCCTGTAGAGCACTTTAATCATGAAAATGGAGTGTTTTTGGAATATGGGTGAAATGTTATGTGGTATGAATGAAAATGGATAATGGATTATGATATGTATGAAGTGGATAATGAAATGGAATGGGTTCAGTTCACGAAATGGAGTGAAAGAATCATAAGGACTGTACTGCAATTCAGGACATGTTTTATTCACTTACAACAAGATATCAAATTTTGTATTTTGACATGAAAATGAGATGGATGGAAGATGGAATGAGATGAATGAAATGTGGAATGGAGTGAAATATGAATGATGGATGAGATGGAGTATGGATGAATAAGTGGATGGAGTGAAATGAAATGAAATGAATCATAAGCACTATGGAACTGAACTTATGATTTTTGTAACAGCTGTTTGTAAAAACAAAAATGGGAAAAGTTAGAGTGTCAGAGAGACTCTGATTTTCACCCTATCTTTTCTGTATAAACATGCCAATCAATGATTGGTTTTCATGTTTATACCTTTATTTATTTATTTATTTTTTCAAAAGAGAAATGCTTCAGAAAATTTAATCAAGTTGATGAAGAAGAGAGACTCTTCTTCATTAACTTCACATCATTGTCTCCTTGGAACTTCTTGACAAACTCTTCTCTTGAGAGTGGCTTGTGGTATAGCTTCAGTCTATGGCCATTCACAAGAAAAGTGACCTCTTCTTTATCTATAGTTCTGATTTTTACTGCCCCATTATCAAAAATTCGAACAATTTCATATGGCCCAAGCCAATGTGTCTGAAATTTCCCTTGAAAATCTTTGAATTTTGAATCAAACAAGAGAGCCCAGTCACCCTCTTTGAATTTCTTCTCCTTGATATACTTGTCATGCCATCTAGCCCTTTGCTGTTGGACTAGACTTGTTTTCTGAACTGCATCTTGTCTGATCTCATCCAATTCATTAATTTGCTCTAGTCTATGCTTTTGTGCCTCCGTTAGATCAAGTCCTAGCTGAACTGCCATCTTGAATGTTTGAATTTGGAACTCTATGGGAAACAAAACTTGCTTTCCATAAACAAGCTCATAAGGAGTATGGCCTGTTGTGTTTTTCCATGTAGTTCTATAGGCCCACAAGGCTTCAGGAAGCCTATCTACCCAATCTCTTCTATGTAGATGAACAGTCTTTGTTAGGATTCCTTCAATGACTTTATTAGTGGATTCCACCTGACCATTTGCTTGTGGATGATAAGGAGTAGATGTTCTATGTCCGATTTTGTACTTCTCCATCATTTGCTCCACTAGCCTTGATGTAAATTGAGCTCCTTGATCTGTAACAATTTCCCTTGGGACACCAAAACGAGTAAAAATATCCTCAAAAAGAAAAGTAACTACAAATGATTCATTAGCAACAAGTAATGGCTTAGCTTCTACCCATTTAGTAACATAATCAGTGCAAACTAATATATATTTCTTTTGTCTTGATGGAGGACTAATAGGTCCTACAAAATCCAAAGCCCATTTTTCAAAAGGTTCAATGTGTACCCGAGGTTGTAATGGCATCTCACCTGAAGGAGAAGGTTTCCCTACCCTTTGGCAACTGTCACACCTTTTGACATACTCCCTTGCATCTTTAAACAAAGATGGCCAATAATATCCTAAATTAAGGATCTTATAGGCTGTCCTTTTATCCGCAAAGTGTCCGCCACAAGGTTCATCATGACATGCCTTGAGAATTTCAGGCATCTCATCTTCACGAACACACCTTCTAATGATCAAATCTGAACCTGTCTCGTACAACTCATTAGCGACCCATGAATATCTTGCACTATCATTAATGATTTTTCTTTTATCCCTTGCATTCATAATTGAAGGAAATTTTCCTGAAACTAAATAATTGGCAATATCAGCAAACCATGGAGTTTGAGTAGAGATTGCAAAAAGATATTCATCAGGAAATTGATCTTCCACCGGAGTGTCATCTTTGATATTTTGGATTCTAGACAGGAAATCAGCCACAGTGTTTTGTTTTCCAGGCCTATCTAGAATAGTAATGTTGAATTCTTGCAATAGTAACAACCATCTTATAACTCTGCCATTAGTGATTGATTTATTCATTAAGTATCTAATTGCAGAATGATCAGTGTGAACAAAAGTTTCATAGCCCGTTATATAGTGTCTAAATTTGTTAATGGCATGAACAACAGCTAAAAACTCTTTTTCAGTTACAGTATAGTTTAACTCTGCAGGAGTCAAATTTTTACTGATATAATAGATGGCATAGGGAATTAAATCTTTCTGTCCCAATACTGCTCCCAGAGCTGTATCGGAAGCATCCGTCGAGATATGAAAAGGTAACTTCCAGTTAGGTCCCCTTAATATAGGTGCTTCAGAAATTTTGGTTTTCAGGGTTTCAAAAGCTAACTGGCAATCAGAAGTCCACTTAAATTCACAATCTTTGGTGAGTAATTTGAAGAGTGGAGATGCTATTTTGGTGAAGTTTTCTATAAATCTCCGATAATACCCTGTAAATCCTAGAAAACTTCTAACATCTCTTTGAAAACTTGGAATGGATAGGTTAGAAATGACTTCAACTTTCGCCTCATCAACTCTAATCCCATCCCCTGAAATGTGGTGCCCTAAAACAATACCTTCAGTGAACATCATAAAACATTTTTCATGACTAAGAGAAAGGTTTTCTTCTTGACATATTTTTAATACTTTTTCCAAGTTTTCAAAAGCCTCTTTAAATGTGTCCCCATAAACTGTGAAATCATCCATATACACCTCTACACAGTCATGTATTAGATCAGAAAAAATTCCTAATACCGCTCTTTGGAATGTTGTGGGTGCATTGCATAATCCAAATGGCAATACTCGGTAGGCATAGGTACCCCAAGGACAAGTAAATGTGGTTTTATCTTGGTCTTCAAGTGCTACTTGGATTTGATTGTAACCACTAAACCCATCTAGGAATGAAAAGTACTTTTTACCTGCTAATGTATCTAATACTTGATCTATGAAAGGTAAAGGAAAATGGTCTTTAAGAGTAGCTTTATTCAGTTCTCGGTAGTCAACACACACCCTCCATTTTCCATTTTTCTTAGGTACAATTACTAAAGGAGAAACCCACTGACTGTCTGAAATAGGATAGATGAAATTAACATTTAACAATTTTTGTAATTCTTCCTTGACAATTTCCCTAAGATTTGGATTCATCCGTCTTTGAGGCTGTCTGATTGGTTTGCAATTTGCCTCTATATAGATGTGATGAGTAAAAGTCTTGGGACTTATCCCTTTCATGTCAGTGTATTCCCATGCATATGCAGAAGAATGTCTCTGTAATACTTTGACTAACTCTTCTTGTTGAGATTTTTCTAGGTTTTTGTTTATGTTCAAGGTTTTGCCTGGAAAAATTTCGCTTGTGGAGCTGCCAAATTTGTCCATAGAATGAAGAGAAATCTGCCTAGATGACAAGAACTCAATATTGGATCCCTCTTGAAATGATTCTTGTTTTTGTTCTGGAGAAGATTCAAAGTTTTCTAGAGTATTCAGAATTTGATTATCTTCACTAATTTCTGAAATTGTGAAGAGTGGTTGTAAATATTCTTCGTCCTCTATCCATTGAGTGTCATCTAGATCTGTAATTGTCCTAGCTGGAGGATATAAAGTGAATTTCTTTGTTGAACTACCATCAGAAATATACATATCACCGGACCTACAACTAATAAAAGCATCAGCTGTAGCCAACCAAGGTCTTCCTAATATAACAGGATGGCCTCCTAGATTATTCTTAGGAGTTAGGATCATGAAATCCACAAGGTACTCCCAAGAGTCTAGGGACACTGGAATGTCTTCTATTACCCCATCTGGTCTGATCACAGATCTATCTGCTAATTGTAATAGTGTGGGTGTAAAGAGAAGATTAGGAAGTTTCAGCTTGTCCATGATTTGTCTACTCATGATATTTATTGCTGCTCCTAAGTCAATGAGTGTGTTTTGAATTTCAATTCCATTGATGTGAATTTTGACAACTGGATTTCCTGGGTCAAGATACTTTGGAATAGCAATCTTGCCCATCATAATGTCCGCTATTTGTCCAACCAGTTGAATTTTCTTGGTTTCTCTTATTCTTTTTCTTGTTGTTTTCATACTCAACTCCTTTATTGTTTTGGCTAAAATTGGGATTTCCTTGATGGCTTGCAATAATGGAATTTTAATGCAAACATTTTTCAATTCATCTAAGAAATCATAATTAGGCACCATGATTTGTTTTTCTACACCTTTATCAATTTGTAATCTTTCCGGGAAGGGAGGTATAGAAGTAGATGTGGATGGTTGCTCTAATACTGGAGTTGGATTTATTGGATCTTTTTGTTTCAGTTTTTCAATGTTTTGATCTTGAAAGGATGTATCTTCCTCAAGACTTTTATTAACCCGAAGGGAGTCTTCCTCAGAATTATCTTGTTCTTGTATGATCACAGAAGGTTTCCTCTTCTCAAGTATCCTTCCAGACCTAAGTTGAACATCACTAAGGTCTAGAGGAGTAATTAAATAAGTTGGAAACTGTTGGCCTTCTATCATGTATGTATTCTGAGGGTTTTTATTATTGGGGTTTGGTATGGGTTGAGCCGGCAATTGATTTGATTTTTGAGGGAATGGTAATGAAAGTGGTTGATTTTGATGTGGTTGGTTCTGATGATGTTGTTGAGGATTTTGTTGAAGATTTTGAGGAAAATTTTGTTGAGGATTTTGAGGATAAAAATGTGGGTATGGTGGATAGGATGGTGGATACTGATAGTATGGGGAGTATCTTCCATAGGGACTTTGTGCTCCTTGTGCCCAGGACTGAGATTGATTTTGAAATTGGGGCCAAGGTTGTTGCCAAGAATTCCAAGGTGGAGGTTGATTATACATTTGATCATGGAATCCTTGTGTCTGAGATCCCTGCCAAGGTCTTCTAGATACAAAGTTAAGAGATTCTGTGGAATCTGTAGGAGTTTCTTCCTGAAAAATAGCCTTGAGACCAGGAAGAGAAGGACAATTCTTGGTCTCATGTTTCTCAGAACAAATAACACAGGTTTCTACAACTTTTACATCTAGAGGACACTCTCTCAAGGCATGTTTCTTCCTACATTTGGGACAAAATATTGCCAAGGCATCAGATTCAGCCTTTTTCTTGTTTTGTATCTTGAGGGTGTCTATTTGTTCACTAAGGCTCCCTAAGATGTCAGACTTAAAATCATCAAGCATGTGTCCTATTTCTGATCTACTTACTGTCCCAGAAGCAGATTTACTTGCCCTTGCAAGAGCGGGATCTCTTGGACCTTTGACAGTTTTAGATTTCCCCCTGGAAAGGTTGATACATAACTCAGATATTTCAGGTAATGTAAGTTGTGATATATCCCCTTTTCCCATCATGTTAAGGATATCCAACCATTCATCCCTAATTGTTTTCAACAAAAGAGCTTTTAAAGTGTCTTGATCTAGGTTTTTCATTTGTGCCCTTTTTATGTTGTATTTAAATCTTTCCAACAAATCTTCTAAGTTTTCATCTTCTTTTTGTAACATCTTGAACACTTCTTCCTTATGATTAACCGGCATACAATAATCCAAGTATCTCTCTAGAAATTCTTGTTTCATATCTTCCCATGTTCTAATAGAACTACTGATTAGACTCATAAACCACTTCAATGCTGCTCCCTTCAAAGTTGAAGGAAATAATTTCAGTTTTTGAGCATCTTGTAGGTAGTCATAAGTCCTACACAACACTTCAAATTCGAATAAGAAAGTTTCAGGATCTTCAGTTTTAAGTCCATAGAAGTTTGGAAGGACAGAGGGTGAAATATTTTTCATGGTTGTATTGGTTTCTTCATCAAGTATAGGGAACCCAAAAGAGCTTCCTATTCTACCTCTTCCTCCATCTACACCTCTACCTCCTTCTCCTCTTCCTCCTTCTCCTCTACCTCTACCTCTACCTCCTCCAAATAATGTATGTTCTCCATTAACAACTCCTCCTCCTCCTTCTTCTGCCATGGTTGACTCTCCTGTGGAAGTAGAAAGGTTTGTATCCCCAACAAGAATTTTTAGATCTTCTTCTATGGCAGGTTAAGTGGATGGAGTGGAAGGTTTCTCTAATGGAATAGGTGACCTTAGATCTTCTAGAAGTCCAGGATCAGTAAAGGATGGAAGATGGGTTTGAGTTGAAGGTGTACTAGTTCTAGGTCTAGATGAAACAAGTGGTGTTCTAGAAATCAAACTTCTGCTTCTGTTGCTTATAAATATTCCCCTTGAATCTCTCTCCCTACGCATAAATTTTTTTTTGGATGATAAGAAACAAAGGTTACCTAGTTTTTACTTCCCCGGCAACGGCGCCAAAATGTTTGGTCTCAATCTAGTCTCCTAAACTGAGCTCATTTAATTGTCAACCAGGATTTGTAAACTGCTGAAGTGAAGTGTACCATATGTACCTAGGTGCTTGTTTCCTAATGCGTTGTGTGTAGTGTTTTGTGATGTTTTTGGTCTTTTATGATGATTTATTATGTTTTTGGTCTTTTGGTGATTTTTATGTTCACAATGAAAATGCCTAGAAAACTAATGGAAAGAAGTTGGTGGTAAAAAACAGAGTTAAGCCTAATGTATGGAATGACAAATGGCAAATGCAATTGGAAACACTGAAGCAGAATCTAAACTATGACTAAATAAAAGCAAAGCTTGATAATGACTTTTTAGGCAAATGATTCAAAACACAAACTAAACTTGAGAAATGATCACTAAATATGCAAATCCTATAACTAAACAATTAAACACTAATCTTACCATGATGCAACATTTTGTCCTAAGTTCTTCTATTCTATGACTAATTCCTAGTTCTATTCTGCAATTTAATTGAATGTCACAGAACCTTTACTCAAAGAGTTATTGATTTCTCTATAAAGTAGACTTTTGAGGAAGAGCTCTGTTTATAAAATGATGAGGAAATTGCAGAGATACTTCAGGCCTTAGAATAATGTTGTCTTCTGTTCATATGGTTATAGATCAATTAGTGATTTTAGAACAAGAAGAGGTTTGTGAATAATGAAGGCTGTCTTGTTAATCCTAACAACTGAAGTAATTTATTGTGCAATGGATGACAATTTGAATATGAGGTGCAAGTACAATAAGTTAATCTAAGAATGAACCTAAGATGCCACTAATCTAAAACAATGCTAAACTATAAGTCATCATCAAACTTGAAACAAAGTAACTGAACATGAGTTAAATGCAATGAAACTCCGGAGCATTCTAACTATGCTAACATGCATTATTCTATGAAGTTACACAAACTGTTTGTTCATCATTAGTGATATTTTGGAAGAGTTCCTTCTTTTGGAAGAGGTAGAACAATTCTGACTGTGTAATTGAGTGCAATTGTAAGCAAATAGACTGAAAGCAAATGAAAAACTAAGATATCATATCCATACCCTACTCGTCATTATGATGTCTTGGGCAAGCGTTTAAGAGCAAGAACAGAGATGATACTTAGTACAAACACACAACTAAATCATTCATCATCACGGTAATGTCTTGAACTTCTTAAGAATTTCTTGGAAGAGTTTCTTCTTGTGGAAGAGTGATTAGAACAAGTGTAACTGTGATAGTGAACATCAAAAACTACAACTAAATCCTACAGTACCATAGCTATTCATCATTAATCATTATAATCTTTTGGAAGAGTGTCTTCTTGTGGAAGAGTTAGAATGAATATAACTACAGTAGCTAGTTAAAACAACTATAAATTCAACTCCTAATCCTACAATACTATAGTCATTCAACATTCATCATTATAATCTGTTGGAAGAGTGTCTTCTTGTGGAAGAGTTAGAATGAGTACGACTACAGTAGCTAGTTAAAACAACTACAAATTTAAATGCAAAACGTAAAGGCAGCTAGGAAACTTATCTAATTTACGCAAAATAAATCCGTGCAAGAGGCAAGGGCCCTCTACCACTTGACGGCATTCAACTCCAAATTAAATCACGCCTTCAAAATAACTTTGTCTGCTCCATTAAAGATGAAATAGTTTGAACATAACACTCTGCGTCTTCAGGGATGTAACACAGAGTCTAAACAAAATCTAGCATCAAATCTAACATAAAATCTCCAACATAGCTCTCGGTCTCCCAAGAGTTTATAAAGAAAATGCACATAACAATAATTACAACAATTTAGGAACACTGTCTTTCCTTATCGGAATCACGTTAGGACTCTTTGAAGTGGCTGCGTGAAGAGGAAAAGACATCTGGACTGAGACAGTCCTAATAGAAGTCTTCCTTCCTAAATGTGTTCCCCACATTCAAAACCATACCCAGAATTTGTTTCTTCCTCCATGATGAGCAACGAACCATGTAGACATGACGCGGATCATGCCCATATGCGGTTTTTTTCAAGAGGCCACCTGGAACATACTCAAACGTGAAGGCAGCTGCAGAATCACCGGTTAGCTACGGAATGTCTGCATTCTGCAGCTAGTTCCGGTCAAAATGCTTTACAATGGCAAAAATCACAAAATTTAACAAGTCAGTCATGTAAATCATTCTAGAAGTAATTTTAACTATATTCATTGATCAATTGGGTCTAAGATAGAAATAGACAAGGGAAAATGAGGTAAAATTAGGTGAAGGAAAGCACAATTTTGAGGCTCAACAGGCCCCAAGCCTAAACAATGAAATTTGAACACTCTTGCAAAAGTTGTATCAGAAATTGTAATGTTTCAGGAGCCTACCATTGACCGGTCCTCCTGAACATCCTTGTCCATTCATCTCTTCCAGCAAATAGGAATTTTTTCCTCGATAAGCTAAGATCTTGTAGGGTCCTTTCCAAATATTTTCAAACTTCCCGTGCTTTCCTTTCTCTTCATTTCGTGCATCCCACCGCAACACTACATCCTCCATCTGAAACTTATCTGCCTTGGTTTTACGATCATAAACCCTTTTTATTTTCTCCTGGAGATTAGAAGTAGTCTGAGAAACTTCCACTCTTTTTTGCTGAAGGTGAATCATTTGATTGATTCGACATTGAATATCATCTTCCTCACTACCTGCTTCCTGCAATAATCTCATAACCAAGACTGCAAGTGATGTAGGAAACACTGTATCTGTACCATAAACCAATTCAAATGGTGACATACCTATAGAATTATTGGTGCTTACTCAGTCTGCCCACAAATCATTGGTAAGCTTTCTATGCCAATTTTTATTGTTCTCCTCTAAGATTTTCTTAATGATATTAACCAAGGATTTATTAGAGGACTCAACTAATCCATTTCCCTATGAATAATATGCGGTGGAATGGCCCAACCTGATATTATACTTGTGAAAAAACTCAATCATCTTCTTTGGCTTGAATGCTGCTGTGTTATCTATAATAATCTTGTGAGGACAACCAAAATGCGACAAAATATTAGATTCTAAAAACTGAATAATTACCATGTCCGTAGCTTTCCTTGTAGGAACAGCCTCGATCCACTTTGTGAAGTAATCGATGGCTGTTAGAATCCATCTATGTTATGATGATGATGTGGGATAAATTTCCCCAATAAAATCAAGTCCCCACTATTGAAAAGGAGAATTTACTACAATAGGCTTTAGCAGAAGAGGAAGGAGTTTCCTTTTTCCCTGAAAAACTTAATGTTCATGACAGTTTGTGACAATTTTTTACAAATCTAAAAATAGAGTCGACCAATAATACCCTACTCTCAACACTTTGTTAGATGTTTTTTTCCAAATAAAGTGGCCTCCATAATCTCCCATATGAAAGTCATCCATTACCTGTTTAGCTTCATCTTCAACCAGAAAGTTTAAAATAACACTTCCTGGATCTTTCCAATAAAGGGCACTACCTAGAATGTAGTATTTAGCAGATTTTAATTTCAAAGACCTACCCTTACTTTTTGACATTCCAGGAGGAGGACATAAGTGCTGAAGAACATACACTATATCAGAATACCATCGTGAAGTGAGAAACATTTCTGATACTTGTATTACAGTGCCATATTCTTCATCATCTGACATTGCTGCAATGAGGTTTATGTCTAGAGCATGAAAATTGGATTCAGCCATTAGTTTGGCTAACCATTGTCCCTTGATCAGCTTGGTGGGCCTGATATCGAGATCATACTCTAGCATTGCTGCTATCCACTTACCTCTCCTACCTTTCAGATTAGTCTGCGTGAGAACTTCTTTTACTGCTACATTTGGAACATAAGCTATAGTATGTGAATGTGGAATATAGATCCGGAAATCCTTCAAAGCTTTGATTAAGGCTAAAGCTTGCTTCTCAATAATATTATAGCAAAGAGAAGAATCTCTTATGGCTCAGTTGAAGAAAGAAATGGGCCGCTCAACCTGATCCTTCTTTTGCATCAAAAACACATCCAAGGTGTGCTCAAAGGCAAATGAAAATACTATCATATCTCTAGTATAATCTAGACTAACCAAAACAAAGAAAGCTTTACCAAATTGAAATAATTCATAGCATCAGTAGTCCATTTTACATTGCTATCCTTTTTCAACATATTAGCCGTTTCACACAAATTCTCAGCCAAATTAGGAACAAATCTACATAAGAAATTCATCTTACCATTGAAAGCTTGTATCTCTTTTTTATTACGCGGAAAATCTATCTGCTAAATTTCTTTTACTCTGTAAGGATCAATGAAAATGCCATATTTGGAAATTATGTGACTAAGAATTTTTCCTTCCTCCATGGAAAAAATACTCTTCTTCAGATTCAGAGAAATTCTGAACTCCCTGTATTTCTAAAAAAAAATTCTTAGATGATACAAATGTTGATCATTAGAACCAAAAAGCACTGTCAAATCATCTAAATACACCAATAAGAAAATATCTTTCTCATTAGCAAAGGCTATATCCATCTCCCACTTAAAATTAGCCCCTACATTCTTTAGTCCAAATGGCATTTTGACATACTGAAAGGCCCCCCATGGTGTTGTGAAAGAATTTTTACCTTGATCTTCTTCATGTACCAAAATCTAATTATAACCTGAATAATCGTCAAGCAGCGACATTCGTGATGCTCCAACTACCCTTTGCAGAACATGGTCCATCTTAGGAAGGGGGTAATTATCCTTTAAAGACACTTTATTCAAATTTTGGAAATCAATGCACAACCTTATCTCTCCAGTCTTTTTCCTTACCGGAACCAAATTTGAAATCCAATCAGAAAACCTAATTGGAACAATGATACCAGATTTATTCGATCAATTTACAGCTTTCTCGATGGATGGAAATAGTCTTGGATTTATCCTTCTTAACTTTTGTCTGAAGGGTTTTTGATCCAGCTTGATGGGAATAGTGCGCTAAATAATATTTTTGTCACAGAGCTTCAAATCTGCATAATCCCATGCAAAAATATTAGAAAATTCAGATAACAATTTGATGTACTTATCTTTTTCCTTGGGAGATAATTTCTTAGACAGCTTAACCATCTTGGGCTTGCTTTATGTTCCAAGGTTCACATATTCCGCACCCTTTTCTGTAGGATTCAATGTTGGTTTTCTTGCCACATAATCCTGATCAAATAGTTCTTCTAAAGGTATAAGACCTCTAGGAATAATATTATCTTTCAACTGCGAAATATTCATCTAATTGGCCTCTATGTTTTGATCATCAGCATCAAAAACATCATCAATAAAATAATATTTGAAATTTCCTTCATGCTGTAAAAAGGTATTAATTTCTTTATCATGCCAAAAAAATTTCCAGTGCCTTAATTTATTAGGAATGCTAGGTCTATGTTTGACATGAATTTCAAATTTGTTACTGGAGTTCATAGGAATTTTGAGATTACTTTCTACTATAGCAAGCGAATCTGCAATGATATTTTGACTTCTTGGTATCATTGTTAATGTATATTCAGGAAGGATTTTTAAGATATCCAAGAATGCATTCCTATAAGCTCTCATTCGCAAATGCTTTGCTTGATATTCTTCTTTCACTTGCTTTATGACAAGCTCGGAATCACCATAAAAAAAAAAAAAAAAAAATTGCACTAAGTTTCTTCAAAATTTTGAGACCTGTGATCAATGCTTCATATTCCACTTCATTTTTAGAACATTCAAAAGCCAATTTATAAGAAAATTATCTAACATTACATGGAATTCCACCTGACTTACCAACAGGACTTCGGATCCAAATACCAATACCTGCACCTTCCTTACCCAAAGCACCATCGAAATCCATGCTCCAAAGTCCATATTCATCTTCTAGATACTGAAACCTAACTATTGGTTCAATTTACTTTGGCCGGTCAGCTCATTTTTCTAATCTACACTGATTTTTTGTTCTTCTGAAGGCTGTTCGGAAGAAGTCACCATTTCTTTTTCTTCATCAAGAACTTCTCTAAAACTCTCTGAAACTTCTGGTACATCCTCTATCACTACTAACTGATTATTTAAATCATTCAAACTATCATCATTATACAAAATAAAATATTCTATATCTGTATGTATAGCCTGTACAACTCAAATAATCAAGGCAAACAAGCCTCCCATGAATACATATGCCAAAAGTGAAATGTTGCTATATTAAAAAATGTTCATAAACATGTACAATGTGGTAATAGATGGTACACCACTACATGGGAATGTGAAATAACATAAATCTACAAATATATGGCTCATAAAATGTTGGAAGTGAAGATCTAAAATCCAAAACTCAATTTGAAGACAATCCGGAAAGGATTTCCTGAAATATGCAAAAAGTACAAAATGTCAGAGTTGCAGTCCTAGGACTGAGTAGCAGTTGAAACTCAAGAACTAGATGGAGATGGCTGAATATGCTGCAAAATGTAAATATAACTTCTCCAATTGATCTTCCAAGTGAAAGTCTGATCCTAACATTGAAGATCTCACCCTCAAATCAAGCAATGAAACCCCTCACTACAAATGCTCTCTGAAATAACGCAGTCAAGTAGAGGGACTACGCTATAGATGATGTAAAATGGTTGGACTGATGCCAAAGATAGTGAAATCTGCTCCAAGGGCTTCCTCATTGATCTCCCAAAGGAAATAAAGCTTCCTCCTTTGGAAAATAAGCTTCGAAAGTGGTGTTGTGAAACCTCCACTGCAACACCCTGCAACACAACATTATACTGTTGTAGAAATAACATTGTAGATGAAGGAGGTGGCTTAGCCTGAAGCTTGGATGTGGATAAATTCAGTACAAGCTCCCTCAAGAGGCCTCTCAAGAAAGGAGAAGGAATTTCTAAACAGGAATGTCTTGTTCTAAGCAGCACAACAATCTCAACTAAACAGTTGAAGAAAGCACAATAGTCATGCAGAACACAAATTCAATATTCAATAACATAACATCATATGGCTGTCTTTCCCTCCTTTTATAAAAATGGAAGCCCTCTCACCTTGGGTCCCACTGATGAGTCATTAGGGTTTCCTCCACCAAGGAATCTTCCTCCCACTATCTTTGCGCTATCTCCATAGATGATCTCCACCTCTTATCCCAGCATTGTTGACTTGGTCAAACTTGACCTTGTCCACATGAAAATGTCCCTTTTCACACATGAGGGAGTGAAATCCAGCTCCTATGATGATCCCTTTTCACCTTGTGAGGGATTTTATTCCTATTTCTGAAATGTATGGGACTCCTTACCCACTTATTCATCTCCTATGTGTAAACAAAAAAATTCAATATTCCAATTTGCTGCATGCTAAATTTGGAATATTACAGTCCTTCCCTCCCAAAGGTTTCTTGTCCTCAAGAAACTGCAAGGATAGAAGTGAAGAGCCTCCTCTTCTTCCCCTGTAGCATCCTCATATGATAAAATCCTCCAAAGATCAAGATGTTGTCTCATCAATACATCTCCAAGTTGCCCCTCTCAAGTATGCAAGCTAGCTTTTGGTGAGCATCCCAAATAGCTATCATCATCTAAAAGTAAAATATCCATGGAGGCAACAATGGGCTGCCTAAAGGCCTTCTTGAGGCATGAGGTCCGATATACATTGGGATCTACCATCCCCATATGAATCTCCCATCCCCAAGCTATCATCCATACAAAATGAGTTACCTCTCCACATGGCAACTCCTGAAAATCCCCCTCCACCTTGAGCTCCTGCAAAGAAGGTGGGATAAAAATCGGATCATGGTAGACAAAATAGCCCACCCCACACTATCCTCCTCTCCACTTATGATAAGTGTAGAGTATCTACTACTCTTAGGCTGAAAAAATGTTTCCTCCAAGTGGCAAGAAGAAAACTGGATCTCCAAAGATCTTCCCTCCAACGTTGTGAATCATGCTGGCCCAAACCATCCCATATATGATGAATAGGAAATCACCATCATATGGCATCGAAGTGAGGGGAATACTGAAGGTTTCATGTAGAGCTAAAAGGTACCAACAGTTTCCCAAGTTGTCACAACGCAGTTTTCCTAACTGTTGTTGCACAACATGACATGGAAACTCATAGAAAAGTTTCTCCCAATGATTTATGAGAGTCATAGCCCAAGTGATCCAATAAATCTCATGGCCCCCCTCATAAAGAAATAAGTTTTTTTCTTTGGTGGCCATATCATCTCTCATGCTCCCATTAGAACATGTAATGCAAAAAGTGTGGGAATCCTCTTCCCCAAAGGACACATCCAACCAATGTGTCTCTCCCCCAATCATGCTCCCAATAAAAATAAGAACAACAGAAACATATGGAACCATAATTAGAATCATACTTGTTGCCATATGTATCAAGGGATAAGGAAAATTTTCCCTCAAATGCAGCCAACGCAGTTTGACTCTCGACTGCAATAGAGAATGACATAATGTGTGGCTTCTAAACCACTTGCTTGTTGCCTAAATCTCCTCACAAGTTTGGATAAAGTGTATGATGTATGGTGCATAGTAAGCATGTTCTCCATAATATATCTCCTCCCCAAGTTCTCCTAGGGAGTGGCCATCAATACTGCTCATGGCCTCAAGTAGTCCATGAGATCTAGAAGGAAGAATGCTCCTCCTTTGAGCAAAGTCCTGCACATATAGGGTTAAGGAATGCACATATTTATACAAATCATTATGCAACCAAACAGTACCCTTACCATATGTTTTGCTCATGAAAATGGAGTGGCTCATAGATGAATCCCCTCTCATTCTCAAAGAGAAAATAGGTGGTTGTGTTAAATCTTCCAAAGAGTTAGGTATCTCCTCCATCTCCACATGATCCATGCATCTCCTCAAATGTTGATATATTTCCTCCTCAAAGCCTTCCCAAAAGTACCCCTCCATGATGGTGTGGTATGGCTCTCATAGAATAAGTGTGGCTGAAAAGGAAATATTCACGAGTTGTTTGTAGTAAATTCTCCTTGAGCTTGGAAGCTCTAGATAAGAAGATCCTACCATGATAGTAGATGACCCCATCTCTGACTAAATATCCCTCCTCATCCAACTGGTCATCCAATATCATACAAGTAGAAATACCCTTGGAATAATCCACTAATAGCTGGGACTTCCAATATGGATATGTCCTCCAAAGTGACAACACTGATGATGTATCACAAAGAACATCTGTCACATGGCTATCCTCTCTTTGACATCTCCCATGCCAAAGATGCAAGTTGGAAGGTTGCTATCCTCCCCATGCTGCTCCTTCCACAGTGCATAATCTAAACTGAGAGTGGGTAATGATGATGTTGAGAGAATGCCTCTCCTCTCCTTGAGTCTACCCAAGACTCTCAGCGTTATACCAAGATCTCCCAAGGTCCTCACCCCTCTGGAATCAATGAGTGGTGCCTCCAAATGTAAAGCATCCCTCATCATTTGTTGATCTGGTGGTCCCCCTGGTGAAATGCCTCCATGTAATGAGACATCAAAATCAAGAGTAGACTGCATATATGAATGGAAAGACTTGTCCCTTCCTTCACCATGCAATCCAGCCTCCCTCTTCTATGCATCAACACTCTAAAATAGATATGGATGTGTTCTCCTCATCATATGATGTTGGTCATCCTCCCTACCTCCTTTTATCAGCATGGTTTCACAATCTATCAACAAAGGCACATGTTGATCATAGGTTGTGCCTTGATCTCCACATATGAGATCCTAGGGAATTTCTTGCGATGATACAAAAATCTATTTCGTTGGAGCAAGAGCTCCCTTTTCCTCTACAAGAGGTGCTATATAAGCTTTATACATGACAACGTTATTGCCCCCAACCTTCTCTTCCTCTTCAATATGAATGGAAAACCTCCCAAGAATTGGATCCTCTTTTGAAAAAGGGATCTACATGCCCTCTTGTTCAAGAATATGAGATACAGATCTTGCCTCTAGCAAGGTATGATGCAAGATGTCAACCTCCTCAATAGTTTTTTGAAGTGGAATTGAGCTCATAGGTTCCTCCAACACATGCAAGGTATTTGTTTGTTTAAGTTTGTTTAGATCCACCACATGTGTTTCAGAATGTTTCTTATCAAATATTTCCACTAATGTCTTAGTGAACCTTTCATAAGAAGAATTATTTTCATTTTTCAAATAAGAAGACTCAAATATCCACCATGCATAGGCCTTACCTCCAAAATGCAGCACTGCAACTTTGATGGCTTCATCTTCAGAAATTTGGTGCTGCTACAAATAGGTGTCTAGCTCCTCCACCCAAGCTCTAGCTAAACATGTAGGTGAAGCATCAAAAGTAGATAGGAAAAATCTACTCATATTATGTGGCTTGCTTCTCTCCACCTTGATCTTGAAAAAATCTGAAAAAGTGATATGATCTCTAAACCTCTAAGTTTGAGACTCATACTCTTGCAGAAAATCACTAAGAGTTTCTCTCTTAGGCATTTCTTCTTCTTCTATCTCCCTCATACCAAATCTGGGCATAGGACTGCATTGTGCATCATGATGTGTTGCTGCATGCTCACACTCATCATATTAAAATCTAGAGTTTGCTTCAGATTCAAACTCTGTTGGATATTCTCTACACATCTCCCTTCTCATCTCCTTGAGATCTCTCTTAGTACTATGCATAGTTTGAGAAAGAAGTTTTGAGAGCTTCTCTTCTGTTACACCATTTTTTGGTCATCTAACCTTTTATCATTAGATGGACCCAAGTACACCATGTAAGACCAGTTTTACCCTAAGTAAAACTGCTTTCACTATGTTAAAACAGGAAACCCCAAAAGGAAATATTAAACAAACCCATGTTTGTTTGATTTTCCTCATGGAATAATTAATTAAACCATAATTTAATTATTATTCCCAGTCATGTTTAACCCAAAATCAAAGAAATTAATTAGATAAACCTTTATTTATCTTATTAATTTCTAGGAATAATTATTTAAATCTCATTTAGATAATATTCCTTGTTAAATATGACCAAATCACCCACAAATAATTAAATAAATCATTATTTATTTGATTATCTTCTAACCGCTTCCTTAAAAAGATAAATAAATCATTTATTTATTTATTTTTGACAAATTAAGGGATTTGACCCAAGTCAATACCTTTTCCCTCCAACAAATATAATAAAATATTCCATAAAAGGTGGATCTAGATTTGGTTAACATTATTTTAATCATGCACCAAGATCTAGAATGACCCAATATTTTGTTATAAATAGGAGGGTTCTTCCCATCATTCTTCACCTTTTGTTGCCTATTAGATCACTCTGGATCTATACACTCGGTCACCATTTTCTACCATTTGCTCCCATTGAGCTCTACTCTTTGCATTGGGTTTTCTACAACAACTAGAGAGAGAAGTCTTAGATCTGAAGTGCTGAGGACTCCCAAGAACCCATACCACTAAGGGGAATTGGATACTCCTTCTGGTTTTCCTCCCAGGTGCCCCATTAATACAAAAAATTATTTCAAAAACGTTCTTGTCTTGTCTATTGGTATATGGAGCAAACCCTTATTTTTCTGCTTAATGTCTTTCCATGCATAGATCTGGTTTTTTGCAGCTCTTTTCTGTCTAACTAATCGCAGATCTGAAGATATTGGCAACCACTTTTGTTGTTAGGGCTATTAGTTATGCGTAGCTAAAGTGGTCCTTTTTTGTACACTTCGACAAAGGATTCATACTAACAAATGGCGACTCCACACGGGTTTTAAATTACGACCGTTGTCGTTTTTCATATTCCTACATATCCAGCTACTTCAGACCCTAGGGTTTCTTTTCAGCTGTTTATTTTTCCTATTTTTATGTTGTTTTTCTCACATAAAACCCTAAAACATCAAAATTTCTAACTTCCGTGTGTTTCTGGCCCTATTGCGCAGGTAAGCGACACCAGCCGCAACTGAGACGGCAACTTTTCTGAAAATCTGCCGCCGAGACAACCGGAACGGGGGGTCACACTTTTTGGCCCATAAACTGCGACCTGGACCTCCAGGTCGCACTTTTCTACCCCTTTTCTGCGACCTGCACTGAAAACAGGTCAGAAACTGCGACCTGCCAGTTTTTCAGTGATTTTTCTGCAAATTTTCTGGGTTTTTCTGCAGCTTCTGTCAGGGTCCTCCAGCCTCTGTCTCAGCCTGTTTTGACCAAGTTCTGATCTATTTTTACTCATCTAAGTGGGAACCTAGCCCCTTAGGGCTTTAGTACCATCCACTTTTTGTGGAAGAGTTTTAAGCTGTTTTAGCCGTCTGTTTTTCAGAGCTTCAGCCTCCTTTTCCAGATCTGTTACCTCCCTTTCAGATCCTTTGAAATCATCCTTTCTTCCTTTCAAATCACCTCATGTCGTTTTGTTTGGACCTCCTTTGAAGGCCTCTACCTTGCCCCCTCTGGTTTTTGCTGATTTCCGTCCTTTTTCCAGCCACCTTGCCTCTGTCTCTTGGCTGTGATCTGCACCTCTTTTCAGTAGCTTTATCCTTTAGATCCCTGTCCCTTTTGACCTTAGATCTATTGGCCCCTTTTCCGTGTGTTTTACATAGTTTTTTCCCTTTCTTTTCAGATTAGTTTTGAGAGACCCACCTTCTTGGGTTAGATAGATGCACAAGTAGCTGTTATTTTTCTGTTATTTCAGCATTATATATTGTTCTCTGTAGGTTTATTTTCAGCTACGCAGCACACTTTTTTCTTGCTCTCAAAACGGAAAGGGTTTAAAAATTAAAATTAACGCATGCCACACACTGACCCTAAGCGAAGAAGCGCCTGGTTAACACCGCCCGGCAAAGACTCTAAAATCAATTGTCACTGCACCTTATCTGCCCTTGACCTTATTTGATTCTGTCCCTTTCTGCCCCTATCAGTTTCCTTCTTCCTGTCATCATTGCGCCCCCAAGGCGCCTTTCCCGGAGACTTCTTGGCCTTCACCCTCAGTTTCCGGTTGATCGACCTGCTCCGCACCGCCGTCATCGAGCCAGTCCACCTTCGAGTCCGCACTCCGACTCCTCCCCTGATTCATCGGGTCCTCCTTCTCCTCCTGGTTCTCCCCCTGTCACCTTCACCATGTCTGGTCCAGGGCCTAACGCTAGCGGTTCTCCCGGCCCTAATGCCGCCCCTACTACTAGCGGAACCGCCACAGGAACTACCCCGGCCACCCCTGTGTTGCCGTACATTGCAGACCTCAGCCTCCCCGATTTCCATCAGTTGATCAATGACCCCATTCACCACAATGCTAATTGGCCTGCTATGCCAACCAAGCTCCCCTCCGACATCCCTAAGTTTGAGGGCCTTAATGGAGAAGATCCAACCAATCACGTCCGATCTTTCCACATTTGGTGTTCCTCCAATTCCATTACCGATGACTCCATCCGTCTTCGTTTGTTCCAACGCACGCTTACCGGCGAAGCTTCTAAATGGTATGTTGAACAAGCCACCTCTACCCATACCACATTTGAGACTCTTGCCCAAGCCTTTTTATCGTACTTCCAGCTCCCTCTCCGATACGATACTGGCACGGAGCTCTTGACTTCCTTCAAGCAAGCCTCTTCAACACGCCTTTCTGCCCATGTTCAGTAATGGCGACGAAGACAGAGCCTATGTCGAGCCCCTCCCTTCGAAGATCGGGTTTATATGGACTGGTTCCTTCGTACCCTTCCCGCTCCCATCGGCAAAGATGTCGCCTCTCACTTTCCTCAAACTGAAGAAGCCGCCCTCCAAATAGCCTTGAAATATGACCTGATCTACGCTCAATCTGGTTATGTTTATACCGTTCTTCCTGACATCCCCAGGCCCGGTGGCGCTAACGCCCCGGGGGCATCTCATTCCGCTGACGGTATCGTTGGAGCTCTTTCCTATCCGTATGCTCAACCTCCCGTGGGCTATGGTCTCCCTCAAGGAGGGGCTAGCACCTCAAGCGCTCTTCCCCCTCCCGGCAACATGTATCCAGGATACGGCATGCCTCCTCCTTTTGCCCAACCTCCTGCCTACCTCAATGTTTCCCAACCTACCCATTACCCTTATCCGCAGCCTGGTGCGCTAGCTCCTCCAGCATATGCGCTTCCTCCTCCCTTGCCTCCTCAACCCCAGCACCAGCATTTACAGCCCCCTCCAGGGAAAGTATTTGCACAGCAGGGCGCGACTAATCCCCCTTCTTCTCAAAGAAGGCGGAGAGGCAACCAAAACCAATCTGCCCCTGGTACCCGTGGACCCAATTCTGGTGTGGACCCTAACACTGGCAACCAGCAACAGGGCATTCAGCCCAAGCCGGACAGGTCGCTTCGCACAAACAAGCCCTGTTCGTGTTGCGGGGTTTATGGTCATTACACCCACGATTGTCCCCTTTTACCCCAGATGCGGCAGATGTGGGAGTCTCAAGCCACATTGCGCGGACAACACGCCTCCCCTCATGCTCCTCCTAATGTGGCCACTACTCAACCAGCTGTGTTTACCGATCCCTTCCCTCAGCAAGGATTCGTGGCTACCCAACCGCCTGATAACTAGGTCGCCACTCCCCCTTCCATTTCTGGTTCCTCCGATTACCAGATCCTCATGATGCACTCCGATCCTAACCCGCCCGTCGATCTTCACCTTCAAACTCGGTCTCGTCAGTACCCCAAGCCTCCTACTCAGTCTGCCCCCGAGCCTCCTTCTTCAGGTTCTACAGAGCCTCTTTCGACATCCACTGGCCCCTTACATATCCCTCAACCCAAAGTTGAGGTCCATACCAAGATTCCTAAGGGACCATTACGTCGCAACGCTGCTTCTGGTCGAGCTGCTCATTCGTATAGTATAGTAGACGATTTGGCGCAATCCCCTGATGCCATTTCCACACTGGAACTCCTCCAGTCGTGTCCTTCCCAAAAGAAGGCTCTACTATCTGTCGTGGGCACTGTAGATCCTGCAGATGACCAAATGATTGTTTTCGACGCCACTCAATCGGACCATCCTCCTCTGCCTCCTTCCGTCGCCTTCCAAATCTCAGTCAAGATCCGGAACGCCAACGTGTCCTGGTGTATAATTGATGAGGGGGCATCCACCTACGTGATGTCCGCTTCGGTTTGGAAGCAACTCGGATCCCCTGAGCTGGCCCCTTCCACGATCACCCTTCGAGCGTGGGACGGTCATGCCTCCCAGCCCATTGGCCTATTTCGTAACTGTCCCATCACCCTCGCCGGTAAGACCGTTTGCGTTGATGTCGAAGTCATTGACGCCCCTCTAGACTACAACATTCTATTGGGGCGAAGCTACACCTATGCCATGTCTGCTGTCCCATCCGCGGTTTTCCGCAAGATGTCTTTCCCTCACAATGGAAAGATAGTCACCATTGACCAGCTATCTTATCATGAGCCAAAATCTCAGACCTCTCCTGAGACGACTATCTCTTCTGTAGCCAACAAGCAAACCGTTGATTCCTTGACCAGTGTCTGCCCCGGCATTTACAAAGATTCCTCCCTGCTTGGAACTTTCCCTAACCCTCCTCCTGCTTCTATCACTGATCCCAGGTTATCGAATATTTGCATGATGCAATCGTCTTAGGCTGCTCTTAAGCGGCCTGCCTCGGCTAGTCAGCAACCTCCCCCTTGCCCTCCGCACCCCGCTCCTAGCCATTCTTCTCAGCCAGCCGGACCTCCTCCTTCTGGCCCTCCCCCTATAGCTGGTATCCCCGAACCCCTTTATCCTCCTGGAACAGTTCCCCCTAGCCTTAACCACCTCGGAGCCGTCCCTCCTGGTCATTACCCTGCTGGGTAGATACCTTTCGTGGCTCCCCCTCCCGGAGTTTTTTTTGTCCCCGTCATGGCCACCCTCTCTCTCCCTAACCTATCCATCGGCCTACCCGTCTGGTACACTGACCCTCCAGCCGCTGCCCCTCCCGGTCACCCCAAACCTTACCTTGCTTTGACACCGGTTCAACCGGTCCCCCTCACCTCCTCCGGGCACCCAGCACCGCCACCGGACCCTACCCCTGTGGTGCCAGCCCCCGGAAAGAAATGCAAAGCTCGTAAGGGGGCAACCCATCAGGCCTAGGCTGCCCCGACAACTCTTACCCCTCCGCTACCACCAAAGCCCGCCATCCAATGTGCTTTGTGTGATATCGTCAGTCATGTCACTCACACGTGTCCTGAATTGCCGCACCTCAAGCTTCTGGTCAACGAGACGTTCCCCGACTCTGACATCCCAGAAGTCTACGTCACTATCCCCGACTCTATCCCGAAAATCAAAAACTTGCGCACAAACCACCCTTGTGCCTTGTGCGATTTTCACGGCCATTACACCCACCTCTGTCCCCGCCTTGACGAGTATCGTTCCTCCTTGGACATGTACCGCCAATTCAAGGCCACTTCGATAGGACCATAGGACCTTCCTACTCCCATTCACATTCCTCCTCCCGCTATCGAGCCAACAGAGCCGTCAACCACCATTTTGTACCTGTCATCATCCTTGCGAGATAGTTCACCTACCCTTCAACCTGCCGATCCTCTCAGCTCCTCAGCCGACCTTGGATCTGTTGATATCGCACATCTGAGCCCTTCTCCTCCTGATGACCCGTCACACATCACTACTTCCTCGGGTGACCCCTCTTCCTCCAGTCTTCCCATCTTCGAATCCGATGAGGACATTATGGAAGCCATGACCAACCCGGACTTTCCCTGGGATGATATGCGCCATCGCGCATACTTCCTCCCAAAGCAGTCCCATGACCAATTTGCTGTGGAAACCAAAGACTTCATCCCCAATGCTGTCGATTGGTTCAAAAATCCCATCCCTGCCCCTGATTATTTCGAAGAAGGAAACATGGCCAACATCTCTCCGACCATCAAAATTGACATTTCAGTCACCCCAGGCATCCAGGAATATATCACCTTAGGTGCTCAATGCACCCTGGAAGAAATCGAAGCTTACACCAAGCTTCTCAAAGAATTCCGCGATATTTTCGCCTGGTCCTATTCTGAAATGCTCGGACTCGATCTCGCCATTGTCGAACACCACATTGATACATGGCCGGACGCCAAACCAGTCCGTCAAAAGTTGAGACCCATTCATCCTTCCAGACGTGACGCTATCAAAGCCGAAATCGACAAGCTTAAGCAGGCTGGTTTCATTTACCCCATTGAATACACCACTTGGGTATCCAACCCAGTTCCCGTTCTTAAGAAACAAGGCACCATCCGTGTCTGCACGGAATTTCGCGACTTGAACCAAGCTTGTCCCAAAGACAACTTCCCCACACCGTTCATTGACCAAATCATTGACGAGTGTGCAGGGCATGAGGTTCTATCCTTTATGGATGGTTTCTCCGGATACAACCAAATTGCTATCCGTCCTGCCGATCAACTCAAAACCGCGTTCATTAGTCCGTGGGGAACTTTTTCTTACCGAGTCATGCCTTTCGGCCTCAAAAACGTCGGCACCACTTTTCAACGGGCCATGTCTTATTGTTTCCATGACTTAGCTCAAATTATCCTTGCTTACTTGGACGACCTCACCGCGCGTTCTAAGCATCGGGCGCAGCACCTCCACGATCTGCGTACCATTTTCCTCCGATGTCACAAGTATAATATCCGCCTTAACCCGTTGAAATGCGTCTTTTGTGTTCCTGCCAGCCGTCTCTTAGGCTTCATCGTGTCTAAGGATGGTATCACTCTTGACCCTTTGAAAGTTCAAGCCATTCTTGAACTTCCCATCCCACGTACACTCTGCCAACTCCAAAGTCTCCAAGGCAAAGCTAATTTTCTTCGACGGTTCGTCCCTGACTACGCCACCACTGCACATGGGTTCCTTAGACTCCTCCGATCTTCTATCCCTTTCGTTTGGGATTCCTATGCTCACGAGTCTTTCGATGCCCTCAAGTAGGCTCTCACATCCGCTCCCTTGATCCACCCTCCCGACTTTGATCGGGACTTCATCCTGTATATCTCTGCTTCCACCTATTCGGTCGCTGGAGTCCTCATCCAGGAAGATGACAATGGTATCGAGCATGTGATCTATTACGTCAGTAAGAACCTTGTAGGACCCCCTGTTTCCTACTCACTCGAAGAAAAATTAGCGCTAGCTGTAGTGTTCTCAGTCCAAAAACTTCGTCATTATATCCTCATGCGCTCCACCAAGGTTGTTGAATCTTTGATTAAACTGAGAGGGGGGGGTGAATCAGTTTAATACATGCATTAACCTTTTTAATTTTCACCAGAGTTATTTACAACTTTAATATGTGAACAATCTTATTTGCAACAAATATTAATTTATTGTGACACCATACTTAAGTTGAAAGCAGCAAGAAATTAAGCAGATTGAAATAATCACATCAACACATAAGAAGCACACATAGAGACATCATATGTAAGTGGAAACCCATAAAGGGAGAAAACCACATCTTATTATTGTTGTGATGCAAAGGCAAGCTCCAACTCCCTCTCACCACTGTTTTCTGTAGGCACCAACCTACAGGAGGCTCTATCCTCAATTCTGCAAGCTACAACTTGCAAGGAAGCACCAACTCCCTTCAATTTTCTACAGGCACCAACCTACAGGAGGCTCCAACCTTAGTCAGCTACAACTGACAGCTATCAAGCTTCAACTTGATAGGGAAGCTCCAACTTCCTCAATTTAACAAACTGAATGTTTGCTGATTTACCTCTGATATCAGCTTTGTTCTGTAGCTCCTCTTTCTGCTCTTCTTTTCTTGATCTTCTCTGCTTCACTCTTCTGTATTCTACCTTCCCTTTCTTTACTCTCACCTCTGCTCTCAAAAAAAAACTCTCTCTGCATATCAAGATGATATTATTTATAGATTTCCTCACATGACTGTTTGTATTCTGCTTGGAATTCAAAATGGAAAGTCATGTCTCTTTGCCTTCTGCCTTCTCACTCCTTTTATCAGCTTACTCAGAAATTATAACTGTAGGTGTCAATTTTAACATTACAGTGGGAGTTTGTTTTCTCTCGGAGACTTGCCAATGCATCATAAACAATAAAAACGATTAAAAACATTTACATTCGAATTACAATGTGAACTCCAACTCACTCATTTTGTCTCTTGGCTTGCTGCGCATTTGTCTTTTCTCTAACTGTCTCTTTGTCCCTTTCTCTTCTCTGTATGTCTTTCTGTTTATGGCTGCTGCATCACTCCTGAATTTATGAACTGCATTTTTATTTTATTTTTATACCAGCGCTTTATATATAAATGAATCTGCTGACTGTAATTCAATCCTTTACACGCAACAAGTGTCTTGTTGATGTGGCGAGTTCTGCAGGCCGGAACATACATATATTACAATTGCATTACATTAATAATCGCCCTCCCATTAAGCTGAGGCCCGTGGGTCTACAGACAACGTGGCATGTTTTAATACAACCACAACCACTTTATATATATATATATATATTTATATATAACAGCGCCTTCACAAATTTCCGTTTGCGATTAGAACTGGAACTCAAAACACTTTTTAATCATAGGTAATAAGCCCATCGGGTCCGGGCTTCAATCGCAACGTTTTACAAAGTCGTGCGATCAATCGGAGAGTTTCGATTGCGATTGAGATTCCGGATGCGATTTGCATATATCAACTCCCGCTTATAACACGATCGGGTCCGCCATTTCAATCGCAGCATTTTACAAAGTCGTGCGATCAATCGTAGAGTTCCGATTGCGATTGAGATTTCGGATGCGATTAGCAATTAACTGTGGTACATAACTCGATTGGGTCTGCCACTTCAATCGCAGTGTTTTACAAAGTCGTGCGATTGGAACTCGGATGAGATTAGCAATTAACTGTGGTGCATAACTCGATCGGGTCCGCCACTTCAATCGTAGCGTTTTACAAAGTCGTGTGATTGGAACTCAGATGCGATTAGCAATTAACTGTGGTGCATAACTCGATCGGGTCCGGCATTTCAATCGCAATCGCAACTTTCTGTTGCGATGTTCTGCTGCCCTTGCGATCTCCGATTGCGATTGGATGAGGGTCCCACTTTATATTACTTCCTTTCCATTGATCATAACACGCTCCACTTTAATATATATCAATGTATATGCCTTGGACCATTGGAACATATGTAATGCGCTCTATGTATACTCCTGCGTGGGTAGCGATTCCCGGAATGAGATTTGTTTTATGTATCCTTCCGCCTGGGGTTATGCGATTCCCGGACTTTTCTGTGTTATTTGAATTACATTGATGCTGGAGTTAAGCGATTCCCGGAATAAGTTTTGTATATGTTTATATATATTCTTTGCCGCTGGAGTGAAGCGATTCTCGGAATTTTATAACGGCTCTGCTTCTGTCTCTGACTCTGTCTCTGCTGCTCCTGTCGCTCTGCCTCTGCCTCTATTGCTGAGATAACGGTTCTGCCTCTATTATATTCATTTCCTCTGCCTTCATTTGCTTCTTTGCTGACTCTTTGCTTTAGCGCTGCCTCCTTTTCCATCAATGACAACATTTCCAATAGTCTCCCCCTTTGGCATTGATGGCAATCCACTTTCTCTGTTTGCTTTCTCTTTCTCTTGTTGCTTGCTCTTTCTGTTTGCCTGCTCTTCCTCTTGTTGTTTGTTCTTCCTCCCCCTTTGACATCAATGGCAAAGGACGACGCCTCATCTCTCCGTATGGGCTCTGTCGTTGTACTTCCTTTTTCTGAGTTACGTTTAGGTCCTCTTCAGCTGAAATTGTACTATGCTTCTCCAGAGTGATGTATGAAACTTGTTGAGAGAACGCTTTGGTTTTAATAGCTGTATCATGCTGCTCTGTTTCATATTTGTAGTGCTTGTAAGCCGATACCATATAGTGAGCCGATATCATGCTGCTCTGTTTTATATGCTGCTCTATACCATTGCTCTGTTTTATGATAATGCTGAATGCTTATAGTGCTGAATGCGTGCTAGAACTTGCTTCTGAATGAATACTGAATGCTTATACTGCTAATGCTGCCGAAAGCTTATAATGCTGAATGCATGCTAGAATTTGTTGCTTCTGAATGCCGATAACACTGTTAATGCTGATCCTGTGGACTTGTTTTATGCTTATCTTGTTGGCTGGTCTCCCCCTGGAATGATATCTTCGTTTTGTTCTCCCCCTGAAGTTGTGCATTCTCTTCATATTAGAGATTAGCATCTCCTGATACTACCCCTAGTTTATCTCTCAAGTATTGAAATGGTTCTCTAGCAAGAGGTTTGGTAAATATATCAGCTGTCTGTTCTTTCGTTGGTACATATTCCAGCTTTACTATTTTCAGAGCCACTTGTTCTCGAAGGAAATGATACTTGATTGGTATATGTTTGGTTTTTGAATGAAGCACAGGATTTTTAGATATACTTATAGCACTTGTATTGTCACATTTGATTGGAATAGGTTCATCAATGCTTACCTTCATGTCTTGAAGAGTTTGCTTCATCCACATGACTTGTGTACAACATGCCGCTGTTGCTATATATTCGGCTTCAGCTGTAGACAGAGAGATGGATGTTTGTTTCTTGCTTAGCCATGCAACTAGGCTTTCTCCTAGATAGAATGCACCTCCACTTGTACTCTTCCTATCATCCATACAGCTGGCCCAATCTGCATCTGTGTATGCTGATAAAGTGAAGTTTTTTCTTTTAGGATACCAAAGTCCATACCGTATTGTTCCTTGTAGATATCTGAATATTCTTTTGGCTGCCAGAAGATGGTTTTGTTTAGGTGCTGCTTGATATCTAGCCACTAATCCTACTGCTAGCATGATGTCTGGTCTTGATGCAGTCAGATACAATAGACTTCCAATCATTGATCTGTAAAGTCCTTGATCTATGTCAGTAGACCCATCATTAGCACACAGCTTGCAACCTGTGGTCATGGGGGTTGACACAGGTTTGCAGTCCTCCATTTTGAACTTTTTCAACATTTCTTTTATGTATTTTTCTTGTGAAATAAATGTACCTGTGTTCTTTTGCTGAATTTGTAGTCCCAAGTAGAAACTGAGCTCTCCAATCATAGACATTTCAAACTCTGTTTTCATTTCATCAGCAAACCCTTTTTCTAGTTCATCTTTGTTGCTTCCAAACATAATGTCATCAACATATACTACAACAATCAGGAGTTCATCTTCATGGGCTTTTATGTATAGATTGCTGTCTACTCCACCTCTCCTAAAGCCCTGTTTTTGCAAATATTTGTCCAATCTTGAGTACCAAGCACGAGGAGCCTGTTTCAGTCCATATAGGGCCTTCTTCAGTCTGCACACATAGTCTTCTTTGTCTGTCAATGAGAAGCCTTCTGGTTGTTCCATGTACACTTCTTCTTCTAGATCTCCATTAAGAAAAGCAGACTTTACATACATTTGATATACCTTGAAGTCTTGGTAGCATGCAAATGCCAGGAACATTCTGATAGCCTCCATTCTGGCTACAGGTGCAAATGTTTCATCATAGTCAAGTCCTTCAATTTGTGAGTATCCTTTGCAGACCAGCCTGGCTTTATTCATGATTACTTGTCCTTTCTCATTCATTTTGTTTTTGAATACCCATTTTGAACCAATGATATTTTTCTCAATAGGTCTAGGAACTAGTTCCCAGGTATTGTTCTTCTCAATTTGGTCCAATTCTTCATTCTTTGCTTTTACCCAATACTTGTCCTTGCTGGCTTCTTCAAATTTCTTTGGCTCTATTTGTGATAACATGGCTATGTATACTTCTTCTGTTTGTTCTGTTAGCTGCCTTCTTTTCTGGACTCCTGCTTTCTTGTCTCCTATGATCTGATCTTTAGGATGATTCTTCTGAGTGTATCTTGAGGGGGTTTTCGAGCTCAGCTCTGCATCATCTGTTGTCTTGCTTGTTTCATCATCATCCTTGTCTTCCTCTTCATGGTTGTCTGATGGACTGCAGCAATCTGTATTTCTTGTATTGTTTGGAAGTTCTTCATCAAATCTTACATCAATACATTCAACTATTTTCCGAAGAGTCTTGTTGTAGCACCTATACCCTTTACTTTTGGATGCATATCCTAAGAATATTCCTTCATCTGCTCTTGCATCAAATTTCCCAAGGTTTTCATCATTATTCTTTATGTAACACTTGCTACCAAAGATTCTGAAGTGTTTGATTGAGGCTGGCTTTCCATGCCATAGTTCATAGGGAGTCTTGTCACTGCTTGGCCTTAAGTGAGCTTTATTAAGGATATGTACTGCTGTGTGCACTGCTTCTGCCTAGAAGGTTTGAGAAATATTATTCTCTTGCATCATAGCTCTTGCTATTTGTTGTACAGACCTGTTTTGTCTCTCTGCTACTCCATTCTGCTGAGGTGTCCCTGCAATAGTAAATTGTTGCTTTATTCCATGTTCATTACATAGGTCTACAAAGTCATAATCTGTGAATTCTCCTCCTCCGTCTGATCTGATACATTTCAGCTTGCATCCAGTTTGATTTTCTGCTAATGCTTTGAATATCTTAAATTTTTCCAATGCTTTTGATTTATTTTTGAGAAAAGCAACCCATGTCATTCTGGAAAAGTCATCTATTATCAGCATGAAATAGGATTCTCCACTTGGTGTCCGAGTTCTAGCAGGTCCACATAGGTCCATGTGCACAAGCTGGAGTGGTTTTCTTGTTGACAGCTCCTCTTTAGATTTAAAGGATGTGCGAGTCTGTTTCCCCAATTGACAAGATTTGCATATAGTACTTGAAGGCCTTTTTATTTCTGGCATATCTCTTACAGCTTTCTTCTTGCTCAGTCTGATGATATGGTCAAAGCTGAGATGTCCCAATCTCCTATGCCACAACCATGACTCCTCAAGTTTGCTAAGATGGTAGGCGTCATCTTCCTCTTTCACTATGTACACATTAATTTCTGTTCGAACACCTTTGAGTAGAGTTTTTCCTGTTGTGCTTGATCTGACTACACAATCTTGTGCTCTAAAGAGAACTTCACAGCCTTTATCACACATCTGATTGACACTCAGTAAATTTGCTTTCAGCCCATCTACATATAATACATCTTGGGCCTTTCCTCTGCCATTGTCTATGCTGACTGATCCTTTTCCCTTGATCTTTCCTGATTTGTCATTTCCAAAAGTGACATTGCCCGATTTCCTTTCGTCAAGAGTTAAAAACTTGTTTTTATCTCCTGTCATGTGTTTAGAGCAGCCACTGTCCAAATACCATTGACTCTTCAAATCTTGAGAAGTTAAAGCCAAGTCACATTTATTCGCCTTCTTTATCCACTGGAGGCCCCCTTTTGTTTGGTATCTTTTGTGAGGTGATGAATTATATCCCTTTAGAGAACACTTGGAAGATATATGCCCAATTTGATTGCATATACAACATTTGATTATAGTTTTTGCGGAATTGTGAGCATGAACAAAATTTCTTTGACTCATAAACCCCCTTGGCTTTCCTATTGAGTCATCGTATCCTCACTGGGAAATATGCCCGTTGGGTCGTTATTCTCCAAGAATTCGACCTCGAATTCGTCACACCAAAGAGTAAGAAAGGCTTAGCCCTCACTGAGCTCATTTCTGAATTACCTACCGGAATGCCAGATACCCCAGTTAATGATGACTTTCCTGATGAACACTTATTTGCCATTACTGTCGACGACCCATGGTATGGCGACATTCTTACTTACTTGCGAACCCAAAATTTTTCCCTTCACCTTGATCGTGAGGCTCGCCAACGCATCGGACACCAAGCCCCTCGATACCTCCTTATCGGCAACGACCTCTATCGTCATGGGGTTGACACTGTCCTTCGTCGTTGCCGCACACACGCTGAAGTTGAACAAGTCCTTAATGCCTGCCATAGCGGCGCTTGCGGTGGCCACCTCTCCAGTCTCGCTACTGCCCAGAAAGTCATGCGCACTGGTTATTTTTGGCCTTCTCTCTTTACTGATTGCATTGAGGCAGTCAAACACTATCCCAATTGCCAACATTTCGCCCCTAAGGCGCGAGCTCCACCAGCTCCCCTCCATCCGGTCGTCTCAACCGGCCCCTTCTGTAAATGGGCCATCGACTTTATGGAGTGTCGCCCACCATCCACTGGTAACCATAAGTATATCATCGTGGCGGTCGACTATTTCACCAAATGGGCTGAGGCCATGCCAACGTTCAACAACACGGCAGCTACCGCAGCACTCTTTTTCTTTAACCATGTTATAGCTCGATTCGGGGTTCCCAAACAATTGGTCTCAGACCATGGAAAACATTTTGAAGATGAGATATGGCATGAGCTATCCTCACTGTTGGGTTTTGAGCACCAATATTCCTCTTCCTATTACCCCCAAGGTAATGGCCAAGTTGAAGCAGTCAACAAAATCCTCAAAACTATGCTTCAACGAACGGTGAATAAGCACAAAACCAACTGGCATCTCATGCTCTTCCCTGCCTTGTGGGCCTATCAAACTTCTGTTAAAACCGCCACCGGGTTTACTCCTTTCCACCTCGTTTTTGGAGAGGAGGCAGTCTTACCGATCGAGTGTGAAATTCCTTCTCTACATCTAGCCGTCGAACTTCTCCCTGACACCCAACCTCTAGAACAATGACTTATCATGGTTGAGCGCGCTTTTGAAGACCGTCGTGTTGCCTTACAAACCATGGAGGCGGCCAAAAAGCGCACCAAAGCTCAGTATGACCGAAAAGTCCAGCCTCGCACTTTTCATGAAGGCGACCCTGTTCTAGTATATGACCAGGCCCATGATGTCCTTGGTCATGGGAAGTTCGACTCATTATGGCTAGGTCCTTACATCATTAGTAAGGACCTCGGTAAGGGGGCATACCTCTTAAAGGATTTCGAAGGCCACCCCCTTCCTAATCCTCGCAATGCACTCTATCTTAAGAAATATTACCCTTAGCATTTCCCTTCTGGAATGCATGTTTTATTTTCTTTTAGATAGCCAGCATCTGTCTTTTCATTTTTATTTGCTACTTCACCCGGACCCATTTTTTCCATGAAGGGCCACTTCACCTACTCTTTAAATTGAATTTCCTCACTTACAACACTCGTATTTGGGGCATCACTTCGCCTCCATACTCATCCATTTGTCCATGTTCGTGTCGATTTTCGTCATGAGTTCCCACCTTGTACTCATGTTTCCACGGTCCCCCATTGGGGCCTTTACTGTGTGGCAGCACCATCGAGTCGCCCTTGTTTAGAGCATCCAAGTTGAGTCATCATTCCCTCCATGGAGTCTATGCCGAGTCCCTTTGTACCCCACTATAGCCCTCCATCCATCATTGATTGGTCTCTCTCTTGTGTCGCACATTATGACCTTCAGTTTCATTGTCCCCCATCCCTGATGATGTTGTGTCAGTCGCTGCCATGTCATTCATGCCCTTTATGCTCTAGCAAGGGAAGTCGTCCATTAGCTACTCAGTCCTTTCCACTTCACTATCATCAATAGTGTCAGTCTGTCCGTCGCTCTACTCTTTTCTCTCGTGCCTTAGTTGAGGGTCTCTCATTTCCTCAACTATGGCGGACCTCCTTCTGTCGACATCAGCTTATTCATTCCAGAAGCCAGGTCTAGAGGGCGGTGTACCTTGGTTCTGTGTTTCCACTTTGTCGGTACCAGGATCAGGCAAAGGGATATCTCCTTTCCCTTTGGCTTGATTGTTTCTCCAGCTCCTTCAGCATGATCGAGATTCGTATACTTGATGGTCCAGTGATCCAGCAGCAGCTCTTGATGATTCCCGGGTGTGTTTGAGATGTTTCAACCCTCATGAGGGGGTGGCCCTGCAGGTAGCCCCCCACATGCCCGGATGACCTCTTCTATGCAGCCTTCGATGCAGCTCCAGATATTTGATGATGTTGGCCATAGTCACTTGCAGCGCCTCTTCGATTTGCATGTATCAGTCATATTTTGTGAGCCCTTCCCCATGTGCAGGGGGCATTTCGGTTGTATTTGTATCTCATGTACTCAGATATTATTATACAAGTCCTGGCTGTTATCCCAAGCACCGCATGTATGTGGGATTCCTCATTGTATTTTTATCTGGCTCATGATTATGCCAGCTGTATTTCATGGTTCGGTCCCTTGTTTACTGGACACACTATTCTTTTGTACTTTGTCTCAGCGGGCATAGGTATGCCTCCCCCGCCGCCTTCAGCACAGGTACCCTCTCATAAAAAGAGACTTGTTGCACCTGCGAGTCTCGTCTCCTCAGGGTATAGTCCTTGGTATACTATCTCCTGGTATTTCTCTGACACCCCTTTTTGTTGTCTAGTGACTGTGTTCTTACAACGTACTTCGGTCATACGATTTGCTCCTGACACTCGCACGCTGGGGGGCAATCTGTTACACCATTTTTTGGTCATCTAACCTATTATCATTAGATGGACCCAAGTACACCATGTAAGACCAGTTTTACCCTAAGTAAAACTGCTTTCACTATGTTAAAACAGGAAACCCCAAAAGGAAATATTAAACAACCCATATTTGTTTGATTTTCCTCATGGAATAATTAATTAAACCATAATTTAATTATTATTCCCAGTCATGTTTAACCCAAAATCAAAGAAATTAATTAGATAAACCTTTATTTATCTTATTATTTTCTAGAAATAATTATTTAAACCTTATTTAGATAATATTCCTTGTTAAATATGACCAAATCACCCACAAATAATTAAATAAATCACTATTTATTTAATTATCTTTCAACCACTTCCTTAAATAATTAAATAAATCATTATTTATTTGATTATCTTCTAACCGTCTCCTTAAAAAGATAAATAAATCATTTATTTATTTATTTTTAACAAATTAAGGGATTTGACCCAAGTCAAATACCTTTTCCCTCCAACAAATATAATAAAATATTCCATAAAAAGTGGATCTAGATCTGGCTAACCCATGCACCAAGATCTAGAATGACCCAATATTTTGTTATAAATAGGAGGGTTTTTCCTACCATTCTTCACCTTTTGTTGCCTATTAGATCACTCTGGATCTATACACTTGGTCACCATTTTCTTCCATTTTTCTCCCTTTGAGCTCTACTCTTTTGCATTGGGTTTTCTACATCAACTAGAGAGAAGAATCTTAGATCTGAAGTGCCGAGGACTTCCAAGAACCCATCCCACTGAGGGGAATTGGATACTCCTTCTGGTTTTCCTCACAGGCGCCCCATTAATACAAAAATTCTTTCAAAAATTGTTCTTGTTTGCTTGGTGGTAGATTCAACCCTTATTTTTACCGCTTAATGTCTTTCCATACATAGATCCGGTGTTTTGCAGCTATTTTCTTGTCTAACTAATCGCAGATCTGAAGATATTGGCAGCCACTTTTGTTGTTAGGGATATTAGTTATGCGTAGCTAAAGTGGTCCTTTTTCGTACACTTCGACAAAGGATTCATACTAACAGAATGCATTGATTGTTTAATTGTGGCATTAGTGACATGTTGATGAGGTCGTGATAGTGGTGGATCAATCTAGTCTAAACCATTACGAATGCATTGAAGTGGTATTACTAGTCGATCTAGTCCTCAAGGAAAATAAATTATAAATGTTGTGTTTTTTATTATTGTATAGGTTAGAAAGTGTGAGGTTTTTGTTATGGATATGAATGCACAACCACAAGGAGTTGTTTCTCTGTAATATTTTCTATAAATACCACCACACTGTAAGAGTGTGCAACAAGCAATAAATTTCCTCATACAATGTAATCCATCCATGCATTCATTGTTACTCAAGAAGAAAGGTAGAAATGAGAACATAATCCCTCTCCAACTAATGATGGATGTTGAATTCGATGTAGACCAACAAATGTTTTCCTCTTCACAAGGATATTGATCCAAACAACTAGGATCTTGCACACATTCACCATCAAACAAGGAAAATTTCCTTCCACATAGGGTAGATTAGATCATACAATAAATCAACATGAATATAATCAACAAAAAGACAAGTACATAGGAGGGGAAGCAACAAATTGTATTAATAATCAAAATTGATCCATGATATACCTTTAATGCTAGGGTAGCTCCTTATTGAAGTTGGTATCCCAGCCTTCCCTTACCTCATAAAGTGAAATAGCTCTCTAATAATGATCTCACTATAAATATGATTATTTCCACCACTCAGGTTGAACTAGTCTAACCATTTTGAATGATAGGTATATATATAGGCTTGTAGTCCTCCCTTGGAGAATGCATCTAGATGATTAAGGGAAATAGACGTTAAGAAAATTCTATAATAATTCACCCCAATCCAACTCATGAATTTAATCTCTTGATCAGGTCTCCTAGGGAATAATCAATTCTAGAAGTAGAGCATGTGCACTGACATGAAAGGATAAGAGAGGGGAAAAATTTTTAGGCATAAAGTGGCATCCTACAGCACTAGATAATTTGCACTCTATCTAGCACAGTAAGCTAGCGCCACTAGAGAAATGTAGGAAAAATGAAGGTTCAAAGCCATGCAAAAAGATCAATAGTATAATAACTCATGTAGACTAACTCATGTGTGGAAAATTATTTGATAATATATTCCCCTAAATGCATGATTTTAGAAGAGTAAATTATGGTTTAAAAACATTATAACAAAACCCATAGCTCAGAATGGGAGGAAGGAGTGAGGAATACGAAGTTGGATTGGAGAAACCAAAGTGTTGAAGTCTTAACTCTACTAATAATGTCCCTGGGGTGGACATGCCCATGTTCAATCATAAAGAGGAACTGAACATGGACGCCAACTATACATTGTGGATCCATGACATAAAATGCTATAATATGGCCATGAACAATACATACTGGATCCATGTGGAAAATTAGAAAGATCATACCCCTAGAAAATACAATGTGGATCTATGTCATAGTATACATCATTAGGATTATGGACACATAACAAAGGAGGTGCCCTAGAATAGTACTCAAAGTACATAAATTATTCATAACTCCAATGCATCTTGGGAAGGGTGTCATGTAATATTGATATTTCCTTAACCTAGGGTCTTCTACACAACCCTGACTTTACAAAGCTACATCATGTGAATAGATTTGATAATTTAAATCATGGTAGAAATTATTTGATTACCATTTAATGAGGTATATCGTTAGTAGACACAAGGGGACCCACTAATGATGAAAATGGGCCTTAAGGTACCTAGAACAATCCACTAAGGTTCAATAAAAAAGTTGAATTCAAACACTCATGGACTTGACCGATCTTGATTCAATGATGTAAACCAACTCTTAACTGCAATGAATCCTGCCATTGAGGGTGGTAAGCTCTAAGGTACTATTGTTTCCTAGATCAAGTTCTTGGATAATGAGCTAACGTTGATAGGAGAAGATCCATCAATGGAGGGCCTTGATGTATCCCCCAACAATTGACACGGAACATACCAAGAGATGATGCGAATGTATGAATTCATGACGATGAAGTACAACTGACACATGGATGGCTGAAACTAAAAGGTCAACAAGGACTGCAGACGGTTGACTCAGGTTGAGACTTCCCTTGAACACATAATAGCATAACATGAAAGTGACTTGGTAGCATGACTAATTAGCAACATGTGATATCGTGAAAAAATCTAGGAGGCATTGAAGCATGCTCCATAGTGACTGGAAGAGTGTTAAGCCTCCATTTTTTTTGGTTTTACATCGCTTTTCATTCCGAAATCCCTCTTTCTTTCATTTAATTCCTATGGATATTGTCATCATTTTGTGCATTAGAAAAAAAATATCTATAATTTTCCACGATTCCCTTGTTTTAACCAGATTTAAACATTAAAAGCATGATTAACGATAGTTTTTGTGTTTGCAAATTTAAACTTGGTCAAATTACCTTTGTATTTATATGCTGATAGACCTTGATCTTGCACTCACACTCTTATACTATGTATTGAGTTCTTGTACACTGTGAGATTCCTGCACGAGTTCATTATAATTTGTATATTTCCTCCACGAATTGAAATATTTTTGGTTATGCCATGAGGAATTTACTTAGTTGGTGATTCAAGGATGTGGACCATTGGTTGATGGGCCCAGCTGGAAAATCGAGGGATTTTAAGAGATCGTTGGAACAAGCACACCTAATTCCTTCCTTCACTCAATTGAGGATTCGAGGAAGAAGCAATGTTTTTCCAAAGAAATTCTTGTGTTGAGAACTAGATTTCTATGATTAGAAGATGGGCAATCAAAATCCTGTTAATGGAAGGTCGATATAATTTTTCTTTCTTCCTATTATGGACACAGTTGGCTCCATCATAACCAGATGCATAATGTAATTTTTCTAAATAATTTGAACTTCGATGAATGAAAATGGGGGAGGTCGGTTCCAATGTAACGCAATGATTGTACAATTTATTTTGGGATCGCCCCTCTCTAGTTGTGGGAGTTGTTGGATATGTGTTATATTCTTTCCACGACTAATCACGCGTGGGGGGGTAAGAGGGGGGGCGATAGCCCCCCCTTTGCATTGGGCGCAACGAGGGGGTCACAGGGGGGGTGGTAGCCCCCCCTGTCGAAACCGAAGACGGCGCGCCCGACAAAAGAATACAGTGTGGTGCTAGGTCGGGTGATGGTACCTTTGGTTTTGTGCATGGTTTTGCACAGCAGTTTTGAGGTACGATGGTTTTATTTTAATTGTTTTGTGAATCCGGTCAGGGAACTACGATTTATGATCTAGTCGAGGGTTAATGGATTATTAAAAATGTGGCTTCGACATGTATATATATATATGTGTTGTAACACTAAAATGAATATAATGAAATATCAAGCTGGTCGTCCCGATTTGGGATCCAGGGGAAAATCTCTGTGTTTATCTATTTTATGTTTTATGCTCTCGCTATTGTTTATTTTCTGTTATAAGATTCGTGTGTAGATAATTTCTATTTAGGGTTAAAAGCTACAGGAGTCTTATCTTTTCCTATATCATGTAAAGACTGAGCCTTAAATATTAATCAAAGCAATCTCATGTCAGGTTTTTATGTGGTATTTATGATTGCGGACAAAAGTATCTCCCCTAGTTTTGGTGGCCAACATAGTACAACAAATAGACAAGGAACCTAGTGCTTTCCTTAAATTAAATAGATGATGGAATGAAGCCTACCTGGAATCCATTGCATGCTTCGGTCCTTATTTAGCTTGAATGCTCTAGTTCCATCTCTAATTTCAAAAATTAGAACCCACACAGATAGATAACACAAGCCAATAAACTACGGGATCTATGCAGTATCATCTAAAAAATATATTCAGTAGATCAAAATGGTATTGAAAACACATGAAATAACGATATCACATATAGGAAAACATATAATTATTTGCATTAATATAAATGGAAGGAGATTACAACCATAAATAGGTGTTGTTCATGTAGAAGAGCTCCTCCAAGTTGTTTTTTCGTTTCCTTGTCACAATGTGCACCTCCAATAACCCTAAATGCATGGAATAATGCCTCTCACCATAGCAGCATAAGGGTAGAATCACTCTTCAAAATCCAACCTCTTGCATATGGAAGGTTGTAAATATATAAAGGAGTGGGGTAAGTTTGGAGTTCTTATCCAATTACCAATCTAAGGTTTTAGATCCACCTTTGAAGGGAGGATGAGATCAAAGGATAAGGGATGGAAACTCCAAAGAAGGATAGGATAGGATCTGAATGTTTTATCTGAGGTAAATGGTTGTAACAAATAGTGAAAGCTTCTAGAAGAGGAAGATTCCATAATTTCTCTCTTTTTCCCGAATTTCTAGAACCAATGCAGGTGCAAAGGGGAGCAACCAGTAGGTGATCAACGCAGAACACAGCGGACCAACCTATAGGTGAACACTTTCAAGAAGGAGACCAGGGAGTGTTGGTCATAAAAATGGCTTAAATGAAGTAGTTTCAAGCAGAAATTCTGGGAAATAAAGGAGGCACTTTTAGGGATTTTTGCAATGATGTTAACAAGGGGGAATATGATGTTGATTGATCCCATTAGGAGGCCTATTGATCGGATGTGACAAAATGGCCTATAACAAATTCCCCCCTAAAGCGTAAAGTTAGAGATGATGACTAATGACTGAATTTATTTACCTTGTGACTAGTCAGGATCAAGAAAAACCAACAAGATTCATCTGTTATAATACATTTATATCATGTCATATTTTTGTTGAGGGAGGCATACCCATACTCAGCACATAAGCTAACATAACATGTACAATAATCAAAATGCTCGTCCATAAATACAATTCGTAGACCCATGATTTGATTCTTGTTTGTATTATTATGGCCATCTAACCTTTTGTTCTTTGTATAACTCCTGAAATCACAACCCGGATGAATGAAACTATATTTGGGGTCTTCTATTTCATTCACATGACCAACCAATGTACGAGTCTAACCATTTGAATCAATTCTTTGAGGTCGAACATGGTAGGCATCATCTGATTACCGACCAATGATGTTAGTCGTTAACAGATGCGAGAGAAAAAACTAATGATGTTAATGGCTCTCATGGTACTACAGTACAATATGTATGGTTTGAGTAAATGAGTTGATGTAGAACACCACATATAATCTTTCAGTCGAAGGCCAATGATGTAAACTTGTCAACGAGAGTGAGAAAACTTTCCATTGATGTATGCAATCACCAAGGTACCAAAGGGTTGTTTCTAAGTAAACTTCCTAGATAATGTGTTGATGTCGATAGGAAGTGACCCATCATAGGAGGGCCTTAATGTATCCCCCATCAATGACATGTAACGGGTATCATGATTGAGACAGAATGATGATGATACAGAACTAGATCAGGAAAATGAAAACATGGAATGAAGGCTTAAGATTATTGGAACAGATATCAACTGAATGACTTCTCTTTGAACACATCGACAAAAGTGAATGGAGTTCACAGCATTGCACCAAAAAAAAAATGGAGGCTCTGAAAAGGTATGAGGAACTGAATGACAAGAAGATTACCCAACCCAAAAGCCACAGAGATGAAGTGGAAGAGTGACGTTTTCAAGAGTGATTCACTACCATTAGAAAATGGAGTACCTTGTTTTCCTAATTTCCCCAACCATATTGGTCAGTACCTCTTTATTTTTTAAAAATCTTGAGGAGGATAGCATATTCTTGATCTGTAAGTTCATCCTTTGGATGAATCCCTCCGAGTATATTTAACGAACCTTGAGAAGGAGTGGTACAACCTTGTCATGTTCAGAAATTCCATTGTTGTTTGATGTTTTAACAAGTCCACTAAAGTTAAAACTTGACATCTTTTTCATATTTAGAGAGTTTGAAAAAGAGGCAAAAAAAACTCCAGATGTCCCTTTTCGTAGATAGTCTCTCGATCCAAAAAGTTATAAAACAATACTCAAGAGAAAATCTTAGGCATGTTCGACTAAGGTATTCCTTTTTCATAAATAGTCTATCTTAGTCTGGAAAAGGGTTAAACTTATACTGAGTATACATCTTTTCATTTACTTTTACGAGTTTGAAAAGGCAAGTGCTCAGAAATATTTTCATATTTTGGGAGTCTGAAAAGAGATTTAAGAGGACTCCAAGGGGTTCCTTTTTTGTAGGTTTACAAAGCTCGAAAAATAGATAAAAGTATACTCCTTGGTCAAAATGACTTGTTTGAAGCATGATAAAACACTGTTAATAGTTGTCAACCTTCTCAAAACATTACAAAAAAGACTAAACATACTTGTTTCATAGTAAAAATGAAGTATATCTAGATCAGAACATTAAATATGAATAAAATAATGCAATAAATGACTATTAGTTTTCACCATTTCACATTTACCTTCAATAGTGAGAGTTTTGAGCACTTTTTCCCTTGATCTTATGCAAATGGTTTTGGCCAGTACAATGGACCATTTTGAGTACTATCACTTCTGAGCAAGATTAAACATATGTGTACGTTCCATTTTTGTGGCAATTTCTTTAATTTTTAAGTTTTTGAGGTCCTTGGTTTAAAATACTAATTAATGTTTAGTATCGAAATCGATGTCGCACCTAGGCAGATTGTGACTCCTAGGAGAGGTGCAATGCTCTTTCATTCACTACTAGGGTGTGTTGGGAAAAAAATTCTAAGTAATTTATTAGTTTTCCCTCAAAATTTGTTAACTCTTTTGCATGAAAACGAGCCTAATGAATCTCTTGTTAATGTTGCAGGTTTTCATTAGCACAAAATGGAATTAATTTGGAGAGAAAGAGAACATGAAGAACATGATTTAAATGCAGCAAATGATCTCTCTACCATCCAGGCACTGAAAAAACTGTGGATTGCTAGAATTCTTCTGGCTTCCTAGTATGAGGAAACAGATTTAATTGTTGAAATATCTTGTTCGTTCATGGATTTTCAGGCACAAATATTAAGGTTTTGGGAACATATTCTTGAGATAAAGGTAGAAGATATCTACTTTTTGGTAGGTTTATCCAAGAGGGGTTCCCCCATCTCTCTCTTAGGTGGGAGAAGTGGTGGGGAGACCGTGAAAGACTACAAAGCTACATATTGTAGACCTCAAGCCCAGCCTACTATGGATGGAAATATCAATGTGACCCAGTTACCTTTGAGAAAAATCATGTTCATCATCACGATATTAGCAGGTAGCTTGACACTTCATTTAGTGAGTAGATCGTACATGCAGTACAGAGTGGGTTGTCTAGAGCCAACTATTGGTAGGATAAAATGCTCATTTTTAGCCCCCTTTCTACTTTAAAACCACAATCATAAACCTCTTTTTATCGTCATAAACTTCCTTATTCCTGCACTATTTCACGAATCTTTTCTATCCCTGCACTAGTTTTATATTTCATATTTAATGTTTATTAAGTACTTAATTAATCATTTTAATAGACTTTATGCCTTAATATTCTTGCAACTAATATTTTCCTTCCTAAAGTTTTTTATAGGAAAATGTATTAATCGTTGTATCAACATGGTCTAGTGCAGGCAAATTCTTGCACCGTTGGCAGCTGACCGCTCCTAAACTTCTACGACAGCTCGTTACCTAACGCAGGCATCTCGTTCCAAATTGTCATGTTCAGTTGCAGTCATCTTGAGTTAAATTCAGAGCAGAGGATAGTCAGTGATATGATCGAATATTGGGTCACCAGACAACGATTAGATTAGAATTTTGTTATAGCCGCAAACTTATTTTTTAATTCTAGTTTTTATTTGGTTTCATCCGAAAGGCTGGAATTAGAACGATTGTATGTAATTTCGTTATGGCCATAGGCCGAAAGGGTTGTATAAAATATAGATTTCAAATAGGAATTAGAGAGCAATATCCATGCTACTATAACTTTGGAAAAATTGCAATTTTTTTTTGTCGCCCTCATTATGGGCTGGATCCATACTTATGATGTTTTTTTGTTGATTTGGAATTAATACAAGGAGCTACACCATGTTTTTTGCATTCTGTGTTTTAATCTATTATTGATGCGTCTTGTTAGGTCCTCGTAATTTTTCAGATTGGCAAGACCAAATGTACAAGGGTAACATCAAACCAATATTTGGAGTCCTAGGACCTAGCCTTCCTGGACCCAGAGAGGGCTTTCTCTATATTTGTGTGAAATATGCAACTTGGTTGATTTTAGGGTTTTGATTTTAGGCTAGTTATAATGATTAGGGTTTGTTTGTTTTGTTTGTTTGGTTGGGTTGCTTGTCAAGTAGAATAGATAGAGTAAGAGAAGTTTAAACCATTGGGCTATGGAGTCTAAAAAAAGTCTTGAAAAGTACAACAATAAGTCAAGGGTGTTTCGGAGGGCAAGTATAATAAAGTCAAATGGATCTTCAAGGCTTATGTGAGTGAAGTGAACATTAAATTGTGATATTAGTAGGTTTAAAGGGCAGTTAAGAATCCTTTAACATGTACTATAACAAGAGAATTATTTAAGAACATTATCCATAAATAAATAACCAAAGACAGGGCATACCATAAGCTTCTTTGACCAAACCCTAGCAAGTAAACATTAAGACAACAATCCAGTGAACCCTAGAGAGCAAGAAAATTGTAAATTCTCTATTGATTTCACCTTCATGCAAAGAAAAAATTTAAGATGACATATAGTAATGATCAAAGAGTAGGGAACTCCTAATTTCCTTAATCAAACTACAAATACCTTCAAAGCAACCATTTAAGATGAAAAAAAGGGTAGGAAAAACCATAAACCTCTTCAGCCAAACTCTAATTAGCAATACTTCAAAGAAAAGACCTCAAAAACAATGTTTTAAGTCATACTAAAGGCAGGGCTAGCCATGAACTTATTTCACATGAGCTCCATTAAATCATTCTTAATAAAAATAAGCTGAGTGGAATTAGAGAGCAATTAAGAATTCTCTAATCTAACCTAGAAGAGGAAAAACATTAGAGCAATAGAAGCAGACAGACCTAAGGTGCCTCTAACAACATGTCTTAGCCTAAAATTTATGTTCTAATGCAAGAGAAAGATGAAACAAAATGAAAACATAAGAAGACAAGTACTAAATCAGAGAGACATCACCATTAACCATGCTCATGAATCATGCAAATGTGCTTGCTCCATTTCCATTCAAATCAAAGCATTTACAAAAATCCAAAACCATTTTCTCCTCAACTCAAACTTTATGATATTGAGTTTAAAAATCAACCAAAAACTACAATGAGGCCTCAATGAAGTATTTAACTTGCAAAGGAGGGTCAAAACGCTAGCTAGGGTTGAAAAATGTCATTAATTACATCATAAATGCCTTTTTTGTCCTATGAGACCATTCAAGGCCCAAGGCGCAAATATCCTAACTCAATAAATGAAAAAATAACTCCTAACAATAAATCCTCAACTATTTTCACAAATTACTAACTTTGAGTCTTCTCAATAACTTTCAAAATATCTGCAAGTGTGTTTTGTTGACTTTTTTGCAAGGACGTAGCACTGAGGTTCAAGGGCGCAACACCAAATATGGAAACATTGGTATTTTTGCAGCTGATATTTGGAGCCCTTCCCGGTGTCCAAATGAGATCCATGATAGCTCATTAGAAATCATGTCCTGTCTAGTTTCCAAAACTGCCTTTAGTTTTCTTATTGGTGTCCATTTGCCTAGTGAAAAAAATCATTCTCCCAATAATTCTCAAGGCGCAGTGTCAGCTCTGAAAATAGGGCAGAAAGTTGATTTTTTGCATGTTTTTGGCACTTTTGGAGGACCAGTTTTGCTCCAAATGAGATGAAACTTTGTGAGGGTAATTTCCTTGGCCTAAGGATCCTGAAAATGTCAATTTTTCCTCCAATGGGTGCCCCAAAAAAGAGCGTAGCGCTAGTGGTGCTGCGCCTTTGTCCCTTCAAAACAATCAAAAACTCAAAAACTCAAAAATGTGCCAAATTTTGGATTTTTCTTGTTGATCATGTCTGGGATGCTTGTAGGGATGGATCAGCAAGAATGTCAAGTTTTTCTTTGTCTTTTTCCTTCTTCAGGGATTGAATCTTTGCAAGGGCTCTTTTGAGCTTGGCCCTTGCAATCTTGTTTCTTAAGGCATAATGCCTTGCCATCTTCTTTTGCAAGTCTAGGTCTCTCTTGGTCTTCTCCAGCTAATCATCTAGGTATAAATTTTCCCTCTCTAGCCAAGATGCCCTATCATAGTCTATTTCCATGGAAAGCAGCTCACTTGGAGTCAGTTGCTCTGCCAAGACTATCTCTTGCTCTTTTTCCTTGGCTAGAGAATTCTTCAAGCCAAGTGTCCTTGGCCTCTTCCTAGGAAGTTGTTCTTCCTCTTCTTCAGTGTCATCATGAGTGCCCAAGACCTCATCCAGCTTTGCCTTGGATATTCTAGCCTCTTTCTGAGCTCTAATAGCTCTGATATCATAGATGGTCTTCTTTACCTCCAACTGCTTGTTTTCAACCTCAAAATAGTAGATTACATTCTTAGCCCTACCTAGGTTGGCTTGCAGATCTTTAATCTGAGCATATTTTATTTTAAGCAGCATATTAGTGATCCTCTGCTCATTTTCATCATCACTGTCAAGGTGAATGAGTTGAAATTCTTGTTCAGTCTCATGTTTGTCTTTCTCTTCTTCATCAATGACCTTTTCCTTACCTTTGTCAAGCTGCTTGGTTGATGTAGAAGGCATGGCCCTTTGACTTTTAAGGACAGAAAACACATTCCTATTTCCCCTCTAGTAGGTCAAAGGAAAAGGCTCAATGTTACTCATCTCAGTGCCATATGTATTACTGCCATCATCTTCATTGATATGTGCCTCACTTCCCTCACTGCTCTTTTCTTCACTAATTGATTTCTCATTGTTTGACTCCTCATTTCCATCTCCCTTACTTATTTATTCCTCATTGGAATCTGCCTCACTGACATTTGCCTCATTGTTTTCTTCCTCATTGCTTTCTACCCCATTTCCTTCTTCACTTTTTGATGCACTAGTACCATGATATGATGGTGAGGGATTGTGAGAAGGTGATGAAGGAGGTTTATCCTGACGTGAAGGAATGTGAGTAGATGGTGATGGATGTGTAGTGGGGTGTGATGGTGAAGGAGGAATGGGAGGATGAGAAGATGAAGGAACATCTTGCTACTATTGGCCTTGTGGATTGGTCAAAACCTCATTGGAAATGAAGGTCTCCCATGGAATTCCCTTCTGTTGTAATTGATGCATAACAACCATTTTGATAAGAGAGCGATGAAAGAGGTTTTTCATCTGTTGAGGATAGTCTCTCTTTTGTACAATATATGAAATTTTATCAATGTTTCTGTAGAGCTAATAGGGTATGTGAAGCATCCTCACTTTAGTAAAGTGCATAAGCAGCCTAATGTGATAGAATTAAAGTCAGGAGAACGTTCCCTCACATGTAAAACACTTCATAATGATCCTCATCATAGGTTCATACCTATCAAGAAAATGTGAGAAAGGAAAGATGGATTTGTTGTGGTCTTTGTATCTAGGCTTTAGGTAGGGTTCAAAGTAACTCATGTCAAGATTGGCCTGCTTGAACCATTTCTCCCCTACACTTGGTATCCCAGTGGCATTGGAAATAGAATCAGTAGATAATTCAAAGGTGACCCCTGCAAGGTTAACTTGTTTGTCATGCAAGTTAAGGATAAAGAGTTTAGTTAGCTCAGGGTGGTTTTGCACCTACTGCACCTTTTCACAAAAATCAAAGCATCCTACATGCTTGAAACATGAAATAGTAAGGGGAGATGCCATTATCTCCTTTGTGTTTGGGGGTTCAAATCTGTTGATATTTCCACCTTTGTGCTCATGCCTCCTTGGAATTTGAGCCTCTCCTCCACTACCATTGTCTTCTGACATTGTAAACCATGCCTTAAGAAAACCCTAGGACTGTAAATAGAAATGAGATGAAGGGATGGTGATGAAAAAAGAAGCTTTGCAAGTGAGTGAGATGAGTTAATGAGGATTAAAGTGTATGAGAATGAGTGAGGGGCTAAAAACTCAATGATAACCCTCTGCTGACATGTTTAAACTCTGTTTTTTAAATACTAGAGCTAAATGTGAAATTGAGATGAAAGAGGGTAATGGAGTGGCAGCCTTTGCAATGTAAGGGGTGAAATGAATGAGTGTTATGACCAGCTGGATAAATGAAAACCCCTAAACCAATGTAAGCACCTTAATTCACACTTGTCTTGACTGATATTCTTTATAGGCAGATGAAGGAATGACAAACAGTGATTTTAAGCATGAAATTTAGGTTTTCTTCTTAGGTTTCAACTTTCTTTAATTATAAATCATCAAAAATTCTTGAAGATGGGCTGAGAGCATCCACTTACCATTTATCATTGCCTTGGAGGACCTTGGAGGAAACTTGAAGGTGTTTTGACTTGATTTGGATGGTTAAATTTCTTAGAAATCCCTCCTGGCCAAGAGCGCAGCACCTGAGCTGAGGGCGCGGCGCTCAATCTCAAGCGCGTAGCGCTCAATCCTGAGCACGCAGCGCCAAGAGGAATGCACTGAGTGTGTTTCCGGGCAAGAGTGCAACACTCTTCCAAGCCCATAGTGCCACCTCCCAGGTGCACAGCGCTTGTGTAATTTGCACGATAAAAAACTGCCAAGGGCACAGCGCCTGATCCCATGCGCGCAGCGCCACAAAAATTTGTCCAACTTTGACTTGGAAACTTGAAATTCTTCACTCCCGAGAACTCTAATGATTTTTCAAGGCAAAAATAAATTTTTTGAAGTGTTATATGGGTTTTTATAAGCTCATGAAATTTTGATTTAATCTTTGAAACCCACTTTCTAAAGTTTACAAGTCTTTTTCTCGTTCACTAATGTCCTTTAACACTTTTGTTTGTAGGTTGATGGAGTTATGAAACTTACTTTTCCTTTGATCTTGGAGCCTTCACATGTTTATTTTCACACCTTTGTGATGACTAAATACAATAGCAAGCTTCAAAATCCTTTGTGGTTTCCATCATGAAGGTCACCTCAACTTTTCACCTTTTCTCACTAACCTTTTTACATTGTTTTCATGTAGGTGACTGAAAACATTTGAGGTGGTTCTTCCTTTTGCTCCTTGATGCATAGGCATTCACCTTTGACAACCTTAGGATGTTTACACAATAGCAGCACCTTCAAAACCTTCTTTGGTTTCCATCATGAAGGTCACCTCAACTTTTCACCTTTGATCATTTAGGCATGACAAACTCATTTTGACAAGTTTGGGATCTGATCAAGCAGTGACATCTTCAAAATCCTTTTTTTCCTTTACCATGGAGTTCCACTCATCATTTCACCTTCTATAGCTATTTTCCCAAAACCCTAGGTATCTGGAGTGCTTTAAGATAATAATTAGTGTTTTCTTCTAAGTTCTCTATACCCCTTTCAAGTTCATTCATTTCTGTCCAGTTCACCTCACCTTTTTTCCTTATCTCATCAATAGTCTCTGACAAACTTTCTTCATGTTTGGTTTGGTGTGCCTCCTCCATGGTCATTCTATAATTGATCATTTTTTGGCACTCTACTTGGACCATCAAGCTCAAAAACCCTAATTATCTACCAGAACAAGTGTTTCCTTTCTTCCTTGCTGCAATTTGTCTTCATTCAGGAGTAAACCACCCACCTTACCAACACCTTCTGCTGAAAATTCCTTCAACAGTCCTGCAGAAGTGCCAAAGTTTGCATTTACCTCTTGCATAATTTGAACTTGATAAGGTAGTATTATTTGGAAAATTTTAGATCTTTCTTGAATAACCATGTCTCGACATTCTATTACATCTGAGCCAGTTTCTAGCAAAGGAAAAGTAATGCCTGAAACACCAGTGATGACCTTAAAACGTGTGAAACCCTAATTGACCTAGTGGGAGGGTTCTTTGACCTGATCTTGAATAAAAATTGGCTTGGAGACTTCCAGTGAAAAACAGAGTATTTGTCAAAGTGTTGTATTGAAGATCCAAAATCCAATGTACTTGATTTATCTAAAGAGCCTCCAAAGATAGTTTTGATACCATCTATGCTTGAGGAACCTAGGGAACATGGGAGTGAGTAGGTTATAGGAAACCCTAGAGGGAAAGTGGAGTTATGGGCAAGGGGAAAACAAGGTAATGAGGTCATAGGCGGGAAAAAGGATGGATATGAGAGGCATAAGCCCATAAGGAGTCTTTTAGGAGTGACAAGGTGATCATAAAATGGAAAACTGATAGAATAGTGAAAAAATTTTAAAAAGGATAATGAAGGCAATGATATTTATAAAACTCACAATATTCAAGGAATATTGATTTTAGGAATCTAAAACCAATCTATAGTCATCTATAAATAGTGAAAAATATTGATGACTAACACGTCTCTGAGTGTTGAAGCTTCAAGTTTCCTAAAACAGGAAACGAGCTGGTTGGCTAGAGCCTAGCCAACCCAACTCGCTAACCCTCTCACTTTAGTTTAATTACAGGTGTGAGTTGATTTTATTAAATACAAAGTGTGGATTGAGTCTATGATTTATTCCATCATAAGAATTGAGGTTTTATTTCATTGACAGTCAATGTGTGACGGATCTGTGGTGTGAACATTAATTAAGACTGATTTACTTTAAGTCATTTCCTTTTTTATGAATCTTAGTTTACTTCTGCCTAGGATCGTGCAAGCACGTTATTCCTGCACTAGTGCATTTATAATTCCTGCAACTTGGTTTTTCGCTTCATTACAGTAAATTTATTTCATTCCTTCTGTTATCACCCAAAAATTCTCAAAACATCATTGTGTCATCTCTACTTTTGGTCATGTTTTGAAGGAGGTTTAGAAGTCATTTTAAGTCATTGGTAAAGGATAGGTCATATTACAAGTTCAAATGAAGTCTTCTAGCTCCACTCCATGTTTAATAAACTCTGAAAGTTTACCTTTTTTTAGTCATGGTCTTAGATAGGTGTTAGGTCATTTCATGCTTTAAAGGGTAGCTGATACGGTTAGAGTCTCAAAAGTCTCATTTTCATTTCCAAACAAAGTTTAACAACCTTATTCCAAGGTGTAAAGGTCCCATCATCCATTTAGAATTCATTCCATTAGGTTTAAGGTCAAATTTTGCAATCATGCTAAGAATACACATTTTCGTAGCGCAACTAGTTCAAAAAGGGTGATTTGCTTTACGAAATGGCTGAAACAACCTTTTTCAGCAAAAAACTCTTTTTTTCTGCTTTTAGTAGTATTTTTCCAGAGGGGTTACTGAGCAACTAAAACTCATTTTTGAAAAATGAAAGACGTTTTTCTTCCTAACATAATGAACTACAAAAACATCTTTCATTTTCTTCAAATTCATTATGAGGTGGGAGAAATTAATGACTCAACTTGCGCTACGAAAACAGTTGAAAATCATTGAGAGAAAAACTCTATTTTCTGTTTTTAGTAGTCAACTTCATGATCAGTTTCTGGCCACAAGAAAAATTCTTATGGAATTATGAAGGATTTTTGTCTTCATAAAATCTCCAGCTACAATAACCTATCTCATTTTTCTCATAAGTGTTACTAGTTGGGAGATACAAGGCTTTCTTTGAAGCCATATTTTCAGAAATCAGGATTTTCCAGTTTTATACAAGTTGTTAAAAGACAGTGTCTGGGCAGTAAGAGAAGTATTTCCAAAAAAAAAAAAAAAAAAATTGTTCAAGGCATCATGGTCTCCAAAAGCCTCCTTCTGTTTTTCAAAATACATTATGGGTGAGAAAACAAAAGCTTTGTCGCAACACCTATTTTTCAGATAAATCAGAACAGTAATAGTATAATTTCTTAATGCAATTTTGTTGTGGAGAAGGATTTCACTTTTTTAAAACACTTCAAGGATGAAATATGTTGATTATTAAAGCCTGTAGACATCATGGAAAAAGTGCAAGAAGTTTTAAAAACTAAGATTTTTAAAAAAAGTTTGTGTAGATGACATACACAGCAGTTTTGTAGCGCGCTACGAAACTGCTATAGGTGCAGTTTTGAGCATTTTGTTAAGGTTTCAAGAGGTAAAACATTGGGTTTTTGAAGTTTTGATGCTACTAGAAGATGGAAATGGTTCACAAATAAAGTTATAGGTGTTAAAGAAAGATAAATTGGATGTTAAAATATGTTTACAAAAGCATAGTTATTGGGCTACGAAAACAGCTGATATTTTTGTAGCACAGACACATCAGCTCTCTTTACATTCTTTCAAGGCTTGGTTTCTTTACGGGTGGAAGGTATGGTTCCATGGAGGTAACAACACATGACACTTATCTCAAGAAGTTGAAATTTCAAGCAAATGGGTTTGAAAATCATCAATGAAGGTAAAGGCATAATTGCAGAAAACTGTTTCCTGGTTTCTAGGGCAGTTAGGTCATGGAACAGCAGGGTTCATAACAAAGCTAGAGGCATCACCAAATTCGACCTCATGAGGTTGCAGGTGGCAAAGGATGAATTGAAGACTATATAAGGTTGTTATAAGTATATTTAGGATTTTTAGTCCTATTTTAATTAGGACTCTTCAAAGACAGTCAAGCTGTCATTTTGTAATTAATAAGCTTGTTTTATGGTTAGAATAGGTGTCAATAATAGAAATTCGAATTCTCTTGATGATGTATCATAGAATCCAATATTGTAAAAGCTATATATGAATCAAGAGGTGGAATTAGCAAAAGGTGGAAGACTTTTTGGCCTAGCTGTTGCTTTATACTATGAAAGATAATCAATAATGCAGAGAGGTTTTCCTAAATAGTTCTGAGTTCTCATGGGGTTAATGTTTTATTGATTTATATGTTACTTTGAATAATTTGCAGTATATCTTATTGCTATTACTTATAAGTCACAATCATGTGCTCTGATTTCCTTTAGTAATGTAATTATTGTGTTTAGCAGTAGATCTTATTTGCTATTACTCAGAATTCACAACCATGTGCTCTGACTTCCTTTAGTAATGAGATGACTGTGTTTTTCTGCATTTTGTGAGTAAATTACCTTTGAACCATTAGCAGTAGATTCCATTGCTATTACTCAAAATTCATAACCCTATGCTTTGACTTCCTTTAGTAATGGAATTACTGTGTTGACCTATGTTTCTTGAGTGAATTATCTTTGTTTAAAAACCCCATTTGCCTCAGCTTCCATGTCCATAACCTTGTCATTGAATATACTGACTTATTGACTCCATAGCCCAATGGTAGCAAGCCTTCATCTTTCAACCTACAAACACACAAAACCAAGATAGAGTTAGCCATATATACTATCATTAATCAATATCATATACCCTTGAGAGAGCCCTCTCAGGCTAAGGAGGCTAAGCCTCAGCTAAAAGGTTGGTTTTAAATAGTTACACTGAAGTGGTCTGATCAGCAGCCTTTCAGGGTTCCATTTTGGTGATAACATTTTGGTGCATCTTCCGAGAGTCTGAAGATATACATCTCCCGAAAAATCATGAAGCTGAACTCTTGAAGGTAGCAGGAGCTCAAAAATATTTTCGAGGCTGCAGAACTACCTTGGCGACTCCATTGTTGAAGAATTCAAAATTCATAGATTCATGGTGATTCCACTAGAGTTATGAAGAACTCGGATGCTGCCATTCTTATTTCAAGGTATGCATGCATAAATTTTTCATGCATTCATGGTTTCCCAAATCATTTTCCCAAGGATACATATTTTCTAAGGAATGGCCCAAAATTCAATGGAGATGATTTGAGTTTGACTTTGAAGCATATATCAGATTTATGTGATTTTACCAAGCTTCTTAGAGTTAAACATGAAGATGTTTGCATTATGTTGTTCTATGATTCATTTCAAGGGAAATGTAAACAGTGGATTGAAAGTTTTCCTGTCAGATATATTAAGTCATTTGCAAACTTTTGGCTTATGTTTTTGGAGGAATGGATAGACAGAACAAATTTGGTAGCAAACTCTCCTTCAATTCAAGGTTTCAAACAATGGAATTATGATCATATTAATGAAGAAATAGATGTAAATTTTTCTTTGTCCTTGTCTTCTTATCTAAAATCATTTGAGTGCAAGACAGAAGATAAGATGAAATTTTTGGATGAAGTTGCTAAGAACATTGAAAAATACATTGAAGGTTTACAAGGTCAAATTCAATCATATAGTCCTCATGATCATTATCATACTTTTCAAAAGCTTTCTATGGTAGAATACAAAGAGAGGGTGTTTCTTCCTTTCTTTTTTGAGATTGAGGAAGAATACATTGTTTTGTATAATCAATTTGAGGAGCAGTTTGAGAGCACACAGTTGAAGCCTTATGTAGATGATCAAAGTATTGGTGTTGGTGAGTTTTCCAAAGATGTAGAATATCATAAGAAACATCAAACTAACCATGTCATCTTTGATCCTATAACTGGCTACATGAAAAGGTTCTATAGCCCAGATTTCCAACTATATTTCCATTATGAAGATCAGATGTATCTCATGCTGCCTCGGTTATTTCAGTATCATGTTTATTTTTGCTTCAAGCACAGTCAAGAGATTCAAGTGTCAAATCAGATCAATGACTGGCTTCATTGGATGTTTCATGTTCCTCGAGCTACAAATGGAGATTGCAACTGATAGGGTATGTAGGAGTGTGTGAATAAGCTCAAAGTTGAATGAGCATATTTTTAGTAGGTACAGATTGGTTTCTTTTGCAGTGATCATCAAGCTTGAGCCCGAGGTGAAGGCCATTAAAGCTTGAGGAAAAGCTTGGCAAAATTTCAGAGTTTTATTCTAAAGGATGGATAGCAACACTAGAGCTACCGATTCTTAGTGTACCACAGGGGCACACTATCCCAAGTGGAGCCACTGTTATCACCCAAAAATTCTAAGAACATCATTGTGTCATCTCTACTTTTTGTCATGATCTCAAGGAGGTTTAAAAGTCATTTTAAGTCATTGGTAAAGGATAGGTCATATTACAAGTTCAAATGAAGTCTTCTAGGTCCATTCCATGATCAATAAACTCTTAAAGTTCACCTTTTTTTAGTCATGGTCTTAGATAGGTTTTAGGTCATTTCATGCTTTAAAGGGTATTTGATAGGGTTAGAGTCTCAAAAGTCTCATTTTCATTTCCAAACAAAGTTTAACAACCTTATTCCATGGTGTAAAGGTCCCATCATCCATTTAGAATTCATTCCATTAGGTTTAAGGTAAAATTTTGCAATAATGCTAAGAATCCACGTTTTCGTAGCGCATCTAGTTCAAAAATGGTGATTTGTGCTACAAAAATGTTGTTTTCATAGTGCGCTATGAAATGGCTGAAACAACCTTTTTCAGAAAACAACTCTATTTTTCTGCTTTTAGTAGTCTTTTTCCAGAGGGGTTCCTGAGCAACTGAAAACTCATTTTTTAAAAATGAAAGAGGTTTCTCTTCCTAAAATACTAAAATACAAAAACCTCTTTCCGTTTCTTCACATTAATTATGAGGTGGGACAAATTGATGACTCAACTTGCGCTATGAAAACAGCTTAAAGTCATTGAGAGAAAAACTTTGTTTTCTATTTTTAGTAGTCAACTTCATGATCAGTTTCTGGCCACAAGAAAAAGTGTTTTGGAATTAGGAAGGATTTTTCTCTTCATAAACTCTCCAGCTACAATAACCTATCTCATTTGTCTCACAAGTGTTACCAGTTGGGAGATACAAGGCTTTATTTGAAGCCATATTTTCAGAAATCAGGATTTTCCAGTTATATATAGGTTGTTCAAAGACAGTTTCTGGGTAGTAGGAGAAGTATTTCAAAACAAAAAAAAGGTTTTGCTCAAGACATCATGGTATCCAAAAGCCTCCTTCATTTTTGAAAAATACATTATGGGTGAGAAAACAAAAGCTTTGTCTCAACACCTATTTTTCAGATAAATCAGAACAGTAAGTTATAATTTCTTAATGCAATTTTGTTGTGGAGAAGGATTTCACTTTTTGAAAACACTTCAAGGATGACATACGTTGATTATTAAAGCCTGAAAAAATCATGTAAAAATTGCAAGAAATTTTAAAAACTAAGATTTTTAAAAAAAGTTTGTGTAGATGACATACACAGCAGTTTCGTAGCGCGCTACGAAACTGCTGTAGGTGCAGTTTTGATAATTTTGTTAAGGTTTCAAGAGGTAAAAAATTGGGTTTTTGAAGTTTTGATGCTGCTAGAAGATGGAAATGGTTCAAAAATTAAGTTACAGGTGTTAAAGCAAGATAAATTGGATGTTAAGAGATTTTTACAAAAGCATAGTTACTGCGCTACGAAAACAGCTGATATTTTCATAGCGCAGACACATCAGCTCTCTTTACACTCTTTCAAGGCTTGGTTTCTTTACAAGTGGAAGGTATGGTTCCATGGAGGTAACAACACATGACACTTATCTCAAGAAGTCGAAATTTCCAGCAAAAGGGTTTGAAAATCATCAATGAAGGTAAAGGCATAATTGCAGAAAATTGTTTCCTGGTTTCTAGGGCAGTTAGGTCATGGAACAGTAGGGTTCATAACAAGGCTGGAGGCATCACCAAATTCGACCTCATGAGGTTGCAGGTGGCAAAGGATGAATTGAAGACTAGATAAGGTTGTTATAATTATATTTAGGAGTTTTAGTCCTATTTGAATTAGGACTCTTCAAAGACAGTCAAGTTGTCATTCTGTAATTAATAAGATTGTTTTATGGTTAGAATAGGTTTCAATAATAGAAATTCGAATTATCTTAATGATGGATCATAGAATACAATATTTTAAAAGCTATATATGAAACAAGAGGTCGAATTAGCAAAAGGTGGAAGACTTTTTGGCCCAGCTGCTTCTTTATGCTATGAAAGATAATCAGTAATGCAGAGAGGTTTTCCTAAATAGATCTGAGTTCTCATGGGGTTAATGTTTTATTGATTTATATGTTAGTTTGAATCATTTGCAGTAGATATTATTGCTATTACTCAGAATTTACAATCATGTGCTCTGACTCCCTTTAGTAATGGAATTATTGTGTTTAGCAGTAGATCTTATTTGCTATTACTCATAATTCACAACCATGTGCACTGACTTCCTTTAGTAATGAGATGACTATGTTTTTCTGCATTTTGTGAGTAAATTACCTTTGAACCATTAACAGTAGATTCCATTGCTATTACTTAGAATTCATAACCCTATGCTTTGACTTCCTTTAGTAATGGAATTACTGTGTTGACCTATGTTTCTTGAGTGAATTATCTTTGTTTAAAAACCCCACTTGCCTCAGCTTCCATGTCCAGAAGCCTTGTCACTGAATCTACCGACTTATTGACTCCATAGCCCAATGGTAGCAAGACTTCATCTTTCAACCTACAAACACACAAAACCAAGATAGAGTCAGCCATCTATATTATCATTAATCAATATCATAAACCCTTGAGAGAGCCCTCTCAGGCTGAGGAGGCTAAGCCTTAGCTAAAAGGTTGGTTTGAAATAGTTACACTGAAGTGGTCTGATCAGCAGCCTTTCAGGGTCCCATTTTGGTGATAACACCTTCCTTCCATAAGAACTCAATATATTTCTGCAAGTAAATGTTCGTTAGTAAATAAAAGTATTTTAATACCAAGATTTAAAATCCTAGGAGTTAAAGATGCTTTGTTAACTAATGAATGAACATCGTTACGACACACTGATATGTACCTGCACTCTATATTCTTAAAAGGAAAGAATTAAAACTTAAATCTAAATAGTTAAAGTGGACCTTTCCAAGTTAACAAAGGTTAAAGGCAGATCTAGTTTATGTGAGTAACTATTACAAGGAAACAACCTGTTGTCATACTTAATTAATTTCTTTCACTACATTGAAGCAAGTGTGCTTTGAATTTTGAAGTTTGTTTTATTTTATATCTTATTTTCATTGTGATATTTAGTTTGGTTGAAGAATTATTTTGCATGTGCAAGTTATTTCAAAATTCTGATTTGCCTTTGTTGATTTCTTTCATAGATTAGCACGCCCTTTATTTTCCCGGAAGTAATTGGAAAACTTGGTGTAGGAATCTCTATTCCAGTATAGGAAATAATAACCTGTTACAAGAACAGAGTGCTCTAAGCCTGAAGCTTAAAGCCCCTGCACAAAGAAAAAAATATCTAGTATAAGTGTAAAAGATACATCCCGCACATAAGTCTTTTACTTGTAGTAGTGCAAGCATACTAAAGGAGTATAGGAATAACAGCTTGGTGCAGGAAGGAAAATCCTTAAGAAAGAAGATATTTCCAAGGGCCCACTTGTTAACATGCCAACACCCATACTAGATATAAACATATAATTTTATTTCAGCAATCAATATTGTTTACAGCAGTGTGAAAGTTCCTTTATTTGGTTTCTTCACAAAGTAATTTCTTTTGCATTCCGACACTATAATTTATTTGGTGTAAATTGTTGTGTGATCTTTCTTTTCAATTCTGCAAGATCTTGATTAAGGAAGTAGAAATAGAGATAGGAAAATTTCATACCATTTATGGCATTTCTTGTGCTTCATCTCTAAGTTTACGAAACCCTCGAGTTTAGAATTAAGTGTTGAAAGGAGTTTTCTTAACTGTGATTCTTGCACCCAACATTTTGGTGTCGTTGTCGGGGAGGCGATTTGAATTGGTAAGAATTTTTCATTTTCTGTAATAGGGGTAAGTTTTCTATTATTTTTTCTGCAATTGGCTTCTATTGATTGAAGGAATTTATAGGTGTTGAGTTATTTTAAATTTGCAGCAATTTATTGAGTTTTTTTTTGTCATTTTTTGAAATGAATGCCTAAAAGGGGTAGGGGTTCGAAGCCCACTAAGGGCCGAGGAAATACTGTTAAATCTAAAATCTATTCTCACATTGGGCCTTCTTTTGTAGGCAGAAAGTCCAAACAAACCTAGAATCATCATGCAGGAACTGTCTACTTGGACTTTGGTAACAATAGTCCAGGTGTGACACAACCCACAAAGGGGAAGAAGGAGACTATTAGAACCCATAGTCAACCTTCTCAGCCCGTTGACGGTGATTCACTTGGAGGAACAACAATTTCAGATCACAAGGACCATGCAGAGGGAACTGGCGAAAATCAGGTAAACGAGGAACAATCCACTTTTGGGTTCCCAATTGTGGATCCTAACATAGTTGTGCAAATGAAGAATATTCCACCATCATCTTTTCCTCATTTCTATGGTAAGGTACATGAAGACCTAGAATCTTTTCTATTTGAGTTTTATATATTTTTTAGGAGCTATAATTATTCATCTGATGCTCAGAAAATAAAGTTGTTTCTTGCAACTCTCAAGGATGCAGCATTACGTTGGTTCATGGGACTAAGGGGTAACACTATAGCTTCTTGGGAGAATATGAAGAGAGTGTTCTTGTCAAAATATCATGAATATTGTAAAACTAGATATATTCAAGTTGAAATCTTTACTATTGTGCAGAATGATAATAAGACCCTAGAGGACTACTTAGATATTTCTTAGGAAAACAAGATATTTCCCAGAAACCTTTTGATCAAATCTGTGACCTGTGCAGGAAATTCTCAAGGAACCAATATAGATCTGGTAAAGGAATTTGAATGTTGTGTAACCAGCTCCAAAAATAGAAGAAAAGAGATATGAACGCCTTAGAAATAAGCCACTTCGAGGGGGCAACCTCCAATACATTACATAAATGAACAATTCTTGGATGATCCAATTTACAAAACCTCCTTTCTGTATATAGGAGTCCATGGGGCCATAATGTAATCCTAGTGGGCCACAATGTAATCCTAGCCGACCTAACAATAATAATTTAAGGGCACAATAATAACAAAATGGGGGTTACAAGGGTACAATAATAACAATAAGGGGGGCTATACTAACATAATAAGGGGCTACACTATTAATATAGGGACTTAACATGCCCCTCTCCTTCAAACAAGTGTTGTCCTCAACGCTTGATTATTTCTTGATGCTTCTGTATAAAATTCTCATCCTCCCATGTGGAATCTTCTACAAGAAAGTTCTTCCACTTGCTGAGATAATATGAAATTGATTGTACTTGTCGCGTTATTTCTTTTGTGACTCCTTCAGAACTTCTTTCGATGTGATGTTGATCTTCCGGTTGTTTCATTTGTTTTTGCACCAAAGTTAGGTTATCCTTTGAGAGTTGGAGAACTTGTTGCTGATGCTTGATGTGATATTCCACTACTTTATCATCCATAGTAGATTTTATTTTATCCTTCAAACCATCCAAATTAGCCTTCATTTTTTCTTTTAAACCATCTATGTCATCTTCGGTTGCTCTTTGTAAGATCAAAGTTTGTTGCACTTGGTACCGTAATTTTGATATCTCATATTGCAATTCTTCCTCTTCATGCGTCATAGTATAGCTTTCTAAGGGCTTAATGGGTATGGAATTATTTTTTAGGGGCCATTTTAGAATCCAATATTGATATCTATTCTACAAGATGCCCTTGGAATCAATTCAACTTGATTCTTCCAACAAGACTTATGCAATTCGGAAAAAAAAATACACACCTTTTACTTGCTTTAAGGAGCTCGATATTGAAAAAATACACACCTCTTTGAGATGAAATTCAGGAGCCTGAAAAATCACTGCCTTCCAGAGATCATATCTCCAAAAATATTGCGAACCAAGCTCTGAAATTTTTTGACGAATTTCCTTAGGATTTCAGCTTTACACCATATTAATTTCAGATTATGAACCTTCATAGAACAAATTTTATAGTGAAAATTCCATGATGACCTGTTTAGGAACCTGAAAAAAGACCTGACTTCCACAGACCATATCTCCGAAAATATTGCGAACCAAGCTCTGAAATTTTTATACAAGCTTCCTCAAGATTTCGGCTTCGTACCCTAAAAATTTCAGCTTCTGAAACTTCATAGAAACAAAGTTATAGCGAAAATTCCACGATGACCTGTTTGGAGCAGCAAAACCCTAGAATCCCGAGCTTTGATACCAAATGTTGTGTAACCAGCTCCAAAAATAGAAGAAAAGAGATATGAACGCCTTAGAAATAAGCCACTTCGAGGGGGAAACCTCCAATACATTACATAAATGAACAATTCTTGGATGATACAAATGACAAAACCTCCTTTCTATATATAGGAGTCATGGGGCCACAATGTTAATCCTAGTGGGCCATGATGTAATCCTAGTGGGCCACAATGTAATCCTAGCCGACCTAACAATAATAATGTAAGGGCACAATAATAACAATATGGGGGTTACAGGGGTACAACAATAACAATAAGTGGGGTTATACTAACATAATAAGGGACTACACTATTAATATAGGGGCTTAACATTGAAATAGAAATAAGAAAACCAAATCTACTGATGCTATGATCATTGGATTGGAGAAAAAAATGGACAATATGAAAATTGAAATAATGAATATTGTTCGTAAACAAATAGACTCTTTGAAATTTCAGCAAAAACTTGTAGAGGAACAAGATTCATTATCTATTTTTTTCCAAAATGTAGAAAAAAACGTCTTTTGAGAGAATATCCTTTTAATATTAAAGGAACTAATAAATGTGCAATTTTTGCATAGAACTGTGCCACGCAAAAATGTCCCTCCATACCTGGGCTGAAAGCTATATTTGAAGGAGGGCAACCTGAAGCCGAATCATTGCATGTTATGGAAGCACGAAGAAACTAGCCTCAGGTAAGTACAGGTATGGCTCCTGAACTCCCACCGCATTTTTTTAGTTATAATGCACATACATATTCTTATCCTAACATTAATCACTCTCAACATTGGCAACATGGGAACCAATATCATTATGGAAAACCCTCCCAATCTTGGTCATAAGGATGGAGAGGGCCAAATCATTCACACCATTCCTATCCTGCACCGATGCAATCATACCCACCTAGATATGCACCTTACCCAATGCCACAACCATCATTTCCCCAGCTGATTTAGCCTATGCCACCATTACCTTTTCCTCCACTGTTTCAACCTCCTCAACTACCTACCTAACCCATAACAAATCCCAATAACAAAGAGGTACAAATGATCCATTCTATGAACCCACTTTTTCCATCCAGATATCATTCTATGCCAGTTGGAGTCAATGATCTCCAATTTAGAACGAGGAAGATAGTAACCTCAGAAAAGCAGAAGCAGCCTGTGGTGATTATCGAAGAGAAAGGTGAGGACGAAACTCTTGATCATTCTATGAGAGATGTCACCATTCATCCCATCCTCGTACCTTCAGAGTCTTTTCCATCCTCTTCAAATCTGCCTCTCTATACAGAGAGGCTAGTTGTGGAGAGGAATGACCCCATTCCTGAGTCTAGTCTGGCTTCTGAGCTTAGGAATATTTTTATAAAGGTACCTTTTCTCCAAGCTATCAAAGAGATCCCCATATGTACAAAAATCATTAGGGATCTATGTCTCAAGAAGTGAGGAAGGAAAAGGTTGGAACCCCAAACCATTCAATTTGTTGGAAGAGCAACGTAGTTAATGACGGGATGTATGCACATGGAAAATACAATGACCCCAAAAACCCTGTTGTCTCTGTCCAGATAGGTGATGTCCTTGTCTCTAATGTTCTTATAGACCTGGGGGAAGCCATTAATGTTATGACCAAGAAAAACATGGATCAACTTGGATTGGTCCATATTCGTCCTACTCCCATCATGCTTGGATTGGCAGACAGATCTAAAATCAAGCCAGATGGGGTGGTGGGTGATGTGGTCATTTCATTGTATTCTTGAGAATATCCCGCAAACTTCATTGCACTTCAGCCAAATAATCCTGTGGGATAGCATCCAGGAGCTCCGAGACACTTTGTGGCTAGATTATAGTAGTGATGAGGAGACTCAGTCTATCTCTATGTTACCTCATTGTGCTGAGTCCTCACAGGAGCGTGAGATACAAGACTTCTTGAACAATCTAGACACCATGCCTAATTTTGAGTCATTGAGCCAAATTTTTATTTTAGATTTTCAAGAAAATCACAATTCTCAACCTCCCTCACCACCATATCTAGCAACACCTGTGTGTACTCTTAAGCCTGATACCACTCTTGTTGATATCATTCTAGGCAAATATTTGCATATCAGTTCAGACATGGATTCATGCCAGCAACATCATCTTTTGAATTTTTTGTGAAACCATCTTGATGCCTTTGCATGGGGTTATGAATATATGAAAGGCATACCTCCTGAAACCTGCACTCGCCATATTTATATTCAGGATGGAGCCCGACCTGTCCGACAACCCCAAAGGCGTATGAACCTAACTCTAAGAGATGTTGTAAAGGAAGAATTGAAAAAACTCTTGGACATTGATTTTATCTATCCTATTTCTAATAGCCAGTGGATCTCCCCATTAGTGTTAGTCCAAAAAAAATATGGGAGATGGCACATTTGCATTAATTATAGAGAATTGAACAAAGCCACTCTTAAGGATTACTTCGTCCTTCCTTTCATCGATCAAGTTCTTGATACCCTTGCTGGTAAGAAGTACTTCTCTTTTTTAGATGGCTTTATTGGTTATAACCAGATATAGATTGCACCCGAGGATCAAGACAAAACCACTTTTACATATCCACAAGGTAAATTTTCTTACTGAGTTCTTCCCTTTGGGATATGTAATGCCCTGGCTACCTTTCAAAGGGCAATCCTGGCCATTTTTGTGACCTTGAGTGTGTGGAAATATATATGGATGATTTTTTTGTGTTTGATGATTCGTTTCGAGAGGCTCTCAAAAATCTAGAAAAGGTGCCTCTTCATTTCCAAGAAGCTCATATTTCCTTAAGTGATAAAAAGTGTAGACTAATGTGCAAGGCAGGAGTAGTTCTTGGCCATCTTATTTCTGACAAAGGTATCCAAGTTGACCCCGCAAAGATATAAATCATTCTGAGTCTTGCCGCACCCAAAACTCGAAGTGAGAGGTTTCCTAGGAAATGCAGGCTACTAAAGAAGATTCTTTTAGAACTTATCTAGGATAGCTACCCCCTGTTGAGGTATAAAAGGTGTCTTTTGAACGCCTATTTATCCTACATTAATTATCAATCCAGGTACAATTTTTTATTTCAAGAGTGTACTCAGTCTGAGGCGGAAATTTAATCCAAGAGTAATGCTCTTCAATGTGCAGCACAGTGTTGTAAATACAAGAGTAACGGATGCTGAAAATAAAATCTAATTGCAATGACATGAAACGAAATGCTCTAAAATCCAATCATTCACTCAGCAAACATTAGTCAAGGATGCAGTAATGATAACTCTTTCCTTTAGAAACTGATGGAATTAACTAAGAACAAGATAATCAATCTGAGAACGTGAGAGTAATGACCAGTAGTCTTTATAGTTCATAATCCTGCTTTAAATCAATTAAATGAAAATAGAATTTGAACTAAATGCTGCTAATGAAAGTAAACTATGCAAGAACTTTAAAAGCAAAACCAAACTCTTTGCAGACTGTAAACTAATAAATTGAAATAGCAATGTGATTAAAAGAAATAAATGTTAAATCAAATCACTCACACGTTGCAAGAATCAGAAATATAATACAAAGACGCAGTGAACTCCACCAAAGGCTGGGCCCTTAGCCGCCAGTGAGCACTACTAAGTTACTTCAGAATAATCGAATGAGCAGCAACACAACTTATTTATTGATCATATGTAGCAGAGTTTACAAGCAATCGTACTATGTTTTAATTAACAAGAGTTGATGAACAATTCTAAAATTACAAAAGGAAATCTCTCAATCCCCCCAATACATAATACATGCTCTCTTTTTATAATCAGAAAGAGGAGAAATTAAATAGTAAATATGATCCCTCATAACAAGATTGGATTGTCCCCAACAACTTGATCAGCAAGAAAATATATTTCCATCAACCATTCAACAGGAACAAGTCAAATTTGGTATTGCAACTGGAAGAATTTGGAAAACGGCCACAACAGTGAATCTGGGAAAATCGTTCTCAGAGAACCTTCCATTTCTCTTAATACGGGCCGAATTTGGGCAAACCGTTCCTTACACAAAGTTAATTCGGTCTATTCTGGACAAAACCCATGTTTCGGATTTTCCAGGTTCTTTTCCATTTGCCCAGAATGTCCAACGCAATACTGACACTTCTTATTCCAGCGAATTTCTGAGTTGGAATATTGAATGATGTGTTGGAGATCAAATCTGAAATCTGGAAAATATCTTGGAGGCTAAAATGGTGAGTGTTGTTACAAAATATATTAATAAACCATCATTAATAAAATCATGCATAATAATCACCAATTTATTAAAAATAAAGGAGAAGAAATAATATTTATCCATAAGAGCATAAATAATTATAAAATGGATTTATATGATAAATTATAATAAATGACATGATAAAGAAGAGTAGAAATGGATGAAATAGGTGTTAAAATTTGATAATAATAATGTCATATTAGCGGCCCAACACCCCCCTTTTCTGAATTTTAGCTAAGGATAGTGAGCTTTCATGGTCCACGTCTTGCCAAGAGTCCTTTGAGACATTGAAAGAAAAACTAGTACAGGCACCAGTTTTGAGAGGACCGAACTAGTCCCTACCATTTAATATTTCCTTCGATGCCTCAAACACTTCCATTGGCGCAACTTTAGGACAAGAAGAAGACAAACAGTCCTATGTTATCTACTTCATTAGCAAAAACATGTCACCCACTGAACTAAAATATATAGTTATTGAGAAATAGTTTTTAGCTGTAATTTTTGCTATTAATAAATTCAGACACTACATTATAGGGTATGAAATCTTTGTGCATATTGATCATTTCGCAATAAAATATTTGATGAATAAACAATTAACTAGTGGTAGAGTGACTAGGTGGTTACTATTATTATAGGAATTCAATATTATTGTTGTTGATAGACCAGGAAAATATAACTTAGTAGTAGACTATATTTCAATATTAAATAATCCTGGTGAATTAATTCATGTTGATGATGATTTCCCTGATGAACATATTTTTTTTGTGTCAACATAATATCCATGGTTTGCTAACATAACTATCTGCTCGTCAAAAGACAGAATATTATACAAAAAAGTGATGCATATTCTTGGGTTCAAGGAGACCTCTTTTACACTGGGCCAGACATCATTATCCGAAGGTCTATAAGAGAGGAAGAAGTGTTTGAAATCTTAAAATTTTCTCATGAAGAACCTTGCGGAGGCCACTTCATTGATAAGCGAATTGCATACAAAATTTTACAAGCTGAAAATTTTTGGCCCTCCTTATTTAAGGATTCCAAACAATATGTCAAGCGATGCGATAGCTGTCAACGAATGGGCCAACCCAATCAAACCAATGAAATGCCTTTATGTTCTCAAGTTATGATTGAGCCTTTTGAAAAATGGGCTATTGATTTCGTGGGACCAATAAATCCAACATCGTTAAATAAAAATCATATTTTAGTTTGTACATATTTCGTTACAAAATGGGTAGAGGCTAAAGCTGTTTCTTTTGCTACTAAAAAAGTTGTTGTTGATTTTATTTTTACTGAAATATTTACTAGATTTGGTGTGCTTAGAGAGATTGCTTCTGACAATGGTCCGCAATTTATTTATAATCTGGTACAGGGTGTGATGGAGCAGTATAAAATTCGACATAGAAAATCCACACCGTATCACCCGCAAGCAAATGGTCAAGTGGAGTCCACAAACAAGGTAATTGAGTCCATACTCACAAATACAATGAAAATGCATTGAAATTATTAGGCTAACATATTACCAGAAGCCTTGTGGGCATACCGAACCACTTGCAGGAACCACACGGTACATACACCATATGAGCTGGTATACGGGAAACAATTCCTTTTGCCGATAGAATTCCAGATCAAGACCTTCAGGACTACAGTCCAATTGGGGCTAGACCTCTCTGAAGCACAACAGGAGTGTCTCCTACAACTAAATGAGTTAGATTAATTTCGAAGGGATGTTGTTCAGCAGAACATATTGGTTCAACAACAGCGTAAAAATTGGCATGACAAGTCCATCTGGAAGAAGCAGTTCCAACAAGGTGATTGGGTACTCCTTTACGATTCCATATTTAAATATTTTAAAGGGAAATTCCATACACACTAGATGGGACCTTATGAGGTGGTCAAATTGTTTGAAAATCGAGCAATAGAGATCAAAATTATTGATGGATAGAATTCAGTATTCCTAGTGAATGGGCATAGATTGAAGGTATACTTTCAGCCCCTCACTAAAAAAAATTTTATGCAACAAGTCCAACAACAATCTGAGAAGGAGATGGTAGGTGGAAACACTAAGCTATTAAAAATCTGATTCTTTCTTTTCCTAACAAAAATATATATATATATATATAAAATCTTGTAATTATGAAAATCATTTGACTAACAGGAGTGTCTCCTACAACTAAATGAGTTAGATTAAATTCGAAGGGATGTTGTTCAGCAGAACATATTGGTTCAACAACAGCGTAAAAATTGGAATGACAAGTCCATCTGGAAGAATCAGTTCCAACAAGGTGATTGGGTACTCCTTTACGATTCCATATTTAAATATTTTAAAGGGAAATTCCATACACACTGGATGGGACCTTATGAGGTGGTCAAATTGTTTGAAAATGGAGCAATTGAAATCAAAACTATTGATGGATAGACTTCAGTATTCGTGGTGAATGGGCATAGATTGAAGGTATACTTTTAGCCCCTCGCTAAAGGAAATTTTATGCAACGATTCCAATAGAAATCTGAGAAGGAGATGGTAGGTGGAAACACCAAGCTATTAAAAATCTGATTCTTTATTTTCCTAACAAAAAAAAAAAAAAAAAATTCTTGTAATTATGAAAATCAGTTGACTGACATGATTGCAGAAGGATCAACCTGAAAACCATCATGTTGGCAGGAAGATCAAAATTTCAATAAAAAGGGAATGTTTCTTGATTTTTAGATGTGTTGGTTGTCACCAAGAAGAAGCAGGTTCGAGTAGGAACCGAGCCCTTACTCAAGTTTGGGATAGTTGGCACAAAAATTTTTATTCAAACAATGCTCAATTCCCATTTCATTTACTTTTTCTGGCACCAGTGTAGGAATATTTTAAAGGTAAATTATGTCCTTCTATTTCCCATTTTGTAATTTCCTTCTATTTTTCTTCTTCTAATCCTGCAATGAATTAGCCTCCTTTTTCTTCTAAGAAAACTATCCCTATCTGATTTCTTATTTCCCTCTTTTCCCCCTTGAATTGTTTCCCCAAAATCCCTTTTCTGTTTATCCCTCTTGGTGGTTTCATTCCTAGAATTCCTACAATGATATTCCTTCCCATTCTCGAAATTTCCCTTTCCCACTTCTTTTTTTCCCTCATGGACCGATTACAGGATCTGATGTGAATTCACAAGTCAGATCGGAAGGCATGCTTGACACCAAATAATGGTGAATAAAACTTTCCTTGTATAATTAGGAAAAAAAAATTCCAGCCAATGAATTGTACTCTGTCAGAATTTCTCTTTGCCCCTTTTTCTCTTCGATGTTACAGAGATACCTGGTGCAGGAACGCATGTTCAGTGCAAGCACATTTCAGTATAAGCACGTTTTAGTGTAGGCACGTTTCAGTGCAGGCACATTTCAATGCAATCAGGTTCAGTGCAAGCACGATTAGTGAAGGCATCCACCCGACAGTGAAAACACATGCAAAATGCAATGCAGGAATACCTGGTGCAAAAACAAGCATTGGAAAATATATCTTTATTTTATAATATTTTTTTTTGCAAACAGCTGAGTATCGGAAAATTCTTGCATTGTTTCAAGAATCGTGATTTTTCCCATTCTTACAAAAGTTCGATGGATTCGATATAGCAGTAGCATTGGAATTTTTAAGTATGTTTGAGGGAAGCCGAGCCAAGGTAGGCTCACTAGAATTTGAGGTCACAGAAGAATCCATATCTTAGGCTATGGGCTTATCAACCGTGGGAGAACAATGGTTCAAGAAGGATAAAATTGAGAAGAAAAGGTGGCATAGACTTGTGGTTGACCGGAAGCTGAAAGTTGATTGGAAGAAGGGGCTTCCGTGCAGCGCCATACTTGGGAAATGACAAGATCTCCTGTATATATTGCAAAATTTTCTTACCTGCGAGGGACGTTATTCATTAATATTCCTATACCATATCCGTTTTTTGTTTCACTTTGAGTCAAGGAAGCTCATTAATTTTCCTTATTTCCTTCTTAGAAGCTTGGAAAAAATGGCGAAAGTAGTTCAGAAAGGGGAAGCTAGTTGGGTCGCATGCAAATTGTATCATCATAGGCTAATCACGATTCTAGTTAATAAGGAGCTAGAGGTCAAAGGAACGACTTGGAAGGCATTTTTGAAGGAGTTCCAGGGACGAAGTATAGGGAAATCGTCCGAGAAAATGAGTACAGGCAAGAAAATAACAGCAGAAGCTCTGACTCCATGCCCTACCAAGACAAAAAGAAAGAAAAGACCAGTGCAACCAAAGTAGAAACCTATCAAATCAACTCTATCCTAAATGAGAATAATGACCAGGAACTCAGCTAAGAGAGGGACTGCCTCTTTGGGGGCGAGTCACAATTAGTCAAGCTCCCTGATTTTGTTGGACGAGTCGCCACCGGCTTCACCCGGAGATCATAATATCTTGGTTATTACAAAGGCAGCAGCTCATACTATGGTTAATGAAGTTCACGAAGAGAAGTAGGATGAAATACCCTTGTCGGACTTCCTTCGTACGTTAAATAAAATAAAAGTGACACTAAGTGCAAGTAGAGAAACAGCGAAGGTTCGGGAAAATGATGAGGTGCAGCATATTGAAACCCTCGATAATTTTCAAGTACAGGGTATTGAAACCCCTGATGAGATAGATGCGCAAGGTATTGAAGCCTTGGTGAGATGGAAATGGAGGGTACTGAAACCCTTGGTGATACCGGGCACTGAAACCCTGGATGAAATTTAAATACAAAAATTGGGTGGCCAAGATAACATTGACCTTGGCGATTATGGTACATGTTTAGAGTCAATTTCATAAAATATGTTTGCACCAGATGAGTTGGAAATAGAGAACAATACCCTCTATCTGAAAAATCATCTAGAAGAGCTGAAGCAGTGATTTCATGACTTGGAAGCATTAAATCAAGCCATGAAGGAGTAGGATACAATGTAGAAGCAAGGCAATACGAAATTGGCAGAAGAAGTCAAAGAGCAAAAACAATAATTTAAGGTATGGAATTTTCAGGCCTCAAAGTGCTATAAACATCTTAAAAAGGTGACCCATTAGCTTAAGAAGGCTCAAGGTAAAAGGATGAAGACAATGAAAGCAGGGTTCAGTATACAAGTTCAAGATTAATGGGAGACTCCTTATTTTTGGATTTTTGCAGCAGGTAAAGGTTGTGTGAGGACACACAACAGCTTATGGATGGGAGGATGTTGGTAGGATAAAATGCTCATTTTTAACCCCCTTCCTACTTTAAAACCACAATCATAAACCTTTTTTATCCTCATAAACTTCCTTATTCCTGCACTATTTCAGGGATCTTGTCTATCCCTGCACTAGTTTTATATTTCAATTTAAGGTTTATTAAGTACTTAATTAATAATTTTAATAGACTTTATGCCTTAATATTCTTGTAACTAATATTTTCCTTCCTGAAGTATTTTACAGGAAAAAATATTAATCGTTGTATCAACATGGTCTAGTGCAGGCATATTCCTACATCATTGGCAGCAGACCGCTCCTAAACTTCCGCGACAGCTCGTTACCTAACGCGGGCATCTCGTTCCAAATTTCCTTGTTCAGTTGCGATCATCTTGAGTTAAATTCGAAGCAGAGGATAGTCAGGGATATGATCGAAGATTGGGTCACCAACCAATGATTAGATTAGCACTTTGTTATACCCATAGGCTTAAGTTTTAATGCTAGTTGTTATTTTGTTTCAGCTGAAAGGCTGCAATTAGAACGCTTGTATGTAATTTCATTTTGGCCATAAGCTAAAAGGGTTGTATAAAATATATATTGTAGAAAGGAATTAGAGAGCCATATCCATGCTACTGTAACTCTGAAAAAATTTTAATTTTGTGTTGTCGCCCTCGTTCTTGGTTAGATCCATACTTATGATGTATTTTTGCTGATTCAGAATTAATACAAGGAGCTACACCATGTTGTTTGCATTCTGTGTTTTAATCTATTACTGATGTGTCTCTGAGTGCTTAAGCTTCAAGCTTTCTAAAACGGGAAATGAGTTGGTTGGCTAAGGCCTATCCAACCCAACTCGTTCACCCTCTCGCTTTCGGCTCAGTTAAAGGTGTGTGTTGATTTTATTTAAATGCAATGTGTGGATTGAGTTTATGATTTATTCCTTCATAAGAATTATGGTTTTATTTCATTTACAGTCAATGCGTGATGGATCTGTGGCATGAACATTAATTAATTTTGATTTACTTTCGGTCATTTCCTTTTTACGAACCTTATTTTGCTTCTGCCTAGGATCGTGCAAGCACGTTATTCCTGCACTAGCGCATTTATAATTCCTGCAACTTGGTTTTTTGGTTCATTACAGTAAAGTTGTTTCATTCCTTCCTTTCATAAGAATTCGATGTATTTCTGCAAGTAAATGTTCGTTAGTAAATAAAATTGTTTTAATACCAAGAGTTAAAATCCTAGGAATTAAGGATGCTTTGTTAACTAATGAATGAACGTCGTTACGACACACCGATCTGTGCCTGCACTCTATATTCTTAAAAGGAAAGAATTAAAACTTAAATCTAAATATTTAAAGTGGACCTTTCTAAGTTAACAAAGATTACAGGCAGATCTAGTTTATGTGAGTAAGTATTACAGGGAAACAGCCTGTTAACATAATTAAGTAATTTCTTTCACTGCATTGAAGAAAGTGTGCCTTGAATTTTGAATTTTGTTTTATTTTAAAGCTTATTTTCATTGTGAGATTAAGTTTGATTGAAGCATTCTTTGCGTGTGCGAGTTATTTCAGAATTATGATTTGCCTTTGCAGATTTCTTTCATAGATTAGTACACCCTTTCTTTTCCCATAAGTAATTGGAAAACTTGGTGTATGAACATCTGTTCCAGTACAAGAACAAATATCCTATTACAGGAATAGAGTGCTCGAAGCCTGAAGCTTAGAGCCCCTGCACAAAGACATAAATCTCCAGTATAAGTGTAAAAGATACTTCCCGCACATAATTCTTGTACCTGTACTAGTGCAAGCATACTGCAGGAGTACAGGAATTACAACTTGGTGCAGGAAGGAAAATCCTTAAGAAGGCGGATATTTCCAAGGGCCCACTTGTGAACCTGGGAACACCCATACTGGAGATAAACATAGAATTTTATTTCAGTAATCAATATTTTTTACAGCAATGTGAAATTTCCTTTATTTGGTTTCTTCGCAAACTACTTTCTTTTGCATTCTGACACTAGAATTTCTTTGGTGTAAATTGTTCTATGATCTTTCTTTTCAATTCTGCAAGATCTTGATTAAGGAAGTAGGAATAGAGATATGAAAATATCATACCATTTCTGGCATTTCCTGTGCTTCATCTCTAAGTTTACGAAACCCCTGGGTTGACAATTAAGTGTTTAAAGGAGTTTTCTTAACTGTGATTCCTGCACCCAACAACAACAACGTTCAATTGGAGTGAGTTTGTTTTGGTCAATATGAAGGAATAATTGACTAAAGAAAGAGAGGGGAAGTTAAATAACTTCAGTTATGGTTCAATCTCAGTCTCTTTATCTCTAGAGCAGATGCCACTACTTTAGCCTTAGCAGGTTATACTTGAGCCTATCGATCTGAGAGTTGCACAGATGAGGTAGTGGATAGATCATATGGACTGAAATGCAGGTTTGTCGGTGATCAAATTCTCACCCTCCTTATTTGAATGGTTGCATAGAAATTTCATCATGATCAATTATTATCCTTATGCATGAATGTATTTCCATGATAATCTCGAGCTCATGCTTCCTGAGGGTGAGGAATGGGTTACTTCAGGTAAAATATTTTGACCATGTAAGTTTTTTAAAGTTTTACAACTTTTTTGTGATGTTTTATGTTTCTGAGACTAAACTGTTGATGTTTTCATGAAGATATTGGACTAGTTTGACCATTAGGTGCTCCATATCTTCATCGTGTAGAGGGAAAACCACATGAGGAGGCAGTGGTACCAGTACAGGCCAATGCGGTAGGACAAGATGTGCTATGGGATATCGAGGTAGATGAGATCCTATTAGAGGTGGAGTGTCACATAGAGGGACTGAGACATGTGATTGATGAGACCATGGTCGATCAGATTCCCATGCGAATTCAGTGACACACTAGCAGTGTGCCTAGCTGTATTGGTCAATTACTACGCAAGATGACTTGTGTAGTGTCATTTTATCATGAGCACCATTGATTAGTCTACTTAAATCTTTTCATGTAGTTTTTCATATGGGAATGTAGCCATATGTGTCTCAAGGCACAAGTTTTGTAAAACTAAACTTAATATATATACATATTTTCATTATTTCCTAGTTCCTATTATGCTTTCAATATGATGTAATGTGAATTGAAATGTGTTTACATTTTTTTTAAATGTCTATATAAAACATAATTATCTAGGGAATTTGCTAATGTGTTTATATTTCTAGAAATATGTTCATATCGTATTTAATAGAAATGTCTTTCTAGAAGATGCAATCTCAATACCGTGCGAAGGATGGTGGGATTTCTAACTGAATAGAAATTAGCAAGTTGTATTACTACGAGTTATGAGTCGATCCTAATGACTAAACGGTGTATACCATGTTAAATATCATCAAATAGTAGCTCAACGACTACAATATACTCAACGACATTGTTATTAGAGATACCAATGCAAATCCCTTGCATACTCACTAGCTTGGAATTTGGAGCAAAGATAGCCCATGTTGCAGAAGATAGGTTCTGAGTATTATGACTAGCACAATCAACATAACCAATGTACGGTTCAAGAGATTTCGACGTCTACAAACCAAATGTAAACAGGATCAACAAAAACCATGGGAAACTCTGAAAAGACACACTGTAAACACACTTATAGACAGTGTGTACATAGTGTACTACGCATAATATCAAGAATAGTATTTTTTGAGGTACATCCCATTCCTAGGTTGTGCCAGTGGAAATCCATTGAATTCTACTAACTCATAGGCCCCTTTTGCAAGGACTCACTTGATAATGTACGAACCCAACCACATAGGTTGGAACTTCCCTAGACCTAACTTATCGGCCTCCTAATTATATAAGAGAATCGGGTCTACTTCCGAGAAGACACGAGGCTTGAATTTTTTTTCGTATGGCGCCTTAACATGTCTTTTATGAGATTCATTGGCCAAACAAGCATCACACCGAGTTTCATCCAAATGAGTTAGATGTAAAAGATGCTCCTCTACAGAAGTGGAAAGAAGAAGTTCAAAAGCTATTTTAACAATGGTAATTCACATTCGATGGGGAGGGTTGCTTCCAGACCATAGACCAACTGAAAGGGTGTTAATCTGGTAGAAGTCCTAACTGAGGTTAGATATGCCCGCAAGGCAACGTAAAGAACCAAGTGTCAGTCTGATTTGTGGACCCCTACCATGCATTGAAGCTTAGTCGTAAGAACTTTTTTAATAGCCTAAACTTTTCCATTAGCCTGTGGATAGTAGGGAGTGCAATTTTTATGTGAAATTCCCAGCTTAGTAGCTAGTTCAGTCATCATATGGTTTCGAAAATTATTTTCGTTATCCGTAACTATTTCTTGCAATACACCAAACCTGGCAATAACCCGATTGAAGAAAAAGTATGTAGTTGTTTTTCCAATGTTTTTATATGTATGCATTGCCTTGCCCCACTTAGTAAAGTATTCAAAAGCAACAATGATATAACCATGCCCCCCGGTTGAGTGAGGGTTACATGTCATAAAGTCAATGCCCCATTTTTCAAAGGGACCAACAATGACAACGGGATGCAATGGAGTAGGCTGAGCACAAACCTTACAGTCGTAGATCTGGCATGCATGACACTTCTAGATAGGGAGGATGCAGTTGCGAAAGATAGTAGGCCAAAAGTAAACAGTGTGTAAGATTTTCTGCGCCGTAGCGTAACCAAATAGATGTCCTCCACATGCCCCCGAGTGGCATTCATTAAGGACTTTCTTGGCCTCCTCAAGCATGAGGCACCTCCATAAAATCTTATCAATACGACGATGGTAAAGGGTGTTGTCAATAATAATGTAATTTCAAGATTGGTATCGAATATGTCATTGCTTGGAGCGAGAGGTATTGGGCGACCGAAGGTTCTTCGGATTTTTTTCTCATCGATGTCGTAATCAGGTGTCAACGCACCGGTGCATTGTACCGTGAACGCACCAGTACTGTAAACCTACCAAGCACCGAGATGGAAAACAAATTTTGGATGCCCTGGGGCGTTTAGCAATGGCCCGGTGTGTGATAAAGGAACACATCATCAGTGCATGCAACTCTTATCGGACCACCCAGGTGGTAGTCATCGATAAAGTGCATTGAGTGTCCTAATTGGTATTAGTATTTTTGTGGTGCCTATAGGTTGTAGAAACACACCAGTGCGCAGTATCACACAAACGCACCAGTGCGCGGTATCACACAAACGCACTGACCATTCTAATTGCTATTAGTATTTTTGCGGTGCCCATACGTCGTAGAAACACATTGGTGTGTAGTATCACCAAAACACACCGATGCTCAGTATCACACAAATGCACCGAGAGTTCTAATTGGTATTAGAATTTTTGCAGTGCCCATAAGTCGTAGAAACACACTGGTGCACAGTATCACCACAATGCACTGGTGCTCAGTATCACACAAACGCACCGAGAGTTATAATTGGTATTGGAATTTGTGCATTGTCCATAGGTCGTAGAAATGCACTGATGCGAAGTAGCATACAAATGCACCGGGGCACAGTAACTTGCACTGGTGTTCATTTTATATTTTTTAAAAACATCGATTTGTGACAGTGAAATTATTGTGGTTTTTTTAAATTCATTATTCATCAAAAGACGACACATCTTATAGCAGTATTCATATTAATTAATTTTTTATTAGTTCATTTGAATGTGATGTTTGGATTAATTTTTTATATCATATCATCAAATTTCGCATCTCTTCATTATAATATTTAATCATCCATATATTTAATCAAATGGTGTAACATTTCACAACGACAATGGAGAACGCAATAGAATAAATTAAAACATATTTTATTATATATATTGGAATAAGACACTCTTTTTCATAAAAAATGGGACAGTTATTGGTATCCCTCTATCTTTCAATTGGGACACTATGTCCATTACATTAAAAACAATGTCTGATTTCACAGACAAATATTTCAAAAAATACATCGCCTTGCTTTGATATCCAAACATATTGATCATCATTCATCACTTGAACTATTGTCACTGCTTGAGCTACTTCCATGACTTGGGTTATTTTGAGGAATTTTTTTTTCACGGTGTTGATTGTTTTCTTCTTCTTCAACTTCCATATACAAACATAAAAATAAACTGTAATGAGTGTATATACATTGCTGAGAATAATGAAAATTGCAATATTAAATAATATACATCAATGTAAATTGAAAAGAAATGACGTATCATAGCAAGAATTGACTCATGAACTATACACATTCTTTCAAAACCAAATTTCATGCCATCTTTCAACATTTCATTTGTTGGCGCAGTTCCATACTTTGTTTCCTGCAAGTTTTATACCCCATAACAAATCATATTTTTAACATAAAAGACTTTTTTGTTCTATTAATTATAGACAGATCTAAGTAAAACAAGATCGATAGATGCTTACAAATTCCACAATTAATTTCTGATATGCCAACATATACTCACAACCCATATTTAACCCAATGTCAATCAATTCGTCTGATGGTTCTTCTTTGTATGTTAGCACCTGTTTGAAGACATTCAGTGATGATTATTGTAAAACAACTTAAAATATACAAAAATAAAATCTAGTTAAGTTGTTATAAGGAAGTAAAAATTACTCACAAACTTAGATATCAACCATTTTCTTCCTTGTCGTCCTATTTTATGTGTTGAATGGGTTCCATTTTCTTTTCTTTTCTGCAAGAAAATACTTGAAAAATAATTTTTAATGCTAAATTGTTTATTTATTGTACCTAATCGAAAAATTCAATGATTACATATTACATTTGAAGCACATTGTTGTTGAGATGGCTCCTCGTGCGATGCAATTATGTCCATTTCTTTGACCATCTCCTTGTACACCTTTTTGGACATTCTTACTGGCATATTTCTGATTTCAACTCGTTCATCCTTTGAGATTTTCATAATCTTCCTGAAAATGTAACATGACAGTAAATTATGCAATTTTTATATTGATATATGAATAGTAAATATAACATTAAAAGTGATATTTATAAATGATTGCTTTCTCGTAATATATACATATAATTCTAGCAAAAAAAATTAAAGGAATATTACATTTTTCATTCCCTCTTTTTTGTTGTTGTACATTTTTTCTACTAAAATTCTGACATGTCTCATTGACTAATTCTCTGGGAATTCATCCTGTATTTTAGACAAAATTTGGTTCTTAGAATCATTGGATTGATTTTTGTATTGTAAGTGTAAAGAACGTCTATACATTCGTTCCACTTGATCCCTCAAAGTTTTGTAAAAGTTTTTCCCCCTTTCGTTAACCTCCAGCACCACTCCAAATAAGCTATCGAGCAATTCATTTTCATTTGCATGTTTTATTTTTTTTATTTTCTTAGAACAACATTCATTTTCTGATTTGTTGGTACCTGTAGAACATTAAACATATGTGAATTAATAGATTGTTTGAAACATTTTATCTGATATTTTTAAGTATATTATTAATGAAAATTAAAAAAAGAAACTAATATTGGATCAAGAGTACTTTTTCATTCTCCTAATTCATCCTTCTACAATTTTTCCATCAAGCTTTTACGTTCTCCCGGTCCTAGATCAGAAATAACCTTATCAAGCTTCATCATTTCGTGGCTCTGCATGATACACAGTAAACGATACATATTATTTAAACTTACATATAGTTCAAAAATAATAATTTTTGTAAAGAATTTACAAATAACTTTCCTTTTTTTCTTTTCTCGATGTACTATCTATATTTTTGTTACTTGATCTCTTGTCAGCCATTTCTTTATCAATATGAAACATGTACCATACCATTCACTAATAAATTTTATAAATAAATCACAAACTTTTAAGGTAAAAAAAAACAAGAAAACGGTGCGTATTTCAAGAAGTACGCACTGATGTTGGTGTGGCGTGTTCTTATAAACACACACCCAAAACAGTAGAAACATCGTACAGTTATCTCTGTCAACAAGGAGAACCGGTGTGTTATATGTTAACTAGTGCACCGATTAACATAGAAAAATTAATAAAAATCCTCTGGTGTTAGTTTTTGTAACATATGATGTCGTGGAGGGGGCAGTGCGGCATGTTCTTACAAATACACCGAGAAAACAGGGGACCACCGTATGTTTCTCTCTGTCAATAAGGAGACGTAGTGCATTATATGTTAACTATTGCGTCGATTAACACAAAATAAAAAAATAAAAATTGGTTTTATCAAACAGTACGTGCACAGTGCGCTAAAATCAAATAGTGCACTAGTGCGCTAATTTACACAGGGCACACAGATTTTAAAAAATATGTTTTTAAATTGTTTTTATAAAACAGTACGTGCGTGATGCGCTATGATAAAATAGAGTACCAGTGCGCTATTTTAAACAGGGCACACTAATTAAAAAAATTATGTTTTTTTTAAAATTCACGCAAGGGCAAGGAGCTCGGTCGAGGGAAAGAATGGCGTCTAGGGTTTCTTCTCTCACCCCGTTTACGGCCGCTCTCTCCTCTGGAGCATCAGCGCCGACCAGGCTTGGAATCCAGATTTTTTTCTCCCTTGCGGCGGCCGATCCCACCCCAACTCTTCAGGTTCTGAAAGGCCCCCACGCTGTAGCATGGGCGCTTACGCCTCCAATCGACAGTCGGCATCTTCTCCGGCTTGTCTGCGCTCTCTGCCAATACTCTGAAGCTCTGCTTGACTGCAGTCCAGACTCTTTGCTCGCAAAAGAAACCCTGGATACGCTCCAAGCATTAGCCTCTCTCGATTCACTCCATAAGGGCAGCACGGCAAGAGTTCATATGCAGCAAATGATCATTCGGCCCCTCTTCAGATCTGCAGCCCTGACCTTTGCAGCGGATCTGTGCCGGAAAGGTAGTTTCTATCTGCAGAAGCAATTTCTTCCCCTTCCACTTCCAGATAAACAGACAATCGGAGATCTAGAAGATTTTTGCACTGCGTTGTTCCGGAAGGCATTTAAAAATCTCTCTGCACCCTTTCAGATTCAATTCACGCAGCTTTCTGGCAAGACCATTCTGCATTGGGTCCACCCTTCCGACCTGGTGCAGAATCTCAAGGCAAACCTGGAACGCCAGTTCGGGATTCCCTCAGCCCTTCAAAGACTTTTGTTTCAAGGTAAACAACTCGATGACCTTCTTCCCCTCTCTTCTTATAGCATAAAAAGTAATAGCTCCTTAGTGTTTTCCCTTCGTCTGAGAGGGGGCTCTGCAGGACAATCTTCTTCTACTCCTCCCTTCTCCTACAAAGATGCAGTACACTCTGAGATTCCCAAACCCCCTGAGGCCCCCAAACCCCAGCCTTTTCTAGTTGAAAAACTGGAGGAGGTTCCCTCTGTTGAGATCTCCCACCCTCGCATTACAGATGACCTTCAAAAATTTGCAGAAAGAGCCATCATATGCAGATTCAATGGGCTTTGGCCGCACTCCAAAGACCTCTATGACTAGATCCATTCCAACTGGACTCACCATTGCAAGGTCAGCTTCTGTTCAAAAGGATATTTTATAGTTCTGTTCGACAATCCTAAGCATTATGAACAAGCTTTAGAAGAAGGTCCTTGGTTTATGGGAACTGTTGGGCTCTTCTTAACTCCATGGTTTCCAGATTTTGACCCAAAAATTGCATTTATCACCAGAACACATGTTTGGATCAGGTTTCCAAACTTACCAGCTCACCTGTGGCATATTGCAGACTACAAAGGCATCGGCAACACCTTGGGTCGTTTTTTAATGGGAGATTATTGGTGGGAAAATCAAGGCCTTTACACATATGCCAGAATATGTGTGGAACTAGATCTAAGAAAGGGATTGCCAGACCAAATAAATCTCAAGATCAATGACTTTGTTTGGACCCAGAAACTGGATTACGAGAATACTGCCTTCCGTTGTCGCCATTGTCACCTAACAGGGCACCTGCAGAATTCTTTCCCATCTCTCCCAGCAAAAACGAAAAAGGATAACATTGCAAAGACCAAACCCAAGAGATGGACCCCTTATTCTCCGCCGCCAGCAGTGAGCTCTGAATCCTCAAGCTCGGAAGATGAGGGGAGCAACGCAGAACCAGACCAGGCACCTCAGACAATGGATCATTCCACTGCTACTCCTGTGCATACCACTGTCACAGCGATCACCCAAAAACGCGTCCTTGAGACCTCCTCCTCTGAATCAGATAAGGAGATCCCCCTGTTGAAGAACTCCAGTCTTCAAGTTGTTTTAGCTCACACACCCCTGGACAGCTGGATAAAAGTCAATAAAAAGAAAGGGAAAAAAATTCGTGTTGAGACTTCTGCCCATGTGGAGTAGAAGTCGGTCTTTTTTCTTTCAAGTAATCTGTTGTAGCTCCGTGCATGGTTCATTCCTTCTCCGAGACCGAGGTTGATAGTTACATCATTTCTGGTCGACCGGTTTCCTGTCTCTCTTGATTGTACTATATTTTTCTCAATAGAAATAATTCAATTTTACTTAGAAAAAAAAAAATTCACGCAAGGGCCGACATGGATTGGGATCCGACTATGCAAGTCGTCTTGCAGGTTAGATTTCATAGGCCTTTATATATAACAATACAAACCCTATAAATCTAAAATGAAGAGCCCTAATTCTAAAGTCACAAAAATAAGAAGAAGCAAGGGTAGAAAAAATAAATCAAGGGTTTCGCGTAAGAATGGATTTTTTTTTTTTTTTTTAAATGAACAATAAATTTAAATTTTTTACTAACTACAGAAAATATTAAAAAAAAACAATAAAATTTAATCACCATATGGTTTGAAATTCTATGCTACAGGGTTTGAATCACCAGAGGTTTGGATTTTTGATTGTCTGAATAGTTATGTTCGAAAGTATTTCACTCTTCCATAGTGCTCTCGTGCTCTCTTTCTCTAGGTATGTCTCGTGAAAATATCTCCCTGAAATGTTTTGCAAAAATAATGAAATAATGAAAAAATTTTACTATTTAAAGAATTTTTTTATGAAATTAGATTTTCAAAAATATTTTTCCGTCCATTTTTCAATTATCGTATTTTTTCACTTAAAAAAAATAAAGTTGCACTTTTTTTATTTGCGTTTATTTGACACCGATGCCTCAATTACTAACACCGCACCATTGCGCAGTAACTAAAACGCACCGGTGCGGTTATCTGTACATTAGCAACAATAATAATAAGTCCATTTTTAAGGTGCCGAAATTACTTTTAGGTGTGTACATCAAAATTTATTGTTGATTTTGCTCAAATGCGGGGAGAAAATATCATAAATATATCGAATGGACAATTCTTCAAAATCCAGCTCGTTCCATAATATTTCTCAAAGTCCATCGCAGAGTTCTCCCTATCCATATCGAGACGTAATATTTACTTCATATTTTATTTATATTTTCATTATCTAATTTAATTTATTTTTTTTATCCATGTCAATCAGCTTAATCAAATTAATATATAAAAATTTGCGGGTTCATGCATATTCAAAATTGAGTTCAGATGCACAAAATATTCAAACAGCTCCAAAGAATTAGAAGCTCTTATCAAGAGCAGCATACCGTAAGGTGCATTTGGTAGATGAAAATGGACAGTCGCTTCACCCTGCCAATTGTAACCTTGCATCTTCTAGCCACATTAATCCTGGGACAATGATGGTAATAATAATTGTTTGGTATATTAATGTAATTATTTCAATGTCAAACCAATTAATCATGCATTTTCGATGTGCTTACTAATTGATATCATAGATTTTGTACTAATCATGTTCAAATATATTTTTGAAATTATTAGGATTCTAGTGATGATGAGCGACCTACCTACTATCTTCCGTTCCACCCCACGAAAATGTAAAATCGAGAAAAGGTTGAATTAAGACAAAAATTAGAGAGGAACGATACCAAGAATGGTTGAATTAACCACCTATTCAATTCCCACTATGTCTAGATTCACCAATTAGGAATGACTACAGCAATAGTAGTTCTTCACAATCTGGCAATGGAGGCAACCAAATAGAGGTTGGTATGGATGATTACTTAAGGGATATGACTTCCATGGAGACAATGTTGGTAGATGCATTCCAGAATGATGATCAGCTAGGGGATGATGCTCATATCATTGATACCTTTTTCGAAAGCCTTAAATTTTCTTCCACGACCCCTCTCCTTGGACCTGGTGATCAGTCAAAGTCTACCCAGTTGGGGACAACGATGTCACTGTACAACTTGAAAGAAAATTTTGGCTTGTCAAATGCATGTTTCTCAGAAATTTTGAGGTAAGTTACCATAAATTCCTCCCTTATATTTTGAGAAATATAATCACACAATGAACATTACAAATGGTCAATTTTATGAATGTTAATAATTATATCGGCATTAATGTACATTTAATAGTGTCCATGATCACCAACTATAGGTTATTCAAAGATAAGGTTCTTCCGAGTGATAATGTCTTTCCCGGTAGCTGCGAAGAGGCAAAGAAATCGTTGAAAATGTTGGGTGTTGAGTACATATCATATCATGCATTTCCAAATAATTGTATTATATATATAGAGGAGAATATGAAAACAAAGGGATATGTTCAAAATGTGGGCATGATAGGTATGATAAATCAAAAAAGAAGGGTAAATCACATGGTCCTCCTTTTAAGATATTGAGGCACATGCCTATAATCCCAAGGATTCAAAGGCTCTTTTGTTGCAAAGAATTAGCTATGTTGCAAGGATGGCATGCCTCACACAGAAGTGAGTTGGGAGTTATGCAAATCCCAACAGATTCAATAGCCATGAAGCATATAGAGGAGACACGGCTCGAAAAATTCAAGGATGAAGTACGAATTCTACGACTCAGCATAGCCATGGATAACATCAACCCATATTCCCTCCAAAACACCAAATATTATGTTTGGCCTGTAGTAGTGATCAATAACAATATCCCCCCATGGTTGTCTGTGAAGAATGAAAATCTTATGTTGGCTCTCATAGTCCTTGATAGAAGACAAGTGAAGAATATGGATGCCTACTTACAACCACTGGTAGATGAATTAAAGGAATTATGGGATGGGATAAATTACATCGTTATTGATTTGTTTATATACATAACAATATTCTTTCTCATATTAGTTATTTAATTCATTGTAATTTTTCTTATCTTCATGATATTATTTAACATTCCATGCATATATATTGTATACAATAATCTCACAGATCTTGTAACAAAAGGGTATTTTAGATGTAAATGTTGTGGACCTTCTCTGAAAGCTATATGGTCCAACGACTTATGAAATCTATTGTATGACTGCTCCAAGGTATTCCTCCCAAAAGAACACCTTTATAGAAGAGCAGCATCCGCTTTCAATGGTAAACAAGAGAGAACACAAAGGCCTCCAATAACGACACAATCTGAATGGCTTAGAGCATATGAGAGAGAGAAGGAGAAGGAGTTCATAGAAATATTTGATTCAAATGGGGAGCCTATGTTTGATGATCCAGAATTATTCGACACCTATGTTGATAAATTTCCCAATGGGAGGAAAAGGAAATCTATCTTTTATAACCTCCCATATTGGGAGCATCCTAACATTACCCACTTATTAGATCCCATGCATATATTTAAAATGTTTCATCTTCTTTATGGAGGCACATATCATCGAAACAAAGTGACACAATGGTTATTAGGAAAGATCTTATTACTTCAAAAACTAAAAAGACACATTGGCCAAGACGATTAGAAAGTACAGGATCAAAGGCAAGTGTTGGTCCCTCTAAGTCATGGTATTTCAAAGAAGGTGATGTCCCATGGATTTTTAAAAAAGATGATTTTTCTTTGGCAAAGGAATTTATAATGGGTGTGGAGGTGCCATCTTCATACGGGTCTTCACTGTGACGTTGCTTCACCGTGGATGACCATTTTTCGAGGTTGAAATTGCATGACCATTTGAATCTTCTAAGAGTACGTATAATGTCAAAAGCATGATTTTATTATTTTTAATATTAATAAATTTTATCCCATGCAGGGATCATAAAACATAACTAATTTTGTATATTTTTTCATGTGTTTATAATTTTGCAGTATCATTATCCTTTGTTCATGTGTGGGTGTGTGAAACATGAATTCCCCCAATACCTAGGACATGTCATATCTAAATTATTTGCCTTTGTACGTTGGATCACGTCAAAGGAGATTCATGTGGCTAGAATTCCACGGTGGCATCAAGAGATAGTTGAGATTGTTTGTATGTTAGAGAAGGAACTACCAAAAAGTTTCATGGACTTGGAGGTTCATCGTATAATCCACCTAGTAGATGAGGTTGAATTAGTTGGTGTGGTTTCTTGTCGTTGGATGTTTTTATTATAGAGGTACATAAAGAAATTGAAACGTTTTGTTCGACAAAGGGAAAAACATCAGGGGTCTATGGCAGAGGGGTACATATCGTGTGAGTCTTTCTATTATGCCAGTGAGTACATCAAGCAGAATGAAAATAGACCAAGTGTGGTGATTTGGGATGATGAAAGGGATGCAGACAAAAGAGAAGGGGAGTTGTTGCAAACGAATGGAAAAAGGCGCTTGATAAATAGTAAGCGACTTACAATTTTTCAGATTTACACAAAGTAAATATCCATGTTGAACTTTGATATAATGTATATTTTGATCTCATATGTACTATATGTCGGTTTGATTTCATCAACGAATGCAGAAATTGAAGCAATCAATAAATTCATTCTTTACAATTCCGAAGCGACACGACTGTGGGTCGCATTGTATGAACAAAAGAGGATGAAATGGGATAGTGACAAGAAATAATTCAAACGGTTGAATGGTAGAAGTGTGACTTATCCTAATCATTTAAAAGAAAATATGCCAAAAATATGCCCCAACGGTTCGGTTGCTGACCAAGTCAGAGAGAAATACGGTGCAACTAGTCGTTACCTGCATGCTAAAGAGGATGCGCTAAATGTACGGATTGGTTTCACCCACTCGATAATAATCTATTTGTGTACATTTTAAACTTAATAATGCACCTTTGATATGTAATTACATCTATATTTCATATTTTAACTGATGGTTTATTATAAGACACATGACACTATGACTTTTTAACTTTTTAATAGGTGCATTTGTTCCCATCTATGTGGGCATATGGAAAACATTTTCGCACAGAAAAGGCCGATCATGGACACATGACACAAGGTTGTGGAGTGGAAGTCAATTTCGATCAATCTATTTGATCTATCCACTGTGATCAAAACCTAGTACGAGGGACATTAGGTTACATCAGAAAGATACAAGAGATGATTGAAGTGGATTTCTCTTCTTTCCAATGTGTTATTTTTAGGTGCAAGTGGTGGGACACCTTTGATCGGAACAATGTAAAGGAATATTGCAATAGTAGGTTGATATGTATCAACTCTAGAAAGATGTGGGATGAAGCTAAGGAGCCCTATCTTTTCCCAAAACACTGCAACAAACTGTTTTTTTACCCAGATGTGTTGGATAGGGATTGGTGGTTCGTATTGAGACATGACCCTAGATCAAAACATATTTTTGAGAACAATAGTGTTATCATGCCAAGCGAGCTGGAAGATAATGAGGGTGATCATGAGAACTGAGAGTGATATGGTACATGTGTTATTTCATCATTTATACTTTTTAAGATGAGTTTTTATAAAGAAGAGGACTTAATTACCTTATAACTAAGACTTTTTTTTCGAAACATTATAATATGCATTTTGAATTAATTGGTAATTTACATTGTGTTAATGTTAAAATCATTTCACTTGATAATTTGCAATTATGTTGATCTCGAAAATAATGGTGTATTGTATAAATTTCTTTTTTTGGTATGTAAGATCATAATAAAATAATGATAATTCTAAAGTACATGAATTTATTTGCATTATTTTCTAAACTTTGTTATGTTACAAAAATTCATATTATTCTAGATTTACTATTTTAAAATTATTTATACTCATACAAATTTAAAATTTTACAGTTATGGTAATTTAACAATATTTACGGTATACATTTTACTTACGGTAGTTATGGTTCAGAATTTACAATTAATTTACAAATTTAGGAATTTAGAAATTTTAATAAAATTGAATTATGACAATACATACAATTACAATTACAATTTTACAATTTCACAATACAATTACAATCATTTCACATTAATAGAATTAAAATTTTACAAATATTTTACATACAATTTTACAATTTTACATATATACAATTACAATTAAAATTACAATTACAATCATTTCACATTAATACAATTAAAATTTTACAAATATTTTACATACAATTACAATTTTAAAATTTCACATACAATTACAATTACAATTTTAGAAATTTACATACAATCACAATTTTACAATTTTACATATATACAATTACAATTAAAATTACAATTACAATCATTTCACATTAATACAATTAAAATTTTACAAATATTCTATATACAATTACAATTTTACAATTTCACATACAATTACAATTAAAATTACAATTACAATTTTAGAATTTTACATACAATTACAATTACAATAACAATTTTCCAATTACAATCATTTCACATTAATGCAATCAAAATTTTACAAATATTTTACATACGATTACAATTATAATTATAATTATGATTACAATTACAATTACAATTTTACAATTTCACGTACGATTACAATTACAATTTTATAATTTTACATACAATTACAATTTTACAAATTTACATATATACAATTACAATTACAATCAATTCACAATAAATTAAACATTACAATTACAATTAAAATTTATAAATGTTTTACATACAATTACAATTAGAAATACAATTACAATTTTACATACATTTAAAATTAAAATTTCAATTACAATCACGGCATAATATTTAATAAATATCATGATTTAATATTAAAAATAAACATCACGATCATGATAACCATCGTACAAACAGCATATTCAACTAAAAAACACATTCAAATTCGCTAACATCATCTAATCATCGTGATCATGATCATCTAACAAAACACAAGCATTTTATAACATCATCACAACACAAACATCAAATATACATCTTATGTCAAATAACTCCTATCACATACACATCTATCTGCAAGCTGCACATTAAATGAACATATCTAACAGGACCTAACAATATACACATCATGATGAACACCAACATGTATATTAAGTACATGTACAACATGAACATAAAATACATGGACCATATATATATATATATATATATATATATATATAATGTCAAAAATATACAATTGTAATATATATATATATATATATATATATATATATATATATATATATATATATATATATATATATATATATAATGTCAAAAATATACAATTGTAAGATAATTGCATATAAATGTCAAATATCAATTTGTGCTACATCAATAGTAGTACTAGTCTAGGCCTACTCAATCAATGGTGCAGCGTCGACATGCTCAGATAGATGTCGATCATCACGTGCCTCCAGATCTGGAGGTGCCTCATTTTGATCAGGATCAACTGCCTGCTCATGATGACTTGTGGATGGTCCAGCCTGCAGATTTGTGGATGGTGTGGCGGCCTGCTCAGTCGATGGACCTACCTCCTCAGATGGACCTACGCCCTCCTAAGGATCAGGTGCCTGCTCATGATCATGATTGTTGGATGCTGCAGGTTGCTCATCTCCGGCGTGAGGTGGAGGAGGAGGTGTAGTACTAGTTGAACGATGAACACTCCCCTTATCATGATCATCATATGATGCGTTGCTCGACTGTCGACGTACTGCATCTCCACCACGCCTACGTCGACCGGCCCTCCTCGCCTACGCCAGTAATCTGGTAGCTCCAACGATATGCCGCATCAGGGTCAACATATCACAAGGCATGCCTCTCCATATCGATGTCAGCCTATCATCAGCATGTATCTCTCTGATAGTGACCGGCCTAACTCCCTCCTCCACTAGAAGTTGACAAACTTGGTTTCCCAACTCCATCCTAAATCGAGTGTCAGGCTTACACCTCATACTCGTCGTTACCTTCACATGATCATGAGGACCAGGTCTATCACCGGCATGATCCTCTGCATCTTCCATCTCCTCATCAGCAAGATCTACACCTGGATCATTTGGTGGCGGTCGCATCTCATCGCCAACAAATGACCCAATATCTACAAAATATATATAAGTACACAACAATAATTTGACAAGTTCATTAAACAATTTAATAAAACAAGTTAAAGAACGTGTTAGAATAATGTTAAAGAAAACACTAATATTACCTCTCTCATCTAGCGACTCATCATCTGTGAAGAGGATGTTGGTACACCCTCGCCAATCCAAACCAGCATACGGACATGGCACCAGAATGAAGGTGTGATTATCAACACTGGATAGCAAATCTGATGCATCATGAGATATCCTGGCAGAAAATTCAGACTCGCCCCACTTGGGCATCATCTGGCCCCACATCTTCATCCGTACATGCAACATCATCCTACGAGACTTCCGAACAAAAGTAGGCCTTGTCTCTAGAAACCTCTCAAAAATTAAACAAAATAACTCTGAAGAAAAAGGTAAGTTCACCCTCCCTTGTGCCTGAGAACGACATCTATCTAATGTTGTACAAAATTGCTGCAAAAAAATCGCAGACCACCTCACAAGTCGTGGCACCTGTAATAAATAATCAACATAAAATAAAAGTAGGCAACTAATGTGTTTCCCATCACTGGTATGGTGTGCAATGGTCGATAGTAGTAGTGAGAGGCACCTCACCTCCTCTACACCAAACGAAGCAATACGTAACTAACCACCAGAGACCTGAAAATATGCAGGAGAAAGTATATCGGCGCTAATGTATCTCTGGGAGTACACCAATAGACTCCATGCTGCATAACCGTTAGGGAGATCTAGGAACGAGGGAAAATCCTTCCTCTCCTAGGGAGGCCAGTAATAAAATATATTTCCTCCTTAGTGGGTGTGTACCACTGGTTAGGACCATCCCAGAAAGCTTGTCAGTGAGAATTCCACCTGAAGATGAGTTATCTCAAAAACCCATTATGGCCCTTTAGGGATGTAGCCTCCTCATAGAAATTGAGGAGTCCTGCCTCCCTTAGGATAAATTGGGTGTTTGTCGTAATATGGTGAGGGTACATAATTATCTCCCTCTCGCGTGCCTCCCACAGGTGAACCACGTTATACTGGTCCGCCATATGTTTTTGTTGTTCCCTCTCTTCTCTCCTTTGATGTCGTTGAATGATTCACATATTAAATACATTTTTTTAATTAAATGAGACATGTATTTACAAATATATATATATATATATATAATTTTAAAAAAAAACAGTCGATGCGCCAAAAAAAACAGTCATGCACCAGTACCGGTGCATCTGTTTTTATCGCGCACCATTAGCGACGCATCTGGAAATTTACAGTGCACCACACAACATGAAATGTAATTTCTCCTATGGTGCATTGATGAAACTATGCATCTCAAGGCGGATAGTTACATCAATGCATCACCCAACATTAATTCATGGTCAACGGTGTGGTCATTTAACCGACCACACCGTTGACTATGTACAAGTTCGAGAGGTCGGTGCACTGACCAAACCACTCGCCCCAGGGCAGATAGTTTCTTCAACGCACCGCCCTCCTGGCATCATTACATAGTCAACAGTGTGGTGGTTAAACCAGCTGCATCGTTGACTATGTACCATTGTCGAGAGGGCGGTGCGCTGACCAAAATATGTGCCTCGGGGCGAATAGTTTAGTCAGCGCACTACCCTCCTGACATCAATACGTGGTCAACGGTGCAGTCGTTTAAATGACCGTACCGTTGAATATGTACCATTTTCCGTAGGGTGGTGTGCTGACTAAACTATCTGCCCCGGGGCGCATAGTTTGGTCAGTGCACTGCCCTCCCAAACTTGGACATCGTCAACGGTGCAGGTGGTTAAACAACTCCACCGCCATTTATGTTTTAAAAAAAAACATGTTGCGAGTTTTCGTTACTGTATCGGAACTGGTGCGGTTTCCGTTAGCACCATTTTTTGGTCCGACCTGTAAATTTACAGGAAACACTGTGAACCGGTGTGAGTCAAACAGCTCGAGCGCACCGCGCGGGTAATTTTCTTTTTTTTTTAAGGGTAAATTTTCAATTTTTTTAGAAATATAATCCACTAAAAAGTTTAATTATGGAGAAAAAAATAAAATACCTATACATTTGGGCATTGAGGAGGCATATTTACTGAATAATTTGAAAAACTAAATTTTCCCACCATTTTCCAAAATTCGAAATCCAGAAGGTGGGCAATGGACGACAACAGTGCGTGCAATGGGAGTATCGATGGCAGGGTGCCTCACACAAGGGAAATTCGCATCGGTGCTTGAGAGCTCTGGATCACGGAAGAAGTTAAAATGTGGATTTTTTGGTCGAATTTTTTTTATTTAACCTTGTTTCGGTGCGCGGGTTTTTGAGGCGCACCGGGCAGTTTCTGCAAAGTGCACCGGGCATGTTTCTGTTTAGCACGGGTTTTTATGACGCACCAGGCCTGAATCTATGTATCACACTAGTGCACTACATTAATGAGACGCACCAGCAGGGTTTGTATGGAGAGAACGGTATCTCAGTGTGTCAATTTGTATCACGCACTGGTGCTTTTCTATTTAAACGCACCGGTGCGGTTTCTGATTTTAAACGCACCAGACAAAAAATATCCGCAAAAACCTCCACCCGCCAACCTCCTCTAGAAACCTCCACTAAAAACATATATCTAGGTTATTTTTATAAGGGGTTCCTCAAAAACATCTGCTAGAGGGTATTTCCCTTGTAGTGAACCTCCACAGGAAGTTATCTTTCCCTTGGAGTCTTTATAACTGAACAAGAGAAGAAGGTGTAGGTAAGCCGATGATCGCTTGCACTTTCAGAGAATCAATACGGTTTCCTTGTTTGAAATGAAAAAACCTAGATCTCAGATGGAGAAAAAGATGCTCCAATGTATATATTTTTGACAATACCTGGTTTGATATAGATATCGATAGGTATCGTCTCTTTGATATTCTAAAGGTTATTTTCTGAGTTGGCCTCGTGAATGGATATGGAATTCGTAAAAGGCTTGAAAAAATTAGGTAAATATACATCACTAAGATTATCCTTAATGGGATCTAGTAAGGAGGAATGATGGTGATGTTCATCCCATAACCTTTCATCTGGCATCATGATCTCCATGATTCTCTCGTCAGTAGAGAATATGCGAGAAAAAGGATCAGAATAAATCCCATAATCTAGTGATCGATCTACCCAATTAATCAAAGATAATGTATAAGCCGCACAGACCAAGTAGATGGCTTCGTAATCTATCTCAATGGTACTAACCGTCATTCGGTCGCCAAAACATTGGATGTTAGCTTCATCAGGTACGATCTATGGATCTTTCACGATAGTAGATGATGATATAATTGTTGATATAAGAAACTGAAGATGAGTTGTCAGGAAGGAGAGGAGGGAGAGAAAAGTTTCCCATAAGTGAAGAGTCCTTCAACAATCCGACTCCAACATGCTGATAGGAGTGTATAGTTTCCCCTACAAGAGGGCCACTTCCAGTAACATGAGAATCAGAGACGAAAAAGGTGATTTTATCTATGGCTACAATCTCCCCTTTATGAGGGAAGGAAAACATAAGGAAGTAATTCGAAATGACAGAATCCATGGAATAAACCCACGTACATCCCAGTAGAATATTGTAATTGAGAGGTCTCTCAATAACTTTAAATTCTATGGATATGGTTTTTCTCCCTAATTATACTTGAAGGGAATTCAAAATCTGACAAGGTTTGTACGTTCTTCCATTAAAATATTTCAATGTGGTGGTCAACTGAATTAGATGAGGAAAACCAATCACCTTCCAGCAAGACATGAACATAATGCAGGTCGATGCTCCCTCGTCCATAATATAACGATGAATTTCCTACCACAAACGATGACGTAGATTATGAAATCTAATTGACCTGGAATTCAAGGGGTATAGTTTTCATCAGAGAAAACCGCTAGGTTGGAATTCGATGGATCCACACATCTAATAGCCAACAACAAGGCCTTCTTTTGAGTGGGTAAATTTTGCAACACCTCAAGAGTTGGCATAGCTGATGGATACTAAGCCAAGTCTTCAATTATAATATAATTTTGGGCATATATTGAATCAGGTTTGAAAGCATACTTTTTAATAACGCCCTTCGGAGGTTTTATAGTCAATTATGAAGGAATCATAGGTGGATTAGGAATAGATGAAGGTGATGTTGAACTGGCAGGTTAATCATTAGCTTGACCATTCAGGGGATTCGCATTAACATAGTCCTTATTCTGAGTGGTCGACATAGCATCATATTTCAGCCTTGAGGAGGAAAGCATCAAAACCATGTTAGAGGAATAAGGGTCTCGAGAAACCATATGAGCCTCCTGATTGGGAGACAGGTCAGTCAACAAGCCAAGAAAATTGGAATATTTAAGGAACTGATTCGCTTCAGTGTGGTGTGTACAATCACGTGTAAAGTGATCCTCATTAAAAATTAAGCATGGGTAATGAGGTTTTTGCTTCTCATCAGAAGAATGACTTATTTATTTATGCTGCAGTGAAGGGTATTTCTTCTTCTTAACTTTTCCTTTCTTCTTGCTTCCAAGTTTTTGTGGAGACTTGCCTTTATCAGATGAAACAGAATTTATCTCGGAAGCATAAGTTGTAAGAGGATGGGACTGAGGGTTTTGAGAAGATGTGGTAAGAGCAACACCATATGGTTTACTCATTGACTGCAAACTGGAAGAACCAATCACGCCATTAGTAGCATGAGATTATTTTCCAAGTGGAGGAGGAACAATATTCAAAGGCCTGGGATCATTCGATATCTTATCATAGAATGTGCCCGATTAGGTATAAACAAGGTCACTGTTGGGTGTTGGTTTTGTACATTTTTCCTACACTTATCTTCCTTATTTTGCCTCATAACCATAACCAATGGGAGTATCTTTACCCCTTTTTCCTACCTTTTTACCCTAACTTGTGTTGTTTCACCTTACTTTCGTTACTTTTCCAATTCACCAATTGTTATGATCTATTATACCTTTTTATGAATAATTGATGGTGAATGTTAGGAGAAGATCGATGGTATTTGTGTTGTCTTTTCAGATGTCATTTGTAGCACCAAATATCCTGAACATGAAGTCCACAGGAGCAGTTCGGATAGTGTTGTTACAACAAAGCGATGTTGTTACACCTTGTTGTTACAGACTTGCCAGCAAACTGTTGTTACACTCTGCTATTACAGACTCGTTGGTGAACTATTGATACAGTTGTACCATTGATTGATCTCGTAATTATTGTTTCTGATCTTTCCTCTGGCAGTTGCACTACAGCTGTGTTTCCATTATGATAGTTGTAGGAGTTGTTAGCATTGTATTTTTGGGATAGCAGCCTAAGGGCAATTTCAATTGTAATCTTTTATTTTCTAGTAAGAACTTTATTAGGAGGTGGCTATAACTATATGAGTTTTATTTCGATCAGCATGAGAATTGTAAGGTTCTCATGACTGATCTATCCCTATATTTTCTGATGTGACCACTATATATCTCTCAGCCCTAGAGGTCGAGAGGTTAGCGAAGAACGGCATTGTTTTGGCTCTGTAATTGTGTTCAGATTAATACAAATTATCTTGTTATTGTTGTTACATGTGTGATTCTATTTAGTTTCCATTAAATTTCCTTCTCTACCTGCGCCCTGCTAGGGAGGAAGGGCCCTCATTCTTAGTAGGGATTGCAGTGATTAAAGTAGTTGTGTATGTAATTGTATTTCATTTTATGTATCAATAGAGTGTTTTTTCTGTTGTTCAGCTGAGAATATATCTGCTTCGATTTCAATACTTTATATGTTGTTGCTAATAGAGATACCAGCTGGGTACTTATTGTGTGGCGAGCTAGACAGATCAATTGAATTTTGATTTCAATCTCGTAGATTCTTATATTTTTGCATGAGTGATTTATTTCCAACATTTACTTCAGCAATGATTTCTTTTCTTTGAAATTTCTTTTGGTTGTTGTATTGGCATAGACAGTGCAACTATCATTGGACTAAACAGACGTCCCTGGATTTATAATTAAATGTGTGTTGTTCAGTCATTTAATAATTGATTTATATAGGCCAACATTTTGGCATCGTTGTCGGGGATGGAAGTGACTATCCAATTAATCAGAGTTATTTCTAAGAAGTGCAATTTCCGCGTGTTTTCATAGAGTGTCTCCAACAACACGATTGTTGGGCAGTAAGACGAGAGGTAAGAACCTTCGCAGCACTCTAACAAGCTTGAGCAAGCTCGCCAATTTCTTGTTGGGACACTTAGGAATTGAAATTTGGGTGTTTTTTTTAGGGTGCCTTCAGCTATACAGTCGTTGGGCAGTAAGATGAGAGGTAAGAACCTACGCATCACTCTAAAAAGCTTGAGCGGGCTCACTACTGTATAAACTGAAGCACTTATAGGATGAATTGATACGCATAGGGCCCATCAACATCTACAAACACCCCACACTCTACTAACTACAGGAAATATGGGTCGTAAGAAGGAAAATAAGAGCGCAGATTTGGGAAGGAAAACATTCTTTGGAGATCTGATTTCAAGGGCAGAAAAGGATCAGTCCACATCATACAGAGATAATAGGAAGACGGGACCACAGATAGCAGCTACCATATCAAGGCCCGGACCATCGGTGTCTTCTGTGGCTGGACCTCACCATCCTTCGAATGGCATATCCACTCCTAATATCAAAACTCCATATTCAAAACAGCAATGGAGAATTATTGATCAGGATCTGAGAAATGAAGGACACGGAGAGACCAGTGGGGATCATCAAGAACCTGAGGAACAGTAGTCAGTTGATCATCAACTGGATTTTCATAGTGTTGTTAAACAATTGATCCTGGAGTAGCCTGATTCTTCTATTTGTCAATCTCCAGTGCACTCTAAGGCTAGTTCATCCTATCAGGAAGAATTAGCCATGGGGGACGAGAATGTCAAAACAGATAGCTCTGTTACTTTTGAATTCCCAATAGTAGTAACATGGGATGAGGCTCCTATGAAGAACATCCCTTTATCATCCCTACCATCCTTTCAAGGAATGGTTTTTGAGGATCCTGATACATTTATGTTCGAATTCGATGTGCTATGTAGAGGTTATGACTATACTTCAAATGCCCATAAGCTGAAATTATTCCCTCCTACTCTGAAAGGAGAAGAATTAAGATGGTTCATGAGATTGGGTGTTGGCACAATTCAAACATCGAATGATATGAGAGAAGCCTTCCTCTTTAAGTATCAAGACTACTGCTGAACCAGGGATTTGAAGGACGAAATTTTTCGAATTGCACAGAAGGAGGAAAGATTGGAAGACTATTTGGAGCGATTCCACTACAATTTACAGAGGTCTAATTAGTTCAGTAACTTAGATCCAGAGATTCTAAAGCCAATATTCTTCATATGTTTAAGAGATGATTGTTTTGAACATCTGAACATAATAGGAAAAGGAGACATATCGCAAGAAAATTTTGATGAGATAATGAAGCTTTGCCTACGTAGCTCAAGAGGATCAGTCAAGGGGAAAGTTTTAGTTTGGGACCCTTCACTTCGAATATAGAAGTCCACAAGTTGAGGAGTAACCAGAGCAGAGATCAGGAACTTATTCGAGGATTTTAAAACTGATCTCCTTAGCACTCTCTCTACCTAGATCACTATGGTACAAGTCAATAAGGCACAAGCACAAGCTAACGCAACCTTAGCAATATTCTATCCCTGATGCAAAAAGAAAAATTTGGAAAGAGAATGCAGACTGAATAGTGTCAGCCTGTGCAACATATGTGAGTTGGCGCACTCTACAAATCAGTGTCCTGAGTTGCCTAGACTTAAGGCGGTACTCCAAGAATCAAGCGAGGATGTTCAATATTCTTATTTTATCGGATCAAAGAGACCATGGAAGTCACGACCTATAGGTATGCCTTCAAATTTTTCTTCTTTTTATCCCTGGAATAATATTTATAACAGTCGGTAATACCCATGGTAGTATCCTACTCCTTCCTCAACAAAATTTCCTTCGCCATGGAATCAATGGCCATCTCCTCCACCAATGCAATATCCTCCATCACAACCCAATCCTTGGGGTTAGAACTGGAGAGGAAATGGCCAAGGTCCAATACCCCCTCCAGTACCAATGCAACAGCAGAAGTTACAACTGCCTTCTATTCAGAATCCTACACCTTCTGTCCGACCCCAATTACCTAAACAACCTAACCCCAATCCAAATAATAAGGCAACCCAGAGCATGGATGCTACAGTTACCCTCCAGACTTATCTTATTACTCCTATTGGACTTAATGAGGTTCAAATTCAGTTAGGGAAACTAATCAGATCTGAACACACTCCCATTATCATCGAAGAAAGTGAATCATCCAGGAAGGATATGGACAATTCTGAGGCATTTTTTACACATGTAATAGCTTATACAGCACCCGTTGTTATATCTGTAATAGGTGGCTCAGGAAGGTATTTTGTTCCTACATCAGCCAGTCCAAGTAAGGCTGGTACATCTGTGGTAGCTGACCCAGCTGTTAGCATTCAGAATCCCCCATACCCTCAATGATTAACTGAAACTGGGCTGGTCTTACATCCTGAATCTGAATTCCTTAAGGAGCTGCAAAATTTATATGTACGGATTCTGTTGTTACAAACTCTTAAATAAGTGCCTATCTATGCTAAAATAGTGAGTGATTTATGTGTCAAAATACTTGGGATGAAACCTAAAGACCCTTCTACTATCCATGTCATGGGAAAATGGTCTTATCTTATGATTGATCAGCCTTTGTTGACCAAATATAATGACCCGAGGAACCCCACAATGACTATCCATATTGACAAATATCCTATAACCAATACCTTGATTGATCTAGGGGCAGCTATTAACGTTATGAATAAAGACCTCTTCATCTCTCTAGGACTTCATGGACTTAGACCTACACCTACAATGCTTGAACTAGCAGATAGGTCCCATGTTAAGCCCGAAGGAATGATTGAAGATGTGGTTATCATTGTGGCCTCCTGGAACTATCTGGCTGACTTTCTCATTTTACAAACGAAATCCAATCTGGGGGGAAGGGATAATTTTAAGGATGGAAATTTATCTTGAAGTTTAAAATGTTGGCGAATTTCACTAGTCCCTAATATGTGAACTATAAAATTTTATTGATGTGTTTGTAAAATTATAAAAATTTATAATGATTTTATATATAGTCTCTATATAATGTTGGATATTTTTAAGGTAAAATAATTTTATATTGTAAAATTTGGGCGAATCATTTTTACAAAAAAGTGGATATTGGAAAATCTTTTTTTTGAAAAATCATGGAAAATTAGCCCACCTGCGAATATTAGCCCCCAAAATTTTCCATGCTGGGGGGTCATCCTTTAATCTTGGGAAGACCATGGCTAGCCACTGTAGATGCATATATCAGATGTAGGTCCATATCTATGGTGATCTCAGATGGACAGGCCACTCAAAACCTGAATCTTTATCCCCTAGAAAAACCTTATATGAATTCAAATAGTCCTTGGTGGGACAAATTTGCACCTGAATATGATCTTTTCTTACCTCTTCTCACGCTTGAAAAATTACAATAATTTAAGGATGAAACAGAGGACGATATTATTAGTGGTTTTATCAATAATTCACTCCATGTTGCCTCCATTAGAGATTTTGGAGAAGAAGGTGAGGAAGATGATGTAATTATTGAACATTTGAAAACAAATCCACTTACTATCATCAATTCCATTGAAATCGAACCTAGAAAATGTTTAAACATCAATCCTAACCTGACTGCTAAAAAAAACAGATTTTTGATACAGCTGTTACAGAAATACAAAAAATCATTTGCGTGGGACTATACCAATATGAAAGGAATCCATCCTACCCTATGCACTCACCTCATTTACCTTAAAGAAGATTGCAAACCTGTTAGAAAACCTCAGTGCCGAATGAACCCCGCACTTAAGGAGATAGTAAAAGAAGAATTGTAGAAATTCCTTAATGCTAATTCCATCTACCCTATTTCTGACAGTCAATGGGTGTCTCCACTTGTCATAGTTCTGAAGAAGAATGGAAAATGGAGGGTCTATTTCGACTATAGAGAACCTAACAAGGCCACTCAAAAAGATCATTTTCCCTTACAATTTATTGATTAGGTCTTGGACACTCTTTCTGGAAAAAAATTATTTTCATTTCTAGATGGGTTTAGTGGCTATAATCAAATACAGATTGCTCCAAAATTTCAATACAAGACAACCTTTACTTGTCCATGGGGTACTTTTGCATACAGATTCCTCCCCTTTGGTCTCTGTAATGCACCAACAACCTTTCAAAGGGAAATATTAGGTTATTTTTCTGATCTTTTGAATTATTGTCTTGAAAACTTTATGGATGATTTTACGCCCTACGGGGATGCCTTTGAGACAACACTAGCTAACTTGGAGAAAGTGTTGGAATGTTGTGAACAAACTAATGTTGCTCTGAGCACAGGAAAATGCCACATGATGATGACCGAGGAAATTTTGCTGGGAAATTTCATTTCAGAAGATGGAATTAAGGTAGATCCTGCAAAAATTGAGGTAATCTTGAAAATCCTGACCCACTAAGACTCTAAAAGAGGTACGTAGTTTTTTGGGACATGCAGGATACTATAGGAGGTTTATAGAGAATTTTTCAAAGATTTCATCTCCTATAATTTCATTACTGATGAAATATGCGGAATTTTTGTGGACAGAAAAGTATGAGCAGGCCTTTTTAAAGTTGAATAACTGTGTAACAACAGCACCGGTTTTACGAGGACCAAACTGGGAATTTCCATTTCATATTGCTACTTACGCATCTGACATGGATGTGGGTGTTGTTTTGGGGAAACTGGAGGATAAGAAGCCTTATGCCATTTATTACATCAGTAAGAACTGAACTACATTGTTACTGAGAAATCATTCCTAGCAGTAGTGCATGCTATCAACAAATTCTAGCACTACATCACCAGGTACCAAGTATTTGTACACACTGACCATGTTGCAATTTGATTTTTAATGAACAAGCCTGTTACTAATGGTAGAGTTACATGATGTTTATTGCTGTTACAATAATTTGACATAACTATTCTAGATAAACCCAGAAAAGATAATGTAGTTGTTGATTTCCTTTCTAGATTAACTATAAGTGATGACTACATTGCTACTGAGGATTATTTTCCAGATGAGTATCTTTTTTCCATTTCTACTCTTACCATGGTATGCAAATATAGCCAATTACCTTGCTGTAGGAAAATTCCCACACCAATTTTCTTCCAAGGAAAGAAGGATGATTATACAACAGAGTGCTACCTACTCTTAGATAGAAGGAAATCTCTATCACACCGGGCCAGATTTCCAGATTAGGCGATGTGTTAGAGAAGATGAGGTATTTGAGATCCTAAAGGCTTGTCATGAGGAACCTTGTGGAGGACACTTCGCTGACAAGAGGGCAGGACATAAAGTACTCTCAACAGGGTACTACTAGCCAACTATATTCCAGGATGCCAAGAAGTTTGTGAAAGGATGTGATACTTTCCAAAAGATGGGCCAGCCTCTAAAATCAGATGAGACGTCGTTACAGCCTCATATAGTAATAGAACCATTCGATAAATGGAATCTAGACTTTGTGGGGCCAATTAATCCTTCATCACAGCAAAAAGCATCCATATTGGTCAGCACCGATTATGTCACAAAATGGGTCAAAGCAAGGGCACTAATTAGAGCAACAGAGTAGGTTGTTTCAGACTTCCTGTTTCAAGATATTTTTGTTCACTTCAGGATACCCAGAGAGATAGTTACAAATGGGGGTCCTCATTTCACATCTCATTTTATCAAGAAGTTGATTGAAAATTATGGAATCCATCACAGAATCACCACACCATATCATCCACAAGAAAATGGTCAAGTAGAAAGCACCAATAAAGTCATTGAGGGAATGTTAACAAAGATAGTAGCCAGCCACCGAAGAAACTGGGCTGAGAAACTTTCAAAGGTACTATGGGCTTACAGGACAACATGGAGGAATACTATAGGCTTCTCACCATATGAACTGGTGTATGGTAAGAATACCTTATTCCCCATAGAATTTGAAATAAAGACATTAAGAACAACATTGTAGGTCGATCTGGATTTGATTACATCACAAACTCGAAGATTGAACCAACTCAATGAGTTGGAAGAGAAATGGTTGTCTGCCATTCGATAGACAGAAATCATTCAGCAGCAAAGAGCCAGATGGCATGATGGGCTTATTAAGAAGAAAATTTTCCAAAAAGGAGATTGAGCTCTTTTTTATGATTCAAGGTTCAAAGATTTCAAAGGCAAGCTCTGCACTAGATGGCTAGGTCCTTACGAAGTGGATACGGTCTTTGACAATGGTACTGTACAATTGGTCACCATTGACAATGCTAAGACGATGTTACTGGTTAATGGGCACCGTATAAGGTTATATCATCAACCCGCTTCGAAGGAATCGTTTGTCAACATTGTCGCAGACTTTGATCTTCATGTTACATCAGCAAGGGAACATTCTCCTCTGCAGCCTTAAAAGTTGAAATTCCAATAAGTGCAGCAGTTGAAAACCACCTTTGTGGTATTTGTTACACATGTTTAAAAATAATAATAATAATAAATAATAAATAATAAATAAAAATAATAAATAAAATAACAAAATAAAATAAAAACAAAAATAAATCTAACTGTGAAAACCCCTTTCCGGGGCACAGTCAAACAGCCAGTAACAGTTGAAAAACACTCTTGTGGCGGCTGTCACACCCATGTTTTTCTTCCAGTAAATATCATCTTCCCTTTCTGATTTATTTCATAGGATGATGTTATTCATGTAATTTCCTTTTCTGTACCAATTTCTTCGGATTATTATTTTTTTTAGAATAATTTAAAAGTTTTCCTGGTCATTACACATGTAACAACCTAGAGCCACGAATATTGTTCTTTGTGATTCATTCCATAAACATCAATAACCGTGCCGGCTAAGCACAACAACACGAGCGTTGCAAGCAGGACGTCATCAATTCAAGTCTTCCTCCACGTCACCTCAAGTATGTCATCAAAAAGGTAAATGGTTTTCATTGATGATTCAGTGATTAATTGGCAAAGTAATGATCCTCCTGTGACGGTCGTGGGCGGTCGTCACCATTAAAGTGGGGGAGGGGATATGACTTGAAATCATTGCAAAAAGGTTGTAATCATGAATATCTATTAAATTCGCATGCACCTAATCAATAACATAATTGCTAATGATGATCAAATCCGCTGGGAAAAGAGTGTGTGTACAAAATCCCATTATTTTCCATAATAAGTCATTTATGAATATTAGTGTAGGGTACGATTCGGTAAATCCGTGAAAGTCGTCACCTTCCATCAACCTCCTTGACTGAAATATTGCATTCTCATTGTAAACTCGTCGATTAGGATAAGCAGAGGTGCCGAACAGTAGCTAGTTCAGAGACACAGTGATGTTACAGCGGGACTGAGCAGCAAAGAAGTGAATTCAGAAACTCGGTGATATTACAGTGTTGTCGAACATTAAGAAGCAAATTTAGAAGCAAACAGCAGAGATGGGTGGAGAAACGGTCAGGCATGAGCCGAATTCCATGGACGCTCTGTAGAATTTCCCATAAGCTTACCATATATTTAGATATGTTGGATGGGTTGAGTTTTTCCAAAAGCTTGAAGGCTCAGACGAGGCAGTGGCAATTGAATTTTCTCAAAACTTGAACAATAATCAAAACCGAGTAAGGGGCATGCAAGTGGAGGTGACTGAAGAGGTAATTGACCGGGTAAATTCATTACCAGTGGAGGGGCAGATGTGGTTTAAAAAAAAAATCAATGACTCCTCCTTGAAAGAGGATTTCCTAGTAGGGGAAGAGAAACTAGAGAAGAAAGGAAGAGGAATTGACAGATTGTCACTTCCTCATCCTTATGTAATGTTCCAAATGGGGAATAATAGGCTCAGTAGGGAATATATTAAGATATTCCACTATGGAATCATAGCAATATGGAATTACACCAATAGATCTAAACCAGAGATAGACTGGTATGGAATTTACCGGATGCATCACCTTCACAAGGAAGGGTGAAATCCATAGGCTTCCTGGCCCGTTCCAGACTCTGTCTATAGAAGATTGGTGAAACACAGAGAGTGTGGGAATGACACACTCCTCTTATATTTTACTGCTCTTAGGAACCTTAGATCTACAGATCTAAACAATGGATCCAAAAGAGAAGAAAAAACCAAACAAGGAAGAAGCGGGAAATTCCACTCTCAGGAAAATCTGCAATAGGCTCAAGGAGGACGTTGTATAGGCAAGCCAGTGTAAAAATAACGTAGACCAGGGATAGGTTCCCTTATTTTAGGTTGTGTGGGACCTCCATGCAGATTTTCAGCAAAACAAAATGAGTTTAGAGGGCTTAAACAGATCTCCCACAATCAACACTAGCTGAAAATCAGCTAAAGGAGAGGGTTGAATTAATAGAGAAACCCTCCTACAGGAATTGCGCAGTTTCTGGTGGAAGTCACTGTAAATCAGACATAAAACTCATCTTAAAATATGGAATCAAGAAATTAGATCCATAATGAATTTCCCTTGTAGAATCATTAGAATTTACACGAAGCAAGAGCAAGAATTCTTCAGAAATTATAGCTGAAACACATGGAAAAGCTGCAGAAAGACTTGACAGCATCCTATATGAGGAGATTCAGCTGCTGTAGGTAAAAAATTAGATCTAAAACTGATAAATGGCTGAAACATCAGATCCATACCAAATCTGGAAACTACTCAGCTTTCTTAACAAGATCCCATTGGGGTTTTATCAAAATATTGCATAGCAAAGTGTAGATCTAGCTTTTAATACACTGAACTGCAGAAAAATTCAGATATTTCTGAAGATGGCTTTCATTACATTACATATCAGATCTAAAAATTAATAGATCAGCAAGCTACTTTACAAATCTCAAAGGAAGAGGCAAGCCTCAATCACCAGAGAGCAAGTACAATAAGAGATACAAACAGTAGTGAAAAATGCACATGAAAATAACACAGTTTATGGAAGAGACTGCGCAGTAGCTAGAATGAACTGATACAACAGATAATAATTACAGATCTGAAAGTGAAATAAGAGTAAGATCCTCTTCCGGGTGGTCACAAGACACCCTCCCTGAGAGAAATATCCTCTAAACAACTAGATCTTGCAGATCTAGTTCCCCCACTTGCTGCAACTCACAAGTAGCTGCAAAACCCTCAACAGGACCAGCGCTGCTATAGAGATGAAGCTTGGCCATAATTCCATATAGTGGAGAGATGCATCACAATCCCCTCCAAAGAGCTACTCCATGGAAGGAGAGAGGATTCCTAAATAGGAAATCCTCTTCCCTTAGGCTAAACAGCCAAGAGACTTGAGTTGCTGCAGCAACTTCTCAAAATTCTTCAAAAACCTTTGCTTGTTGCCTCTCCTTCTATTTATAACATGAGGGCTTGCCAAAACCCTAAACCATCTTCTTCAAATTATCCTCTTTCACACATGAGATCCTCTTCTAGAAGTACGTTTTTCTTGATGGATAAGCTTCCCTCCAACCTGCGTTGTAGGTGGGGCCAAGTTTGACCCATTCAAATGAATTTCCCCTTTTCACACTTAGGGGTGTTTAATATAATAGCCCAGATTTTTCCCCTTTCACATTGGGCATGTATTTATTCTTAACTTAGGAGTTTAATAAACCTCCTTCACATACTTTTATTCATGAATAAATCATACCGATAATAAAATGCAATATTCCCATGAGCTGCAAAAATTGGGAATATTACACCTTGGGAAGACATTTCCCTGGGCTTGATAAAATATATCACTTGTGAAGGGAGATCCACGATAGTGTTAAACTATCACTTTCCTCTGCTTAAACACCTTCGGCACCAGCAAAGAATCAATATTCCATTCTATTTGCTAGGGAACATCAAGCATATGGCGGCAGCAGTGAAAATGGTAGCACACCCAGAGGCATGTGTAACTAATCACAGGCTCATTAAGCTAATTGTGTTGGATTCCCTAGACCAGCAAGGAAAAACTTGGGAATAATTCGAGAGAAAAATACCAAGGACAAGCTGAGGGAAACAGACCACGACTTCAGGAGGAAGTTAGGCAGAGGTGGAGACCCAGACTCAGCCTGCTGTAGTTAGGATTGGGAAGAAGCCTATTGATGAACCAATTGGGGACAGAAGACAAAAACAAAGAGTGAAGGTCAGCATACCTACAGCACCCTTGCCAACGACTGAGAAGCAGACGGAAGAAGAAGTTTTAGAAGAAGAAAGGCAACCTTCCTCATGAGGTAAGGACGAAACCAATGTCTTGTTTTTAGAAATTGAAAAACTAAGAAAGGAAAATAAGGAATTGAAGCATAAATTATCTGAGGGGAAGGAAATCCTGGTGTCCGTATGCATGACATGTTTTCAAGACTTAACAGCAGCGGGATTGATGCAAGAGCATTAGGCTCAAGAAATTATTTTTATTTTAAAAGACATAGGGGTCTTGTGTTTTTAAGGAATTTGGGTTCATTAATGTAATTATTAATGTTTTGACTGATTTTAAATAGGAATTAATTAAATATTGAGAGGAATTTTGTAAATGTTCTCGAATGTTGGGAACATGAGAGAATTAGGATAGTTGAGATTCCATAGGGAATGAGAGATTTGAGAATTAATTGTAAATCTTAAATTAGAATTGGTTTCATGATTTTATGGGATTAGAGAGGATCCTTAGGGATAAAGAAGAGATTTTAGGAATTAGAGGATTTTAAGGAATTTGTTGAGAAGATAAAGGATCTGAACCGGAACTGGTTTCAAAACCAATTGTATAAATTGTAAGTCTAAAAATATAGAGACAAGTAGCTTTTAGACAGATAGGGGTTTGTTTTTGCCTATGGGAAAATTAGACAGAAAGGCCACTGATTAGAATATCGGGCCAGAGAGAAGAAATCTTCGTAATTGTTTGGTTATATACTTACAAAAAAAATCGATTCTAAAGTGAGTGATTATGTGTTGATTGATTCAGTTATAACTCGTGTGAAAATCAGAGTTTGGCACAATATATATGTGTTCAGGTGAATCAGACAAAATCAAAGAAATTCTGTTATTATGAGACTGTGTGTTTAAGAAGTTTAACATTCAATTTGTAATTGAATTCTGGATGGATAGTGTATGTCAAGATTTAACATCGATCACAGAATGGATTGATCCCTTTAAAAAGAAACTTGTTCTTTCAAATCATTGTCCAAATCACAATGTGTAGAGTAAGAAGGTCAGAGGATTCGTAAAATCATTTCTGCATAGATGAATTTTCTCGTCCAGTTTTTAGGCCAGACGGGTTTAGCTTGTGCTTAAAACCTTCGTCTCAATACCTTGGATTTTTAAACACGTTGCATTTGCACGTTCTGGAGATTATGAGAATGTGGAATAAGATTGAAACAAGTATAAATCATAGACACAAGGAGGTAGCAATCGATGGATTTCCTGAATATTTTACCAAATGTGCAGAGAAGCCTGCGTTGAAGATTTGAACGTGAAAATTGACATTAATTCCAGTGTGTATTACAAAGCATGAGCGAGAGGAACCATGGGTCAACGGAGTGACGAAACCATGAAATGGGTTTGTAAACCAACGATGATAATTAACGTAGTTGGAATCTGGAGTTTCCTCCAGAATTATGAGTAGATTGAATGCAGAATCAAGATTCAAAAGCCTACGAAACAGTGAAGATGGTTTCAGAAAACAAGTCAGGGGTTTTTGCGTGGAATGAAAGAGGTAAGCGGTAATTGTTTAAGGAATGCGATTGTGTTTGGGAGATGACACGTCGCAAGTCAAAACTACTTATTTCGCGTGAATAGAAAACCTTAACCATCACGCATATTAAGATGTGATATCTGTTGGATGTACGCATAGATCGTTTGTGAAGTGTGATAGTCGTGGAATGATGGGCTTGGTTAATAGTTACTAAAAAGGAGAGTTGACAAAAAAACTATGGGCCCGATTATGTTACATGTTAACACTTTGGGTTTTCTTCTACCAAAGTCGAATTCATAAATATTAATGTCATAAATGGATAGATTTATATATTTTGACACTATGAGTATTAACCAAGGTCAGGAGTCATATATACTGATCAAATAAATTGGATATTTGATTATGGTTTAGAAACATAGCTGTAACAAAGGAGTTTAGATCCGCAATAAGGGATTCTTCTGTTTGGATTTTATAGCCATGATTTAAAGAGAGGAAATCTCCGATTGAAGTTTAAGGAGAATAGGTTTCGCGCCAGAATTTGGGTTGATGTGCATGTGGATATGCATAATTAAATTTTATGTGCATAATGTGGGTTCTCAGCAGCTCAGGTTGCGTTAAAGTGGTATCATAGCAGAAATGGATTATGCACGAAGTATGATTAATTAACGATTTATTTTATGTGGAATAGAATTAAAATTCATTAGAAATCTGTAACAGAAATTGGAAAAGAAGTTACAGGATCAGATTTTAAATCTGATTGGTAGCAGTTGTAGATTGGAAAACGTATGCAGTGGAAGAATGGTAGTCTAAGACTATGATAAATTCAGATTTGCAGAATCGAAGTTAAAAAGAAAATATGTTTTGGAGATTAATAGAATTATATTTTGAAAGGTGTGTATACAGGTACATTGGTGATGATAGAAAGGAGATCAGATTTGAATCTGATAGATTGCAACACATAGAGATACAGTGCAGATGAATTGTGAAACAATATCACACAGAGATCTTGAAGGTGAAATGGTAAGTATTATTTTAACTCTGGTTTGAAGATTATGTTTGCAGAATTCAGGTTGTAGACAGCTGAAAAAATCTCAGCAAAAGAAGATCGCAGTCTTAAGAGCAATGATAAAGGAAACTAGTAAGAGTTTCTGAGTAAAATGTGGCAAAATCTTGAATAATTCCAACAGAGTTTGGATAAAAAGAACAATTTTGTTCTTAAAAGGTGCAGATGAGTTGAAGCCTAGAAGGAGCAGAGAGGAATGCTCAAAAGGTTCCATAGAATAAAGAACCAGTGCTTTCCAAAAGACCAAGTCCAGAGAGGGGATTGGTGAGGTAAGTAGCAGCAGGGAGGACTTGCTTTTGTAGAGGGTTTAGTACATCTCATAGTAAGAGAAGATGAATCTGGAAATTCATGTGCAAGGTTCCGAGGAAAGCTACAAGATGAAGATGAAGAGTGCTAAAACAATCTGCAAGAACCAGATGAGTCAAGAGAAGCTTGACAAGGAGTTGGCTGAAATAATAAAATAATTTGATGTGTTAACAATACTAATAGAAGAAAACCAGAGACATGGTTGGACCATGAAGAAGAAAGTAAAGTGGCAGAGGCTACAACAGAAGAGAGAACAACAATTGAATATACAGTTAGCAGAAGAGATGAGAAAGCTTGAACAGATGATGAGTGTGGAATTGAGATGTGAAGAACTCAGAGAAGCTGAGTTGAAAATGGAAGTTTCCATTTGTGAAGCAGAACAGAGTGAAGTTATGGGTAAAGATGAAGATTGGAGATCTGTGAAAGATCTTATGAATTATTGTGAAGATTCAAGACAGCAAGAAATTTACATTGCTGAAAAGAGAATTATTGATGATTTCCTGAACTGTTGGACAAGTTTAGATCAGCGGGATGATGTAAATCCTTGTGTTTTTGTAACTAATGATGTGATTACAGGTTTTACAGATTATGAACAATATTTTGAAGCTGTCAAAAGTATGGAAGAGTATCTTTCAGTAGATGAATACTTAGAATTAAAGAATGATGGAGAATGTCTCTTAAATGAGAAAATTTGTGATTTATTACGGCAGAAAGAACTTAGTAATGCATTGATATTTGAATATGTTCCAGCACAGAAGAAAAAAAATCTTGTGGAAGAAGAAAACAAGATTCAGTTTGAAGAGCTGATATGTGAAGAGACAGTTAAGACTGTTGAATCTTGTAATTTTCAAACTGACAATGTTTGTAAAAATGCAGAAATTGTAAGTGATGATGAAGTACTTATGAAATTTCAAAAATAAATTGCATTGCTGGAGTATTTGTTGGAAAACTCAGAGTATGACGGAGAGATTACAGAAGACAGAGTTCACTACAATGAACAAGAACAGAAAGACATCATTGAAATAGAAGGTGAGGAAGAGAGACTTGCTAACAGTCTCGAGATTCCTTTAGAGAATTCTTTAGGGAGAATGAATCAGCATATTGATGTGTTGATAAAGGAGGAAATATCAAAGTAGCATATTGAAATGTTGCCAAAGGAAAAAGAGGCATTGAGGCCTTTTGTTTTTCATTTTAATAATTGGTTTGTGAATGCAGGTTTTGTTGCAGATGCTGGAGAAAATTTTACACAGATGAGCAGCCAAGTAAAGAAAGAGAAAAAAAATTATGTGGAAGTATTTAATCCATGGAACAAAGAGATTAGATTGCTGGAAATAATGTTGGAGAATCAGGATTCAATACAGGAAGAGAAATCTCAATTTCAATATTGGGAACTGCAAAATGTGAAAATGAAATAATTAGAAGACATCAGCAACAAACTAGAGCAAAGGGAATAAGATGGTTGTAAATGGCAGACTATGTATCAGTCCAATGAATTGCTAAAGGAAGAAGACAAAGAAATTGTCATAAGTGACAATCAGGAAGAAGTTATTAGTTGCAGAAAACAAGAGGATAAGGATGATAGGGCGACAGTAACAATAAAAGTTCAACAATCAAAAGGTAAAAGTAATCAACAGTCAGAAGATCTATTGAACTGATAATAAGGATAAAGATGAAAGTACCTCAGAGGAAGATAGCAGCAAGAAAGCAAAGAAGCAGCAGCAAGAGAAAAACAACAACAAACTGTGAAAGTATAGCCAGTGGAGCAAAGCAGCATAAAGTGTGGAGACCTGGAGAAAAGCAACAAACAATAGAAGAAATAGATGACAAATTACAGAACAAGGTATGGGATCCAGGAAGACAAAGATTAAAAGCACATGATCAGGAGATCATGATTATTTTTAACCTTGGAAGTCTGATGCAGGAGCATTAGGCTCAGGAAATTATTTTTATTTTAAATGACATAGGGGTCTTGTGTTTTTAAGGAAGTTGGGTTCATTAATGTAATTATTAATGTTTTGAGTGATTTTAAATAGGAATTAATTAAATATTAAGAGGAATTTTGTAAATGTTCTCGAATGTTGGGAACATGAGAGAATTAGGATAGTTGAAATTCCATAGGGAATGAGAGATTTGAGAATTAATTGTAAATCTTAAATTAGAATCGGTTTCATGATTTTATGGGATTAGAGAGGATCCTTAGGGATAAAGAAGAGATTTTACGACTTAGAGGATTTTAAGGAATTTGTTGAGAAGATAGAGGATCTGAAACCAGAATTGGTTTCAGAACCAATTGTATAAATTGTAAGTCTAAAAAGATAGAGACAAGTAGGTTTTAAACAGACAGGGGTTTGTTGTTGCCTACGGGCAAATTAGACAGAAAGGCCACTGATTAGAATATCAGGCTAGAGAGAAGAAATCTTTGTAATTGTTTGGTTATATATTTATAGAAAAATTTGATTCTAAAGTGAGTGATTATGCGTTGATTGATTCAATTATAACTTGTGATCAAAGTTTGGCACAATATATATGTGTGTAGATGAATCGGACAAAATCAAATAAATTCTGTTATTATGAGACTATGTGTTTAAGAATTTGAACATTTAATTTGTAATTGAATTCTGGATGGATAACGTATGTCAAGATTGAACATCGATCACAGAATGGATCGATTCCTTTAAAAAGAAACTTGGTCTTTCAAGTCGTTGTCCAAATCACACTGTGTAGAGTAAGAAGGTTAGTGGATTCGTAAAAGCATTTATGCATAGATGAATGTTCTCGGCCAATTTTCAGGCCAGACGGGTTTAGCTTGTGCTTAAAACCTTCATCTCAATACCTTGGCTTTTTAGACATGTTGCATTTGCACATTCTGGAGATTATGAGAATGTGGAATAAAATTGAAACAAGTATAAATCATAGACACAAGGAGGTAGCAATCGATGGATTGCTTGAAAGTTTTACCAAATGTGCGGAGAAGCCTGCATTGAAGAGTTGAACATGAAAATTGAAATTAATTCCAGTGTGTATTGCAAAGCATGAGCGAGAGGAACCTTAGGTCAACAGAGTGACGAAACCATGAAATGGGTTTGTAAACCAACGATGATAATTAACGCAGTTGGAATCTGGAGTTTCCTCCGGAATTATGAGTAGATTGAATGTGGAATCAAGAGTCAGAAGCCTACGAAACAGTGAAGACAATTTCAGAAAACAAATCAGGGGTTTTCGCGTGGAATGAAAGAGGTAAGCAGTAATTGTTTGAGGAATGTGATTGTGTTTGGGAGATGACACGTCGCATGTCAAAACTCCTTATTTCACATGAATAGAAAACCTTAACCATCACGCATATTAAGATGCGATATCTGTTGGATGTACGCATAGATCGTTTGTGAAGTGCAATAGTCGTGGATTGACGGGCTTGGTTAATAGTTACTAAAAAGGTGAGTTGACAAAAAAACCGTGGGCCTGATTATGTTATATGTTAACATTTATGTTAACACTTTGGGTTTTCTTCTACCAAAGTCGAATTCATAAATATGAATGTCATAAATGGATAGATTTATATATGTTGACACTATGAGTATTAACCAAGGTCAGGAGTCATATATGCAGATCAAATAAAGTGGATATTTGATTATGGTTTAGAAACATAGTTGTAATAAAGGAGTTTAGAGTTGCAATAAGGGATTCTTCTGTTTGGATTTTATAACCATGATTTAAAGAGAGGAAATCTCTGATTGAAGTTTAAGGAGAACAACTTCCATGCCAGAATTTGGGTTGATGTGCATGTGGATATGCATAATTAAATTTTATATGCATAGTGTAGGTTCTTAGCAGCTTAGGTTGCGTCAGGGATATAAGGCCCGTAAAGAAAATATTAGCCCATTGGAAGTAGAAACAAAATAGCAGGAGGCTGTTACACAAGAAATTGTTGATGATATTGCTATTACACAAGAACCAACAGTTAAAGCAGAGCCTCCTGTAATAATTGACCTAGAAGCCGACCCACAAGAACTTGTGGAGGCCACTCCCATTGTAGAAGAAACAGCAATGGACACATCGGCGACTCTAGGTAAAAACAAATGGGCTGACACATAAGAACCCACCGAAGAGGTTGTTGTTACACAAGAACCAGCAACTGAGGTGGAACAACCACATGAAGCAGAGGCTCATACACTTATTTTTGATGAAGGTATTGAATGTAGGAGAACATCGAATCCCATCTTGGGATGGAATTTTGAGAAACTCCTATTAATTTCTGATTTGCAAAAATCGAAACAAGAAGCAATCTCCCTTCGGGATGGGATGATTTCACTAAAGGAACATCAGAGAGAAATAGACACTTTACATGAAAAATGGATGGAAGTAGAGTTGAAGAAAGGGTAGGAGAATTACAAGAAGAAATAAGCTCTGAAGAAACAAGAAGAACAACTTATGTTGTTTCAGGAACAAATTCGAGACCTCACCGTAGATAAGCAAAAAATTCATGACCTCGCCCTCAACTTGCTAGGTTGTAGGCGGCCTTCTCCATCCTATCCTATTTTTTTGTGGGAACGTTACTTCTTGTTTCAATTGAAATCCATTATAGAGGACATACCTTATTTATGTTCCTCCACTTGTACGTTTCTGGATGTTTTCCGTGCCTCTGATTTTGATGAGCAAAGTTTGTTGTGTGAATTATTTTTACACAACATTATTTGTGAACATGTGAGTATGCAGATGACCTCACTGTAGATAAGCAAAAAATTCATGACCTCGCCCTCAACTTGCTAGGTTGTAGGCGGCCTTCTCCATCCTATCCTATTTTTCTGTGGGAACTTTACTTCTTGTTTCAATTGAAATCCATTATAGAGGACATACCTTATTTATGTTCCTCCACTCATACGTTTCTGAATGTTTTCCGTGCCTCTGATTTTGATGAGAAAAGTTTGTTGTGTGATTTATTTTTACACAACATTATTTGTGAACATGTGATTATGCAGATGGTTGTGACAGTATTCTCTTATATGGGAGATCTTCAATTAAGGGCTTTTGTGTCCTTCATGAGGAATCATATTGAATGGCATCTGGCCATTAAATCTATGGAGACTAATGAGGAGAAGACAACACTATGGGTTTGCGCAGAACCAGGACGAGTTGTTGAGTTGAGACGAGAATTTAGGAGAATTTTGAGTACCCCTAGGATTAAAGAACCAGCTGCCACTTATATAAGAAGAATTGTGAATTTCTGCCTCAATCAGTTCGCAATGATGAAGAGTCGAGCTTTGACAGGGTGCTTAAAACGCATCGAAGCTAGCAGTGCTGAGCTATTGAAGGGAGATCCATTCTCATTCCAGAATTTCATGGTGGTTGTTACACATGCACAAACCTACGCACAGATTGTACAATCCCTTGGTGCTTTGTGGTTGGGATTGAAGTTCAAGTTTCCTTTGATCTGGTTTCCCATTGAGGATTACCAGATCAATTACGAATTAAGTAAGTATGAGTCAAAATCCTGGGTACGGAAGTTGATGGACAATCAAGGATACAGGTCTGCAGACGAGGACATGGCTGGTGCTTATGATCTCACCAACCTGCACCGAAAATATTCCCATGAGAGATGAGTTTGCATGAGGACATGCAAGTATTTCAGTTGGGGGGAGATGTTGGGTGTTGGTTTTGTACATTTTTCCTACACTTATCTTCCTTATTTTGCCTCATAACCATAACCATAACCAATGAGAGTATCGTTACCCATTTTTCCTACCTTTTTACCCTAACTTGTGTTGTTTCACCTTGCTTTCGTTACTTTTCCAATTCACCAATTATTATGATATGTTATACTTTTTTATGACTAATTTATGGTGAATGTTTGGAGAAGATCGATGGTCTTTGTGTTGTCTTTTTAGATGTCATTTGTAGCACCAAAGGTCTCGAACACGAAGTCCACAGGAGCAGTTCAGATAGTGTTGTTACAGCAAAGTGATGATGTTACACCTTGATGTTACACACCTGCCGGAAAACTGTTGTTACACTCTTCAGTTACACTCTATTGTTACAGACTCGTTGGCGAACTGCTGATACAGTTTTACCATTCACTGATCTCGTCAATGTTGTTATTCATATGTCCTCTGGCCCTTGCACTACAGTTGTGTTTCCATTATGATAGTTGTAGGAGTTGTTAGCGTGGTATTTTTGGGATAACATCCTAAGGGCAGTTTCGATTGTAATCTTTTATTTTCTAGTCAAAACTTTATTAGGGAGTGTTTATAACTATGTGAGTTCTATTTCGATCAGCATGAGAATCGTAAGATTCTCATGACTGATCTATCCCTATATTTTCTAATGTAACCACTATATAGCTCTCGGCCCTAAAGGTCGAGAGTTTAGCGGAGAACAGCGTTGTTTTGGCTCTGTAATTGTGTTCTGACTAATACAGATTATCCTGTTATTGTTGTTACATGTGTGATTCTATTTAGTTTTTTTTAAAGTTCCTTCTCTACCTGCGCCCTGCTAGGGAGGAAGGGCCCTCCTTCTTATCAGGGATTGCAATGATTAAATTAGTTGTGTGTATGTAATTATATTTCAGTTTATGTATCAATAGAATGTTTTTGTTGTCGTTCAGTTGAGAATATATCTACTTCGATTTCAATACTTTATATGTTGTTACACATGTGATAATAGAGATACCAGCTGGGTACTTATTGTGTGGCGAGCTAGAAAGATCAATTGAAGTGTGATTTCAATCTCGTAGATTCTTTTATTTCTGCATGAGTGATTTAATTCCAACATTTACTTCAGCAACGATTTCTTTTCTTTGAAATTACTTATAGTTAGTGTATCGGCACAAATAGTGCAACTGTCATTGGAATAAATAGATGTCCCTGGATTGATAGTTAAATGTGTGTTGTTCAGTCATTTAATATGTGATTTATATAGGCCAACAGTCACAATATTGTGCACGACCAAATACTTTATTTTCAGTAACGATTCCATCTTTAGCCACATATTATGTAATAGGTGACAAAATAGATTTGGTAAACCATTTCTCTAATAATTGATTGGGAACATAAGTCTTGACCAACCAGCAGCAACGCCTCCACTCATGAATGTGATCTGAGATGTGAGTGGAATATTATTTTTTGAAATAGGTCAATAATTTCGTTCCAGTTTCATATATGATGGGTAACTGGAAATGTATGAGGAAGGTCGTGGATAAAGTGTTGAAATCATGGAACGAAGCTCTAGGTAGCTCGATATATCATTTAGATGTGGTACCTATAAGCATTTTTTGGAAAATATGAAGTCGAATGGAATCATCGTTATGGGAGTTCGAATAACACCATAGATGATATGTCATAATGTGTGTTGATGGGTCTTCTCTTGAATTTCCATTGAATTTTGGGATATCAGATGGAAATTTGGTGGGAATAATCAGTCACCATGGTGAATGAGCGATGCGGTCATTAGTGAGCCAAGTTAAGTATAGAAACTCAAGAGTAGCCACAAAAGGAAATTGTTGATTAAAGTCTGGAGGAGGATGGCCTAGATATGAAGTAATAGCTTGAGAAACAGGAAATTCATTCCCGAATGAGAAGGGTTCTGATAATAAGGAACCTTGGTACTAGTATAAGGAGGATTAAGATAACCAGTATACAAGTGACATTGTTTTCCAACCCCAATATGATGATAAAGTTCATGGAATGGTTGAGTTTAGATTTGCTGGACTTAAAAAGGCGCTTGAGGAATACCTTGATATAGACCATACTGTTGCCCGATGGGATTTTTCATTGTCCCATGACAAGGTGGGTTCGATTGGGATTGCGCCATACTATGAAAAAATTGTCGTATTGAAACTTGAGGAGAACCTTGTCCAAGTGGTTGAGAATGTGAGCTACCTTGTATTAGCTGGGTAAGTGGGAATTGGGAAGTACCAGATACCGATGGAAAATATTGTGATGCAATGACAAGTTGTAAAGGTTGGCTCACATGTATTTGAGCTTGTTGGGGTGCTAATAGATGGATGGGAATTTGAGAAAAAGATGGTGCAGGAATTTGTGCCACCTTTTCAACCCCAGAGCCCATGTCATAATTTGAGACGAATAGAAAATCACTGATATAAGTCATAATGTAAATCCCCCGATGACATTTGAGACGAACAACAAATCTTTGATAGGAATTTGAGACAAAGATGGATAGGAATTTGAGATGAACAACAAATCGTTGATATAAGTCATAATGTAAATCTCCTCTTAGTATCCATAAACAATGATATTGGGATATTTGGAGAATATGGGGATTCAAATACAAAGAACAAATCATACGGGGGATAAGGAGATCGTAAATAAATGAAGAACCAACCGAAGAAACAGCCTGGAAAGGACTGATCTAGTTCAAGTGTCATGAATCAATCACAACCCTTGATTCTTAAAATGGAATCAAAGGTTGATATTAAGCCTTACCACAATGATGTAACAACCCTGGTAAAAATCCAGGTAAAAAAATATATAATACCACGATTGATGGGACACATATTTCAAGCTTAATGTTGGGCAAAACATCATAAAAGGTGTTCATTTTTGTTATTATGGATAAAGTAAATTGGAAAAGGCAAAGGCAAAGGCTTTGGAAAGGCACGAGGCATTAATTGGAATTTTATTTATGAAAATAATGGAAATTAGGAGAAAAGGAAGGTGAAATGTTACAAGTTGGATGTGAGGAGGAAAATGAAGGAAAATAATGGAAAATGAAGAAATAGAAGCCTCGTTGATAAAAGGCTTAAAAGGATCAGTTGGTAAGCTTTTGGCTCAAATCTTGGCCAGTGCATTTTTGGAGCTCTCTCATTATTCTCTCTCTCTCTCTCTCTCTCTCTCTCTCTCTCATACTTATAGTTTTCTTGGAGTACTCTTGGAGAGTGTGGATACTTGGTGATTTGGATCAAGAAGGAAAAAGAAGAGTAGGAAAGCACAAGCAAGCATCAGGATCAACAGCTACAACGGTATTTGATTGTAGGTACTGAGTTGCAAGAATGTTTTACTCACTAGTTTTGGCATGCATGGTGTATGCATGTGGATTTGGATAGCCTTTCCATTTCCTGGATAGCCATGGTGTTTTGGGTTTATTCCATTGATTGTTTCTGGTTGGTTCTCATGATTACTTTATTTTTTGGGTTGAGTTATTAGTTCCTGGAGCCTTGGTTGGACAAACACTCTGGAGCCTAGTGGAAAGCTATTAGGTTGAGTTACTATTCCTAGAGCCTTGGTTGGAAAATTTCTCTAGAGCCCTAAGTGGGTTGAGTTACTAGTCCTGGAGCCTTGGTTGGACAAACACTCTAGACCCCGGGAACAATTGGGGTTGAGTTACTAGTCCTGTAGAATCGGTTGGAAAAAATACTCTGAAGCCCTGGAGCATCTCAGATAGAGACCAATATTTGACAATTCTGATGTCCGACCATGAGGTGGAATCACTAGTTGAGGGTTGAAACAATTTGGACTTTGAAAGCCCTCAATTGATTGTGTTTGATGTGTTTGATGAGATACCACATACATGCTTGGAATATGGCATGGGGGTGATTGAATGAAGTGAGACTTGGCTCATCCAACCTATTGTCGGGTGGAACATGGAAGTCCCATCTTCGGTTGGTTTTTACATTTAGTAATAAAGATCTCATCCCTTTGGTATTCGGTATGCAAATGCACTGGTTTATGTATGGATTTTATTGTTGTTGTATCCACTGTATTTATGTTGTTATTGTGTTGGTTATAAGCATGTATTCGAGCAGTGATGATATATGCTCTAATCATGTTTTACCTGTGAATGAATACACAATGTATCTATGGTCAAATAGATTGTATGTAGCTTATGATGTAGGGGAGAAATGTTTCATAGTGATTCTCAGATAAGTAAGAGACCCCCATGTATAAATATGTTGTTTATACCTATAGATGCAATGTTTGTGACAAGTTTGACGAATTTCTTGTCATGGCTAGGAGGGATTCATATGAGTTCTTGATGATGTGATTTCTTATGTTTTAATGTTATTGATCATACCCTAAAATTTCATGAAGTTTTGGGCAGTGACCTGGGCTCTGGGGCTGAAAAGGTGGCACAAATCTCGGAGTTGCAGGCACAGAACTTACCAAACTGGGCCCTCACCGCTACCTTTCCTCGGCATGCCCACGGCCATAGGATTTTAGCCACTACCTTGCCTTGGCATGCCCGTGGCCAAGGCTCAAATTGGTCAAAAATTCAGTCTCCCTCGGGGTTCAATGGCCTAAAGGTTGGGTTACCTCATGAGTATGTTTTTTATGTTATGTAAGGTGTGTTTGTCTTGTTTCCATCGGTTCCACTTCCTTAAGGTCATATAGGAGGTTGACTATCATATTATTAGCCTCTCGTCGCATGTTTACCCCGATTGGTCCATTACTTGGGTAGATGTGGGAAGAGGGTGTTACATAGTGGTATCAGAGCATGGTTGTGCTCTCCTTGGGTAGTGTTTGGTTTCTGTTCTCTTTGTGTCATATATGATACCACAGAGTGGTATCAGAGCATGGTTCAACCCTTGGAATGGATGGTCAGTGTGTTGATAATGCATTTATATTGGTTGCATATGCATTTAGTATGCTTATAGTCTATGTGTGTTTTTTGCATCAGTGTTATGTTGGCCATGATGGCAGTGGTGTCGCCATGGAAGTGTTGATGGTGTTGTTGTCAACATGTTGTCATGAGTGTATGACTAGTTATGTGTTGATCATGCTTATGTATGGTTCGTGCACGCTTGCTTAAATGTTGCTAAATGTTGTGTATGAATTTCTTTTTTATGTTAGGTCACATATTGGTCATGCTTGTGTGTTGTTCATGTATGCTTTCTTGTGTGATATTATTTTTCAGACATACATTGGTCATTCATGATGGGTTATACATGTCAAGTGGGTGCATATGGTCAATTTTTCATTGGTTTGATTGATTTTTTTGTGCATAAGATCATTGTATGCAATTAGGTCATCAGATTGATATTGATATGTTATGATGCTAATGTATTGGCTAAGATAGAGCAGGAGATGCAGGCCATCAAAGCGAAGTTGCAGCATTGCACCTCGAGGCAAGAGCATGTCGTCATACAAGTTTGGATGTTCAGCATGTAGGTACATAGGTTAAGGATTGTTATATGCATATGATGTTATGGTTACATACATTATAGATGCTATTTGATGAGTGTGGTTATATGTACATGTGTCAGATAGTCCTGAATGATAGCAACATGTGGTTGTATGCATTATTGTTGTTGTTTTATGTTAGATAACTCATATGTTGTTGATGAGGAAGTTATGGGCTAACTTGTTGTTGGTGTATGATAGTTATCTTGATGATTAGGTTACATGTTTTTTATGAGCATAATATATAACTTGTTGCTGTTACATGCTAGTGACTTGGTGGTTAGGGTTATGAAATTCAGGCATGAGTCTACCTAATTATGATTGTGTGTAGTGTTATGTCTAGACTGACTAGCCATATGTGATTGTATGCATGAATGTAAATTGTTTATGATTATAGGGTGTGAACATGTTATCTAGATATTGTTAAGCATATCATAACCTTATTTATGATTAAGTTGATATGTTGTGAAGTTATATCATCCTAATCTAGATTGATTATGCAGACAAGATAGCCTCCCCTTAGATACATTAAGGTGTGAGTTTGCTTATGTCGTATACTTGGTGCTCGAATGTTTGATTATGTCATCTATTTGGTGTTTGAGTGATTTGGTATTTATTACGTCATCTAGTTGATTTATTTAACATGGTATGTTTGCAAGTTGTTTGAATGTTTGATTAATTCCATTATATGAGTATATGTGTTTGTAATATTGCATGAAGGAATGATCTTGCTTTAAGATGGTTGTGCTAACACATATGTTCTGAGGTATCCGGCATATACTTGAGTGTAAGTAGGTGATAGTTGTAGCATTATGTATCATGACTGATGGATGTGAGTTGATTGTTGATTATGACATAGTTGCTAGTATTGGTAAAAGTTGATTTCAAATTGTTAGATATGTTGTCTTGATGTTTGGTACATATGGCTGACATGTGTGTTTAGTTACAAGTCAGTGTGCTTGGCACAACAAGGTAAGATAACTGGTATATTGTTATATTTATTTATTCGTTGACACTTATGTGTTTATGGCAGTATGATGCAGGGGATTACATGGCAAAATAGATTGCGATGAAATATTTGAGAAGGCTCAGGTTGAGATTTCCCTTGGAAGCATTGGGAACCCATGGGGGATTGAGTCATATTATTTGTTTCTAGTCTCGTGCTTTCGGTCTTTTATGATTTGTTTGCGCTTGATTTGCATATTTGTTTATGTCTGGTGCACGGTCTTGTCACTTTGTTGTGGTGTGGTATTGCTTTTGGTTTTCATGATCTTTTTCAAAACTGGTCATAAATAAAATATTTTAGTGTTCATTTTAATTTTACATCAATTTTGTATAAAGAGATAAAGTAATTGAAAGAAAAATATATATAATTTCATTTATAACATATTTTATGTCCAATAAATATATCTTTTTAGTTTGGGGAATGCCTCAACTCAATATGGACTTGTGAAGAGGCATTTAAAATATTGATAATGATGATGATGATTAACTCATTCCCAACTTCATATATCCATGTTAATTAATATATTTCAATGTCAACTTTTTTTTATAATGTTGAATATGACATATGTATAGAAATTGGAAGTAAAAATATTTCAATGCAACTTTAAATAAAATTATTTGAATATCCATATTAATTAATATATTTCAACATCAACTTTTATAAATATAAAGAAGTGACATTTAAAAATAATATTAATATTATAACCAATTACAAGGGATGTTTGACTTATTCTCAACTTCATTTATCTATTTTAATTAATATATTTTTCAATGTTGACTATCATATAAATTAAAAGAATATTTCAATGTTAACTTTAAATAAAATATTTAAATATTTATATTAATTAATATATTTCAAAAAAATATATATATATATATATATATTTCAAATTTTTAATTTAATACTCACCCTTCCTGGTTCATGGAACAATAATCATATTTTATCACATAGCTGCATTTATTGCATAATTATGTTATGTAGTTAATAAATACACACTTTGAAGTGAGATTCTTAGTAGAGGGTAAAGTGGGTTTGTTTAAAATATATATATATATATATATATATTGATTGATGATGATGATGATTATATATTACAATGGTAGTGTAAGGTGTTTTATAATTAATATAGAAAATATGTTATTTTTAATATTATATTTTAAAATACCAAAATAATACTTAATTAATAATTAAAAATGTTAATAATAAAATTAATTAAATATTAATTATAAAAAATTAATAGTTTTTTTTAAATAGGTATAAATAAAATATATAATAATTAAAATAATTAAATATTATTTTTAATATTAATAATAATTTATTTTTTAAATTTGGTATAAATAAAATAGTTCGATGTCTATAAATTTTCTATCAATTTTATATAAAGAAATAATGTAATTCACTCTAAAAAAATTATAATTTTATTTATAACATATTTATATGTTTAGGGGGATATCTTTTCAGTTTTAGGAATATATGTAATTCTCTCAACTCATCGAGAAGCGACATTTAAAATAATATTAATATTACAACAGAGTATGAAGGAGATGTTTAACTCATTAATAATTTCATATATTTATCTTAATTTCATATATTTCAATATCTACATTATATATTTTTTAAGGTTGATTATAACTTATATATATGTGTGTGTGAGTGATGTTGAAATATATTAATTAACATAGATATTCAAATATTTTTATTTAAAGTTGACCTTGAATATATATATGTTTGGAAAGATAGGTCTGAAACCTTCTAACATATATATATATATATATATATATATATATATATATATATATATATATATATATATATATATATATATATATATATATATATATAGAAGCAAGCTCTTCCGTCTTTCCAAACTTCGACCCCGCTAGTAAAACAACATCCTCCACCTCCCAAAGAACGTACCGAGCATTGAGATTGATGACAAAAAATATAATGATCAAATCTAGATCACTCTATGTTTTTGAAAATAACATTATTGTACTTGATGTCGGGAGTTAGCGGGGGAGGAGGAGGTGTGAGATCTCCTGGACTTTCCATTGCAGCTCTTTCACTACATAGATGTCTTCATACCCTTGCTATACAAAATCACATAAAATTAATTTTATTTTTTCTCTCTATACGCATAAAAAATAAAGAGAGAAAAAAATAAAAGCAATTCTCTCTGATTTTGTGTAGCAAGGGACTGAAAACATCTATGTAGTGAAAGAGCTGCAATGGCAAGTCCAGGAGATCTCGCACCTCCTCCTCCCCCGCTAACTCCTGACATCAACTAAAATAATGTTATTTTCAAAAAAATAGAGTGATCTAGATTTTATCATTGTATTGTTTGTCATCAATCTCAATGCTTTCAGAGTGGAAAAAGTGGAGGAATCAGCTCATGGGAGTGTTTTTACTAGCGGGGTTGAGTTTGGAAAGATAGGTCTGAAACCTTCTAGGATCATTTTGAGGCATGAAATGAAATTTTTTGGGGTAAAATTTCACCACTTTAGTGTTGCGTCATTTCATGTTATTCTACACATAGAGGCCTTTCCAACGATGCAATAATCATGTCAATCGGAGTTTGTATGCAAAAGTTACGCCACTCATAAGTTGACCTTCCTGTTTTCACCACCATAGTTCAACAGGATGCCACGTTAGCCCCATTATTCATGGAAAAGGGGCTATCCACGTGATAATGATGTAAGAGACTCTAAAATATTCTATGTTGTAAGTAGTCAAACCTAACCACTAGTAGACTATCGAGTTGTGCTATAACCGAGCTAGTAGGAGGAAAAGGGATTTGATTATTTTGACCGCATTTGTTCCATGGCTGAGAAAAAATAGCTGAGAGGGATAGGAGGAAAAGCACACAAAGATGTATTGTGCATTGTAGAATCCAATGAGCCATATGCCATACTTATTTGTACTTGGAGCCATATTTCCATTTAGAGAAAGAGAGTGGAGTGGCCTCACCTTACAGCTGGGTTTTTCTCCCGAAAGGGTTTTCGAGAGCATATCTTGTGCTGCATGTGTGTGTGAGATTTTATTTTTTCATTCTTTGTTTTCTTCATAATTTTCATTCAAGTGCACGCATTATTAACAGTAAAATCTACAGGTCTGGAAATCTAAGAAAATTATTATAGTGTAGAATTTCAAATTTTAAATATAACAGAATCAAATTTTTTGAAATGAATTGTCGAGTTGAATATCCACGGTAGTTTACGGATCATATTGGTATGATAGTAGACTTTTTTGTGTATTTTTTGGATATTTGCGGGGGATCTAGATCAGCTAGGCAAAATTCGTAAAACCCTAATCATGGCTGATGAATCTTTGAATAACCCTCGTGATCCTACAAAGGAGAGGTTTTTGCAGCTAGAACAACAAATCACTGATATAAGTAATAATGTAAATCTCCTCTTAGTATCCATAAACAATAATATTAGGATATTTTGAGAATATGGGGATTCAAATGCAAAGGATAAATCATACGGGGCATCAGGAGATCATAAAGAAACGAAGAACCAACCAAAGAAACAACCTGGAAAGGAACATCTAGTTCGAGTGTCATGAATCAATCACAACCCTTGTTTAAAATGGAATTAAAGGTTAATATTAAGCCTTACCATGATGATGTAACAACACTGGTACAAATCCATGTAAAAAAATATATAAGACCAGGGTTCATGGGACACGTATTTCAAGCTTAATTTTTGCCAAAACATTATAGCGGGTATTCTTTTTTGTTATTATGACTAAAGGAAATTGGAAAAAGAAAAGGCAAAGCCTTTATAAAGGCATGAGGCATTAATTGTAATTTTATTTATGAAATCATGGAAATTAGGAGAAAAGTAAGGTGAAAGGTCACACATTGGATGTGAGGAGGAAAAATGAAGGAAAATAATGGAAAATGAAGAAATAGAGGCCTCATTGATAAAAATGATTCTAAGTATCAGTTGGTAAGCTTTTGGATCAAAGCTTTGGTCAGTGCATTTTTGGATCTCTCTCATTCTTCTCTCTCTCGCTCTCTCTCTCTCTCTCTCTCATACTTATAGTTTTATTGGAGCACTCTTGGAGAGTGTGGATACTTGGTGATTTGGATCAAGAAGGAAAAAGAAGAGCAGGAAAGCACAAGCAGGCATCAGGATCAACAACTACAACAATATTTGATTGCAGGTACCAAGTTGCAAGTATGTTTTCCTCACTAGTTTTGGCATGCATGGTGTATGTATGTGGATTTGGCTAGCCTTTCGATTTCCTAGATAGCCATGGTGTTGTGGGTTTATTCCATTGATTGTTCATGCTTGGTTCTCATGATTCCTTTAGATGTTATGTTGAGTTATTAGTTCCTAGAGCCTTGGTTGGAAAAATGCTCTAGAGCCCGGTGGAAATTTGTTGGGTTGAGTTACTAGTCCTAGATCCTTGGTTGGAAAAATGCTTTGGAGCCCTAAGTGGGTTGAGTTACTAGTCTTGGAGCCTTGTTTGGAAAAGCACTCTGGAGCCTGGGAACAAGTGGTGCTAAGTTACTAGTCTTGGAGCATTGGTTGGAACAAATACTCTAGAGCCTTGGAGCATCTTGTATAGAGACCAATCCATGATGGTTGTGATGTTAAATCATGAGGTGGAATCACTAGTTGAGGGTTGAGACAGTTTGGCCTCTAGAAGCCCTGGATTGATTGTGTTTTATGTGTTTGATGAGATACCACATACATTCTTGGAATATGGCACAGGGGTGATTGGATGAAGTGAGACTTGGATCAACCAATCTATGGTCGGGTGGAACGTGGAAGTCCCATCTCCGGTTGTTTTTTACTTTCAGTAATGAAAATTTCATTCCTCTAGTGTTTTGTGTGCAAATGTACTGGTTTTTTTATGGATTTTATTGTTGTTGTGTCCATCGTATTTTTGTTTTTATTGTGATATTTATAAGCATGTATTCGATCAGTGATGATGTATGGCTCTAATCATGTTTTTACCTATGATTGAATACACAATGTATCTATGGTTAAATAAACTGTATTATAGCTTATGATGTAGGGGAGAAATGATTCTTAGCGATTCTCAGATAAGTAAGAGACCCCCATGTATAAATATGTTGTTTATACTTATAGATGCAATTTTTGTGACAAGTTTCACGAAATGCTTGTCATCGATAGGAGGGGTCTAGATGAGTTCCTGATGATGATTTTTCTTCCATGTTAATGTTATTGATCATCCCCTAAAGTTTCATTAATTTATGGGCAATGACCTGGGCTCTGGTGCTGAAAAAGGTGGGACAAATCTCAGAGTTGCGAGCACAGAATTGACTAAACTAGGCCCTGGCCACTACCTTTCCTTGGCATGCCCATGGCTATAGGATTTTAATACCTTATCTTGGCATGCGCGTGGCTAAAGCTAAAATTGGTCAAAAATTCAATCTCCCTTGGGGTTCAAGGGCCTAGAAGGTTGGGTTACCTCCTAAGAATGTTTTTGATGTTGTGTATGGTGTGTTTGTCTTGTTTCCATTACTTCCACTTCCTTAAGGTCGTATAGGAGGTTGAATCTTATATTAGTAGCCTATCATTGCATATTTACCCCAGTTGGTCAGTTACTTGGGTAGATGTGGGAAGAGGGTGTTATAGAGTGGTATGAGAGCATGGTTGTGCTCTCCTTGGGTGGTGTTTGGTTTCTGTTCTCTTTGTGTCATATCTGATACCAACAGAGTGGTATTAGAGAATGGTTTAACCCTTGGACTGAATGGAAAGTGTGTTGATCATGCATTTATGTTGGTTGCATATGCATTTAGTATGCTTGTATTCTATGTGTGTTTGTTGCATCTGTGTTGTGTTGGCCATGGTGGCAGTGGTGTCGCCATGGAAGTGTTGATGGTGTTGTTGTCAACATGTTTTCATAAGTGTATGACTGGTTATGTGTTGCTCATGCTTATGTATGGTTCGTGAAACACTTGATTACATGTTTCTACATGTTGTGTATGCATTTCTTGTTTATGTTAGGTCACATATTGGTCATGCTTTCTTGTTGTTCGTGTATGTTTGCTTGTGTGATACTATATGTGGGGCATACATTGGGCGTTCGTGATTGATTATACATGTCAAGTGGGTGCATATGGTCAAGTTTACATTATTTTGATTGAGTTTTTTGTGCATAAGGTCATTGTATGCAATTAGGTCATCATGATGATATTGGTAAGTTATGATGCTAATGTGTTAGCTAAGATAGAGCAGGAGATGCAAACCATCAAAGTGAAGTTACAACATTGGACCTCGAGGCAAGATCATGTCGTCATACAAGTTTGGATGTTCAGCATGTAGGTATGTAGGTTAAGGATTGTTATATGCATTATGGTTATGAGTATTCCTTTCATTCTAATGATGGTATGGTTACATACATTATAGATGCTAGTTGATGAGTGTGGTTATATGTCCATGTGTCAGATAGTCATGAATGATAGCAGCCTGTGGTTGTATGCATTGCTATTGTTTTTTTATGTTAGATAACTTATATGTTGTTGATGAGGATGTTATGCATTAACTTGTTGTTGTTTTATGATAGTTAGCTTGATTATTAGGTTACATGTTGTTGATGAGCATAACATATAACTTGTTGTTGTTACATGTTGGTGACTTGGTGGTTAGGGTTATGAAATTCAGGCATGAGTCGACCTAATTATGATTGTGTGTAGTGTTATGTCTAGACTGACTGGGCATATGTGATTGTATGCATGAATGTAAATTGTTTATGATTTTAGGGTGTGAACATGTTATCTAGATACTGTTATGGATATCATGATCTTATTTATGGTTAAGTTGATATGTTGTGAAGTTATACTGTGCTAATCTAGATTGATTGTGCAGACAAGATAGCCTCCTCTTAGATACATTAAGGTATGAGTTTGTTTATGTCATATACTTGGTGCTCGAATGTTTGATTATGTCATATATTTGGTGTTTTATTTATTTTGTGTCTATTACGTCATCTAGTTTATTATTTAACATGGTATGTTTGAAAGTTGTTTGAATGTTTGATTAATTGCATGATATGAGTATATGTGTCTGTAATATTGCATGAACGAATGATCTTATTTTAAGATGGTTGTGCTAACACAGATGTTATGAGGTATCCAATATATACTTGAGTGTTAGTAGGTGATAGTTGTAGCATTATGTATTATGACCGATGAATGTGAGTTGATTGTTGATTATGACATAGTTGTTAGTATTGGTAAAAGTTGATTTCAAATTGTTATATATCTTGTCTTGATGTTTGGTACATATGGCTGACATGTGTGTTCAGTTACAGGTCAGTGTGCTTGCCACAGCAAGGTAAGATAACTGGTATATTTTTATATGTATTTATGCGCTGATATTTATGTGTTTATGGCAGTATGATGCAGGGGATTACATGGCAAAAGAGATTTCCATGAAATATTTGAGAAGGCTCAGGTTGAGTCATATTATTTGTTGCTAGTCCTGTGGTTTCGGTCTTTTATTATTTGATTGCGCTTGATTTGTAGTTTTGTTTATGTCTGGTGCAAGGCCTTGCCACTTTATTGTGGTGTCGTATTGCTTTTGGTTTTCATGATCTTTTTCAAAATTGGTCATAAATAAAATATTTTAGTGTTCATTTTAACTTTACATCAATTTTGTATAAAAAGATAAAGTAATTGAATGTAAAAAATATATGATTTCATTTATAACATATTTGTTGTCCAATAAAAATATCTTTTTAGTTTGAAGAATACCTCAACTCAACATGGAATTGAGAAATGGCATTTAAAATATTGATAATGATAATGATGATTAACTCATTCTGAACTTCATATATCCATGTTAATTAATATATTTCAATGTCAACTTATATTTTTTTTTAATGTTTTTTTAATGTTAACTATGACATATATATAGAAATTGGAAGTAAAAATATTTCAATGCAACTTTAAATAAAATTATTTGAATATCCAAATTAATTAATATATTTCAACATCAACTTTTATAAATATAGACACGTGGGATTTAAAAACAATATTAATATGATAACACAATATGAAAGAGATGCTTGACTCATTCTCAACTTTATTTATCCATCTTGTCTATGGGGTCTTGGTTAAACTGTGATGAGGCAGGCTGTTATAGCACTCATCCCAGGTTCAATTCCCTTCCCCAATCGAGGTGATGTATCTGGACATGTTGATGGAAATGGAGTAAAAAAAAATGTGAAAAATGAAAGGTACTACCAAACTTACAAAAAAAAAAAAAACTTCACTTATCCATCTTAATTAATATATTTCAATATATTTTTTTAGTGTTGATTATAATATATATAAATTAAAAGTAAAAATATTTCATTCCCAACTTTAAATAAAATATTTAAATATCCATATTAATTAATATATTTTAAATAACTTATATATATACTTGGGTCTGCGGTGAATTCTGTGGTGAATTATGCGGTGAATTATGTGGTGAAAATTCTGCAGTGAATTCTGTGGTGAAAATTTTGCGGTGAATTTTGTGGTGAAAATTATGCATTGAATTCTTCGGTGAAAATTTTCTCCATTAATACTTGGGTCTGCACTGAATTCTATGGTGAAAATTCTGCGATGAAAATTTTTTCCATTAATACTTGGGTCTCTAGTGAATTTTTTCCATTAATACTTGGGTCTGCGGTGAATTTTCTCGATTAATACTTGGATCTACAGTGAAATTCTGCAGTGAAAATTTTGCGATGAATTTTCTTGATTAAAGGTCAGCTGTCCGGTTTGTTGATATTCAGGTGCACACATTCCTTATCTTTTTCTAATACATATTTTCTCATATATTCTCAACTATGAATAATTCACTACAAATACCAAAGATTACCAAAGGTAGACCTAGCACAGTTACTCTACACAGCCTTTATGAGTATATAGAGTCTTTAGAGAAACGTAGAGAAGAAAGAGAAGTCAATCTACAAACCCAGTTAGAAGCCTTGCTGGAAAAAAAATTCACATCTCTTGAAAAAAATATCCAAAAACAAATAGAAAATAAAATAGAACTATTGGAGAATAAAATGGAGGCAATGGAGACTAGGTTGCAGGTCATAGAAAAACAAAACCAAGATACGAACCAAACATCCCAGCAAGGAGATGCAGATAACATAGAGAGTCTTAAAATGAAGGACATGATTAAAGAACTAGAAGAAAAATTTAAAAACAATCTCACCCTAAATAGTGGGGCAAGTAAATTATATATCAAACCAATTAAAGATGAAATGAAAAAATTGATCGAATAGACCATGAGCGTAACAAAAGGGCCTTGAACCTTATAATCTTCAGTTTTAAAGAGGAGGTAGACGAGGATACTTTAGCCATAGCCCAGATAGAATTACATAATAGATTACAAATTGAAACCACATGTCTCACAGAAGCAACAAGGTTAGGGAAATTAATTGAGAATAAAGGAAGGTTGATCCGAATAAAGGTGAGCTCTACTGACCATAAATATGACATACTTAGTAAAACCTCAAGTCTAAAAGGAACAGGAATATTTATAAACGAAGATCTCATTCCAGAAGATCAAGAAGAATTAAGAAAGGAGGTTCAAAAGGTAAAAAAAAGCTAGGAAGGAAGGAAAATGGGCAATAATCAGAAATAGAAAAGCTGTTATTCGAGATAGAAACCAAAAAGATAGTAATAAATAGCAATTCAACATGCTCCGAATTCTTTCTTGGAACTTTCGGGGCTTTCCATGGAACAAAGGCCCCAAGCTAAGTTGGATCTCAAATGATGTTGATATTATTTTTCTTGTTGAAACTTGGGAGCACGAAGAATCTAAGGTCCCTAACATAGATGGCTTTGCACTATGGTCTACCCGGAACAAGCGATCCTCTCGTAGAGGCATTGGGGGCATAGCTTGCTACATTAAGAAAAACATCTCCCCCCATGCTAGGATTTATAAAAATGACCCTTACAACCAATATAGTTGGATTGATATTACTGATATTAATGATAAAAAGACCTACATAGCAATCTGTTATTTTTCCCCCATTAATTATAACTTCTATAAGAAAAATAATCTAGATAAAAATAATCCTTACAATGGTTTAGATAATGATATTTCTAGCCTAAGGAATGAAGGTAATATCCTTTTAGTGGGTGACTTTAATGCTTGAACTTCAAGCAACCAAGCTATTCTTCTAAGAAATCATTCCAACCCCAATCCTCTTTGGTTAGACGAAGACCTTACTCTGGCTAGCCGATACAACAGGAGCTCTGAAGACCTCGGGGATAATTTGTTTGGGTCGGAGCTAGTCAAGCTCTGTAGTGCTCAGGATCTCATAATTTGCAACAGTCTAAAGAAGTGGCCCAATTCTAGCTAGATGACCTACATCCATGGGCTTGGCAATAGTGTGGTAGACTATGTTATTTCCGATCTCCCTTTATACAACGAAATAATAAATTTTGACATCTTAGACGACCACGAGCCTGACTCTGATCATAGGCCTTTAGTCATAACTCTCAATTTTTTCATGCATAGAGATCCCATAGAATATAATCCTTATAGTAAAAATAACTTAATCTTTGATAGAAATAAAAATGTTCTCTTTCTAAATGAATTAAAAACTAATTTGTTGCCTTTATCTAGTATAGACAACATAGATGACCTATATCATAATTTTACTACAACCCTCTCATATTCTATTAACAAGTTCTCAATTGAAGTCTCAAGTAATAAAAGAAATAGCAAAACCAATGCATGGTATGACAAAGATTGTAAAAGTGCGAGGAGAGAAATTAAGGAAGCTGTTGATGAATCTCTCAAAATTGACAAGATAAAAATCTACAAAGCCCTAACTAAAAGGAAAAAAAAGGCAATATATTCGTAAAAGACAAGAGAATCTCTTACATCTCTCTAAGGTGGCTCCTAAGAAATTCTGGCGGCAGATTCTAACTAGGAAAACTAAGGATAATAACAAAATTTCTTTACACGACTGGAATTCCTATCTAAAAAGCTTTATGACTCTCCAAATGCCAAGGATTTTGAAACCCCGCTCACAACGAAAGAAGTTTTCTCATTAGAAGACATTGATTTTGGGTTTAAATGCCTGGCAAATGGGAAAGCTAAAGACATTGAAGGTTACCAGGCGAAAATCTTAAAAATTGGAGGTCATGTCCTCATCCCCCACATCCACAAGATTTTCAACCAAGCGGTCAAGCAAGGGTTCCCTAAACCTTGGACTCAGAGCCTCATTATCCCTATTTTTAAAATTGGGGATACAAATAAACCCTATAATTATCGAACAATTATGATCAGCCCTCTCTTAGCCAAGTTATATGGTATTATTTTGGAAAAGAAGTTGAGCATTTGGATTGAAAGTGAAGGTAAGGGGTCTAAAGGCCAAGCAGGTTTTAGAAGGCAGCACTCAACAACGGACCACCTCGTTACGCTTCAGATCATTGTGGAGGAATGCCGAATGATAAATCCAATCTCTTATGTTGCTTTGTGGACTTTAGAAAGGCTTTCAATACGGTTCCTAGAAACAACCTATGGAATAGATTAGAAGAGCTAAATGTTCCTTTCGAGCTAAGAGCGGCCGCTATAAGGTTATACGAGAATGTAATTTCCAAGTTAAAGAGCAATGAGGGGTGGTCTAAAGATATTAAGTGTAATATTGGAGTTAAACAAGGTTGCCCCCTCTCCCCTACCCTATTTGGCATTTACATCGACAAGCTAGAAGGTTGTTTAGAGGAAGCAGGATGTGTTGGCACGATCTTAGTTGGGATAGTCATCATCCTTCTTCTCTATGCTGACGATATTTTTCTTCTCGCAAGGTGCCCATCTAATCTTGATAAGCAACTTAGACTTCTAAGGATTTATGCTCTATCATGGGTATGTATGTTAACACTGACAACACAAAAGTTATGATTATCAAATCCAAGAAGGACACTTATGCTAATTTTATGTATGACAATAGTAACTTGGAGGAAGTGTCTTCTTACAAGTACCTCGGAATTGATATTCATCACAAGCTCAACTAGAACTATAGCATTCAGAAAAGGATAAATGGGGGGTGGAAAGCTTATTTTGGTCTTGAAAATAATTGTAAAATGGCAAACCTCTTAATGTGGGATGGAAAGAAGTTCCTCTTTGAAAATTTAGTTGCTCCTGTTATCTTATATGGATGTGAGGTTTGGGGTTGTAGCATCTCTAGAGAATCCTGGAGAAAGATTGAGCAAATCAAGAAGCGTTTTATAACTTATAACCTTAAAATTAAAAGCAATATACCCTATCCTATTCTCCTTATAGAAGTGGGTCTTTCCCCTATCGAGAGCCTAGCTATGACTAGGCTTCTGTTGTACAAGCACAAGCTCAATAGCATAAGAGACCATAGACTTCCTAAGATAGCTTTAAATTCCAGCCAAAACCACCTAAGGCTTAAACGAGGTTGGTATAAAGACATCAGGGCCTGGTTAAACCATTGGGAGATCGACGAGAATGTTGCATTGCAAAACATTAATAACATTAAAAAAATTGTTACTTCTAAGTTCAAAGAAAAAAATGTGGTGTGAGAAAGATCTAGCAGCTAAAAGAAAATTAAGATATTATAAGGAGGTCATCAACCCCACCCTAGAAGATCAAAAGTATCTCTCTGTTTTAACTAGCTCAAAGAAGAAAATTAATATAGCCAAGATTAGAACGAACTCTCATGAGGTCCATAGTGAAACAGGTCATTGGACAGTTCCTAAAACACCATGGATGGAAAGGATATGCCATCTTCGTGAGCATATGAACATCGAGGATGAAAATCACTTCCTCTTAGAGTGCCCCGCGTACAACCACATTAGATCTCAATTTCATAATCTTTGTTGCAATACTGACCTTCCTAGCCTTTTAAGATATCAAAATTATAGTGAACTCGGGAGGCTTCTCTCCAAGCTTTTTGAGCATAGGAATAAAATCTTAAATCAAAATAAATAAATATTTTCTTTAGGTCCAATAGACCAAAGAATGGTCTAAGTGGACGTTAACTATATATATATATATATATATATATATATATATATATATATATATATATATTAAATTTTTTTATTTAATACTCACCATTCCTTTGTTCATGGCCAAATAATCATATATTATTACATAATGCCCTCACGATTCATGGCCAAATATTCATATTTTATTACATAATGCCCCCACGATTCATCAATAGCTGCATTTATGATTTGTTGGTATGTTATTACGCCGAAGCCGTTATCTATTGTGAGGTTTTAGTTCTCGTTACTGTAGAGATTCTTCGTCTTCAATAGAATATCTGACACGTGTCCAATTAATCTCGCCGTACCCTGTTCTCGTCATCATCTCCACCGCCGCTTACTGGCCGTTGATGATGCAACCGCCGCTGCCGCGGACAACCCTGTTGGTGGCTTCTCTGCTGCACAAAAAATCCGGTCCCCAGTCGTTCATCCCAGGTCTGTGCGAAGGAGGAATAGTTTGAGTCCGTCACTCCACATCGTGCTTCCTTCGGCGTTTTTTTGCACGTTTATGTGCAAATGCTAGTTGCATAATTGTGTCATGTAGTTAATAAATACACGCTTTGAAATGAGATTGTTGGTAGAGGGTAAAGTGGGTTTGTTTTAAAGAGAAGAAAAAAAAAAAAAAATATATATATATATATATATATATATATATATATATATATATATATATATATATATATATATATATATATTAAAATTGGGTGTAAGGTGTTTTATAATTAGTATAAAAAATATGGTATTTTTACTATTATATTTTACAACAACAAAATAATAATTAATTAATAATTAAAAAGGTTAACAATAAAATTAATTAAATATTAATTTTTAATATTAATTATAGAAATTAATAATAATTTTTTAAAATGGTATAAATAAAATATATAATAATTAAAATAATTAAATACTATTTTTTAATATTAATTATAAATACTAGTAATAATTTATTTTCTAAATTTGGTATAAATAAAATAGTTCGTTGTCATCAATTTTAATTTTATATCAATTTTATATAAAGAGAAAGTAATTTACGCTTAAAAATTTATAATCTCATTTATAACATATTTATATGTTTAAGGGGGATATCTTTTTAGATTGAGACATATATGTAATTCTTTCAACTTATCGAGAAGTGACATTTAAAATAATATTAATATTACAACCAAGTATGAAGGAGATGCTTAACGCATTCCTAATTTCATATATCCATCTTAATTTATATATTTTAATATCATCATTATATATTTTTAAAGTTAATTATAACTTTTATATATATATCTATATATATAGGATGTTGAAATATTTTGGAACACCTAATCCTACATGGGTAGGTGTGGAATGCGAAAAGTCACAATGGAGTCCAAGTGACCTTGGAATGTGAAACCAAGAGTCACACCATTGTACTATAAATGTACATCATGTATAATGGAAAAATAAGAAAGTCTCACGCTTATCCTTCATTGTGTGTTGAGTCTCTTGTGTGTGTGTGTTATCTTTCTCATACACCATGTGTGTGTTTAACATGGTATCAGAGCTGATACGTCCATAACTAGCTCAACCTTGAGTGAGCCATTTGTGTTTATGGCCTGTGCATATCTGCAAAAATTTTGATAATTTTTGCAGCACTCAGAGATTTCTGCAGCAGTATTTTTGCCGCATTTAGAAAGGTGTTTTGAAGAAGAGCAGCATTGGTTTTGAGAAGGAGCAACATTCAGAAATTTGTTTTGAAGAAGAGCAGCAGTGGTTTTGAAGAAGAGCAGCACTGCACATCTGAAGGTTGATTTCTTCCTGCAATTTCTGCATTTTAAATTCTGCACCATTTTGAAGAGCTGCTGGAATATTATTTAAATTGGGTTTCTGAAGAAGAAGTTTCTGGTTTTTTTAATGGAAAATAATTCTGAGTTTTTCTACTGAAAATTTCTTCATCTCTACATTTTCTGCTGCTAGATTTTTTACTGCTATAATCTCCAAAAAATTCTGTTGTCTCTGAAAACTCATTTCTCCTACTTTCCTCTCTGTTGTTTTAATTAAAAAATAAAAATAAAAATAATATCTCTGCAATTCCAGGCCTTTCGGCCCTCCTCCCCCTGCAATTTTTTACATAACATACCATACCCCTCACATACAATCCCACTATCTACACTCCTTACTCCCCATCCTCTCGGCTCACACCTGCTATCACACAGCACTCGACTGCATACGCTCCTCGGCCTTTCGGCCTCCCCCTTACCCATTGCGCCTGCGCCTCACACACTACTCAGCCCACGGCCTCACCAACACACAGCCCAACCCAAACTCTAACCCGGCCCCCTCGCATTTGCTCTCACCCGCGGCCCATACATCTCCACACTCAACGCTCAACACTCCCTTTCTATGCAAATGCTCAACCCAAAACAAAACCCCCTCATGGTGTTTAACGCCACCCTTATCACTCCACTCTCACCATACTTGCATACGCTCTCCCTATCGATTCCCCACCTGCACCATTCTCCACCACTCACGCCAACAGACTATGACCCTCATCTCACAGTTGATACCTCTCCCCATGCAGTCAGACCTCCTCCCGTTTCCTCCACATCTTTCCTCATAGTCGGCATCACTTCCTCCGTGGCCTCTCGCACGACCCCATATTCAATTGCTTCGCAGTCGACACCCCTCTTCACCCCGACACGTTGTCCATACAACATTCCTACTGCGCATTGTGGATCACTGTGAGGGCTCTGGAACATGCTCTCGGAGGCTGTATTTCAAAAACTGCACCGGTGCCAGCGGAAACATGGTGAACTAACTTGTGAAGCGGACCTGTGAAGAATCGTAGAGGTAGTCCTAGAAACCTGCATCAATTTTCGAATCTGTCGAATGGTGTGTTGGCACTTTTTAATGGCGGTGCATTTAAATGAATATTGTTCAAGTTGAGTTGTTTTCGATGGCTGTGTGCATTGGTGCGAGCATCATACAACCATATGCGTTGAATTCCTTTTCACCATACATATTTACTATATGTTGAGGTCATATTTATTAAAAGGAACGCCATTTATAAATTTAAAAAAAAAAAAGAGAGAGAGAGAGGAAGAGAGGATATGAACAGCAGAAAAGAAGAAAATGGCATGTGAGAAGATGGATTGAATACACAGAAAATTGCAGTTTTGCATTGTGATTTGTGACATTCATTTGAAGGGTGATGTGAAGACGGTTTGCCATCATTTTTAAAAATAGCCTTGAAGAATAAAATTCAGCCGCCTTAAAGGCTTCTTGCACAGTTGTTTTTGTTGCACATTCATACAAATATTTTGCAGTGAGGTTGTATTGAACTGACATTGTATTGTGAGTGAATATTGCTTCTTCATTCATAATCAGTATTTGAGTTGAAAAAGAAAAAAAAAAATTGATTGTCCTCCATCATTTGAGGATCAGATTTTGTACTTTGAGAATTCCTTGGAGTGATTCGTAATTTTTGAAAGGAAGTTGAATCAGATTGTAAACGGGTGCATTTTCGGTTGAAGACGACACCCTTTCATTTTTTGAGCCTAATTTATTGAAATGGATAAAATCAATGAGGCATTAGAGTTGTTGAATAACCTCATTCATTCCAATGTTGATGACATGATAAAAATGAGCAAGGATTCTCTTTGTAACATTCAAAGTTGTTTGCTAGATGCACAAGAAAAGATTGAGTTTTTGCAGTTGGAATCTCAGCTTCAACGGGATGAACTTCAACAAAAGAGTCACCATTCTAAACTAGTTTCTGTTCAAAAGATTGAGCAGGACTCCCATCAGCAGCAAGTCAGTAAAGTTGAAGTCAATTCCCATTCAGTTCATTGCACAAGAGCAGATGTACATGCAGATGCAGCAGATCAACCTGCACTTCCTAAGCCCATCATCAGACCTTGGGAAGAGCTTGTCCACAACAAGCACCAAACTGGTCTTGGATATGACAAGGATGTGTCCTTTCATATTCCAGACAACACCAAGCCCATCATATTTTAGAGTGTCGGATTTCTATATGACAGTTCACCTGCAGCTGTTCCAGATCCTGCTCCACAACAACAACAACAGATTTTAAAATGCCAACACTGTGATCGAGTTGGCCATATGAAAGATCATTGTTTTGATCTTCATCCATGCAAGCACTGTGGTCGGCACACCCATTCTTCAGACAGATGCTTCAGAAACAAGCCTCCTGCAAGAACAAATATTCATCTTGGATGGATCACTTCTTGGCAATGGGCATCAGCAGCCAAGAAGATGTTTAAGTCGCATGTCAGAACTTGTTCATGGATATTGAGCAAACTTGCAGTTGAGTTTTCGCCATCATCTCACCTTGTCCCTGACAGGGGGGGAAATGGTGGTCATGTACAAGCTTCGACGTCAGATCAAGCGAGCTTGAGCCACAATCTCTCATTCCATGTTCAGAGTTGTAGCCAAAGACACAGCTGTTCAAGCGAGCCTGAGCCACAATTCGTCATTCCAGATTCAGAGATGTAGCCAGAGACACAGATTCCCATGAGCATGCCTTCAGTTGGTGGACAACCTTAAACCATCATCTTTGGTTGGTGGAAAACCTAAAACCATCATAGGTAGTAGACCTCCCTTCTTTTAGGTCGAAGGTCTCCCTTTCATATATGAGGAACACTTCCTCTAGTAGAAGCCTTCAGCTTCTTGCCAGCTTTGGTTGAGTTCCAGGAAATGCTTCAAGCATTCCAGAGTTTTTGGTAATCCTAAAACTATCACACATAGTAGACCTCCCCTCTTTTAGGTTGAAGGTCTCCCTTTTTTATGAGGGAAAATTCCTCTAACAGAAGCTTTCAGCTTCTTGCCAGTTTTGGAAGAGTTTCGGGAACTACAACAATTTTTGCGTTCCAGTGTTGGTGGTCATCCTTAAACCACCTCTTTTTTCCAACATTTCAGAGAGTTGATTCAACCCAAGTGTTTCCATGTATACTTTGCATATTTGTATTACAACTCTCTTCTTGGACTCACACATACCCCTTCGGATTAAGGGGGGATGTTGGAACACCTAATCCTACATGGGTAGGTGTGGAATGCGAAAAGTCACAATGGAGTCCAAGTGACCTTGGAATGTGAAACCAAGAGTCACACCATTGTACTATAAATTTACATCATGTATAATGGAAAAATAAGAAAGTCTCACGCTTATCCTTCATTGTGTGTTGAGTCTCTTGTGTGTGTGTGTTATCTTTCTCATACACCATGTGTGTGTTTAACATGGTGTTTAACAAAATATATTAATTAACATAAATATTTAAATACTTTTATTTAAAGTTGGACTTGGTATATATAGATATATATTGACCATGGTATATGTATAGAGAGGAAAAATAAAAGTAATTCTCTTTGATTTTGTGTAGCAAGGGTCTGAAGACATCTATGTAGTGAAAGAGCTACAGTGGCAAGTCCAGGAGATCTCACACCTCCTCCTCCCACCCTAACTCCCAACATCAACTACAATAATGTTATTTTAAAAAACATAGAGTGATCTAGATTGGATCACCATATTGTTTTTCATCATTCTCAATGCTTTCAGAGTGGAAAAAGTGGAGGAATCAACTCATGGGATTGTTTTTAATAGCGGGGCCGAGTTTGGAAAAATAGGGTCTGAAACCTTCTAGGATCATTTTGAGGCATAAAATGATATTTTTTGGGGGGTAAAACTTCACCACTTTAGTGTTGCACCATTTCATGTTATTATACACATAGATACCTTTCCAACGATGCAAGAATCATGTCAATCAGAGTCTTTATGCGAAAGTTATGCCACTCATAAGTTGACCTTCATGTTTTCACCACCATAGTTCGATAGGATGCCACGTTAGCCCGATTATTAATGGAAAACAGGCTAGCCACGTGATTATTATGTAAGAGACTCTAAAATATTCTATGTTCTAACTCGTCAACCTAACCACTAGTAGGCTATCGGGTTGAGCTATAACCAGGCTAGTAGGAGGAAAAGGGATTTGATTATTTTGACTGCATTTGTTCTATAGCTGAGAAAAATTAGCTAAGAGGGATAGGAGGAAGCGCACACAAATATGTATTGTGCATTGTAGCATCCACGAGCCGTATGCCATACTTCTTTGTACTTGGAGCCACGTTTCCATTTAGAGGATGAGAGTGGAGTGGCCTCACCTTCTAGCTGGGTTTTTCTCCCGAAAGGGTTTCTGAGGGCATATCTTGTGCTAAATGTGTGTGTGAGAATTTATTTTTTCATTCTTTGTTTTATGCATAATTTTCATTCGCATGCATGCACTATTAACAGTAAAATCCACATATTTGGAAATCTAAGAAAATTATGAGTGTAGAATTTCAAATTTTAAATTTAATATTATCAGATCTATTGAAATGATTGTCCAATGGAATATCCACGGTAGTTTACAGATCATATTGGTATGATAGCAAGTTTCTTTGTGTATTTTGTGGATATTTGCAGGGAATCTAGATCAGCTAGGAAAAAAGTCATAAAACCCTAATCATGGCTGACGAATTTGTGAATAACCCTCGTGATCCTGCAGAGGAGAGGTTTTCACAGCTAGAACAACAAATCAGTAATATAAGTCATAATGTAAATCTCCTCTTAGTGTCCATAAATAATAATATTGGGATATTTGGAAAATATGGGAATTAAAATGCAAAGGACAAATCATACAGGGGATTAGGAGATCATAAAGAAATGAAGAAACAACCTAGAAAGGACCAATCTAGTTCGAGTGTCATGAATCAATCGCAACCCTTGTTTAAAATGGAATCAAAGGTTGATATTAAGCCTTACCACGATGATGTAACAACCCTGGTAAAAATCCATGAAAAAATATATATAAGACCACGGTTGATGGGACACGTATTTCAAGCTTAATGTTGGGAAAAACATCATAATAGGTATTTATTTTTGTTATTATGGCTAAAGTAAATTGGCAAAGGCAATGGAAAAGGCTTTAGAAAGGCATGAGGCATTAATTGGAATTTTATTTATGAAAATAATTGAAATTAGGAGAAACGGAAGGTGAAAGGTCACAAGTTGGATGTGAGGAGGAAAATGAAGGAAAATAATGGAAAATGAAGAAATAGATGCCTCATTGATAAAAAGGCTTCTGAGGATACGTTGGTAATATTTTGGCTCAAATATTTGGTCAGTGCATTTTTGGAGCTCTCTCGTTACTCTCTCTCTCTCTCTCTCTCTCTCTCTCTCTCTCTCTCTCTCTCTCTCTCTCTCTCATATTTATAGTTTTCTTGGAGCACTCTTGGAGAGTGCGGATACTTGGTGATTTGGATCAAGAAGGAAAAAGAAGAGCAGGAAATCACAAGCAGGCATCGTGATCAATAGCTACAATGGTATTTGATTGCAAGTAGTGAATTACAAGTATGTTTTCCTCACTAGTTTTGGTATGCATGGTGTATGCATGTGGATTTGGCTAGCCTTTCCATTTCCTAGATAGCCATGGTGTTGTGGGTTTATTCCATTGATTTTTTCTGATTAGTTCTCATGATTCCTTTAGTTTTTGGGTTGATTTATTAGTTCCTGGAGCCTTGGTTGGAAAAATTATATGGAGTCCGGTGGACAATTGTTGGGTTGACTTACTAGTCCTAGAGCCTTGGTTGGAAAAACGCTATGGAGCCCTAGGTGGGTTGAGTTACTAGTCTTGAAGCCTTGGTTGGACAAGCGCTCTAGAGCCCAGGAACAATTGAGGTTGAGTTACTAATCCTGTAGCATTGGTTGGAACAAATACTCTGGAGCACTGGATCATCTTGGATAGAGACCAATCTGTGATGGTTGTGATGTCCGATCATGAGGTGGAATCACTAGTTGAGGGTTGTGACGGTTTGGCCTCTGAAATCCCTCTATTGATTGTGTTTGATGTGTTTGATGAGATATCACATACATGATTGGAATATGGCACGAGGGTGATTAGATGAAGTGAGACTTGGCTCAGCCAATCTATGGTCGGGTGGAACGTGGAAGTCCCATCTCCGGTTGGTTTTTAAATTTAGTAATGAAGAGCTCATTCCTCTGGTATTTGGTATGCAAATGTATTGGTTTTTGTATAGATTTTATTTTTTTTGTATCAATTGAAGAAAACAGATATCAATGCCTTAAAAATAAGCCACTTCGAGGGTAAAACCTCTAATACATTACATGAATGAACAATTCTTGGATGATTCAAATTAAAAAACCTCCTTTCTATATATAAGAGTCCATGGGGCCACAATGTAATCCTAGCCGACCTAACAATAATAATTTAAGGGCACAATAATAACAATATGGGGGTTACAAGGGTACAATAATAACAATAAGGGGGTTACACTAACAACAATAAGGGACTATACTAGTAATATAGGGACCTAAAAATTTATGTTGTTATTTTGTTGGTTATAAGCATGTATTCGATCAATGATAATGTATGGCTCTAATCATGCTTTTACCTGTGATTGAATACACAATGTATCTATGGTAAAATAGATTGTATTATAGCTTATGAATTAGGGGAGAAATGCTTCTTAGCGATTCTTAGATAAGTAAGAGACCCCTATGTATAAATTTGTTGTTTATACTTATAGATTCAATGTTTGTGACAAGTTTGACGAAATTATTGTCATAGATATGAGGGTTCCAGATGAGTTCTTGATGATGTGATTGCTTATGTTTGAATGTTATTGATCGTCCCCCAAAGTTTCATGAATTTTTGGGCAGTGACCTGAGCTCTGGGGCTGAAAAGGTGGCACAAATATCGGAGTCGTAGGCGCATAATTGACCATACTAGGCCCTAGCCACTACCTTTCCTTGGCATTCCCATGGCTATAGGCTTTTAGCCGCTACCTTGCCTTCGCATGCACGTGGCTAAGGCTCAAATTGGTCAAAAAGTTAGTCTCCCTTAGGGTTCAAGGGCCTGGAAGGTTGGGTTACCTCCTAAGGATGTTTTTGATGTTGTGTAAGGTGTGTTTGTCTTGTTTCCGTCAATTCCACTTCCTTAAGGTAATATAGGAATTTGAATCTCATATTATTAGCCTCTCGCCGTATGTTTATATTGGTTGGCCAATTACTTGGGTAGATGTGGGAAGAGGGTGTTATAGAGTGGTATCAGAACATGGTTGCGCTCTCCTTGGGTGATGTTTGGTTTATGTTCTCTTTGTGTCATATCTAATACCACAAAGTGGTATCAGAGAATGGTTTGACCCTTGGACTGGATGGGCAGTGTGTTGATCGTGCCTTTATGTTGGTTGCATATGCATTTAGTATGCTTGTAGTCTATGTGTGTTTGTTGCATCCATGTTTTGTTGCCCATGGTGGCAGTGGTGTCACCATGGAAGTGTTGATGGTGTTGTTGTCAACATGTTTTCATGAGTGTATGACTGGTTATGTGTTGCTCATGCTTATGTATGGTTCGTGCACGCTTGCTTACATGTTTCTACATGTTGTGTATGCATTGCTTGTTTATGTTAGGTCACATATTGGTCATGATTTGTTGTTGTTCATGTATGATTGCTTGTGTGATACTATATGTGGGACATACATTGGTCGTTTGTGATTGATTATCAGGGAAAATTTTAGGGGTTAATATTCGCAGATGGGCTAATTTTCCATGTTTTTTCCAAAAAAAAAAAGATTCGTTAATTTCCATTTTTTTGAAAATTTATTCGCCCAAATTTTATAGTATAAAATTATTTTACCCAAAAATTCGCCAAAAATTTATATATACTAATACAAAATAATTATAAACCTATATATTTTTACAAAAATATCATAAAATTTTTTACAATTTACATATTAGGGACAAGTACGATTCGCCAAAATTTCTAAACTTTAAGATAAACTTTCATCCTTGAAATTTTCCTGTTGATTATACATGTCAAGTGGGTGCATATGGTCAAGTTTACATTAGTTTGATTGAGTTTGTTGTGTGTTATCACTCTAATAATTTACAAAGTTGTGAAATTTCGATTTTATAATTTTAAGAATATTAGAGGTAACCACAGACCCACTTTCAAGCTTTAGGATCTAGTCTTCCTAATGCTCAGAGAGGGATCTCTCTATAATATTTAACTTTTTTTTTATATATGATCTTAGGCTAGTTATATAGGGCAATTTGGTTTTGATATTCGGTTTGGTTTGGTGGGAAAAAATCACTTACTGAGGTGGATAGTGATAGATATGTTTTTCCATTGGGCAAATGGAATCAATATGTCAAGCATACAGATCAGGATCAAGGTCTAAAGTCAAATATTTTCAAGGCAAGATAGTAGAGTCAATCAAGATCTTTGAGGCTGATTGGTGAAGTGGCTTTAATCGGGATAAAGATAAATCAAGGATTCTTTGATCTGGATAAGGAATGAAGAGGTAGGGGTCAACCAAAATTAGGGAGAAATTAAGCGTTCTCTAGTCTGGATATCAGTATAAAACATTAAAATGAAAACCAGTAAATAACAGAGTGCTTTTAACAAATTTTGATATATCACTTTCTGATTTCACATTAAAATTTAGAACACATTTATGTATGAATGGAAAACATAAGAATATTTAACAAATAAAAAAAGAAAGTACTTCACTTAAGTGGCCCAACACATGAATCCTAAAATATGATGCTTTATTGCTTTGATCGATCCTGTTGACTTGAAACTTGGTACAAAAACCCTTCAGGTACATAAAAATTGACTATAGAAATCTTCAACAACTTATTCCACACTAATACTTCAAAGGATGAAGTATTTATAAACAAAATAGTACAAAATATCATATAACAATCATAGGAATTTTCTATGGAAAATAAAATATCTTTTACAAAAATATAGTGACAGTTGCATAAAAAACTTGCAATTTGTCCTATTTATTAAATAAAATATATTTCTTGTTGGACTTAGGCTACAGTAGGTTGTTTGAGGTGTCTTTAACGCTGGCACTTGATCTTCAATCAGTTTTCAAACTTTATCTTCTCACCTGATACTCTTTAACTGATACACTTTAACCATATGATACTCTTTAACTTGTTATTTGATTGTTTTATTGCTTTTAAAATCTATTTTTACAGTGTAAAAACAACACTCTGTTTTTTCATCCTTTTTCACTGAAAATTCTCTTTTTAAAGTAAATCTGTGAGCTTTTGCCAAAACTCTTCATCAGGTAATTTAATCTTTGTAAGTTTTCTAAAATTCTCATCAGCCTCTGTGTATCTGAAAAAGGTTGGCTTGACTACAAAGAGGTGTTTTATCTCATGTTGTAAATAAAACAAGTTTTCAATACTTATATGCAACACTTTACCTGTGGGAACTCATTGCCAATCTACCTTGTTCACTTGTTCTTTGGAAAAGTCTCTTATCTTCTTGTTGTAATATTCTTGCTTCATTAGTTTATCATTGATAACAAAAATGTTTGGCAAACCTTTTTGCCTCAATGTGTCAAACTTAACCATGAATTTAGTTATGGCCAAATCCATATTTTGACACTTCCCTTCCAACTGTTTCATCAATTTTTTCTTTGAAAGAAATTTTCTTACCTTGTTCAGTTCTATCATTAATTCCTATCTCATCCAATTCTTGCTTGTTTTTAGTATTTAGAAACTTTATTATTTCTAGGGCTTCTTCAGGCTTGGCACCTAGCTCTTCTTTTGTCTTCACAATTTCTTCTTTTGCTACTTTAAGCAAGTCCTTCTGCTCATAAATCACTTGAATGGATGGCCAAGTGTCATTGATTGAATCAATGATCTTGGACCATAGCTGATTTTTTTATGTAGGCCATTGGCTCTTTCAAGGTTAACTCTGCTTCAACCTTCTTTAACTGTTCACTTAACCTTTTGGCCTTTTGTTCCTCTGTTTTGGCATTTATTTGTGTTAATTTCTTGGCATCTTCTAAGTTCTTGATTTCATATTTCAATCTGTTTATCTCATTATTCTTTATATACATCTCTTCCATATCTTTAATGAGTTTGTTGGCCTCATATGTGTATTGAACTGCTGAAGTGGAAGATTCGGTAGCGGAAGTAGTGGAAGAAGTGGTTGGCATTGTTGTGCCCAATGGGACTTTTGGTGCTAACTCTTCTACTAGAGTTGAAGGAATTGTTGTTGTTACCATGGGAATGACTGTAGGAGGTACACTTTGAGTCTTTGTAGCTTCTTTTTCTTGGACAAGCTTGTCCATCTCAATTTCCATCTCCTTGATCTGAGCTATCATTTGTAGTATGAGACTCATCATCTCATATTTTTGATTTGCCTCTTGCACAATTTATTTAGCCTGTGGATGTTCATGTTGGAGGTAGTTTCAGTTGCTTTCTAAGTGCTACAATATCAACATTTTTCTTTTTGACCAATTCCTCTACAACTTTCACATTTGAAGGGTCATACCCTACTTCAATCACTAGTTCTTCTAAAGACTTGATTCTAGTGTCTTTAGCATAGGAGGAAGATTTTTCAACCCTAAGATGATCTCTCATATTTTTCACATTGTTCTGGAGCTTATGGACACACATAGCTTTTGTGGTCATGGTAGAATAAAGCATTTCTAAGCTTGGGTTGTGAAACTCAATCTAATCCAAGGGTCCAAGGGATGAATGCTTTCTACTGGTACTTCAAATTCAACCTTCTTATAATCTGCTATTATTTTAGGTGTTTTAATTGTAGGTTGAAGTATTGACATTATCATTTTTTTATTTTTATAATCAAAGGTTGAGAGAAGCCTATTTTGATTTCCTGGAGTCTTCTTCAAATACTGTGAATAGATTTCATTCTTGATCTCCTCATTTTTTGCCTTGATCTGTTTATACTTTTATTTGATATCAATTTTTGTATCCTCTACCTATTGTGATGAAGATGCTTCCATGCTTTGTTGTTTTTCAATCATCTGAGCGTTTGAAATATCAGGTTCCTATTCATTTTCAATAACTGTAGTAGTATCTGTGTTCTTCTCTGGATTTTCTTCATTTAAAACCTCAATTGTTTCATTTTCCTTGTCTGATGGGTTAAATTTAGGTTTCTTATTGTATTTGAGATTGAATCTAGTTTTTGTTGTTGTTTTAGCTGTATATGTGCCTTCTTCTTTGATTCTCTTTGCGGTTCTATCCTCCTGAATAGGAGTTTGCAAAGTGTGACTAGTATCACCTTGCTTGACAGATTCCATCAATATATTTTCCAACCATTCAACTTGGTTGGCAAACTTTTCAATTTAAGGCTTTTTATCATGAATATATGGGGTTAATTTTCATTTCACCCTCATCCTACTGAGTATTCCATAAGGATCATAGTTCCACAAGAAAATTTCATCAAACTTATACTCTAGCAACTGTTTTTTTGCCTCTACACCTGCTTCCCTGTGATTGCATATGAAAGGACCCACCTGGTTTTTCAATTTGAACTGAGTCTTCTTTTTAGCAGCGAAAAATTTTATAGAATCTGAGTTTAGAATTTTTCTTATATACTCTAAGGCAAACACTCTTATTGGCAAGTACTTTGGAAATTTATAGGGCAAGAGATTTGACTCATGGACTCTAATCTTTGTGTGGTTTTGTAAAGGTACCAGTCAACTGTTCTGCTCTTCTCTGGCAGTTGTAAAACTTTCTTAATCTCATCACTTATCCTTGGTTGTACACTGTTTGTAATCATGTTTATCAATGGGTGAATAAAACAGTCTATGAAATCTGCATAAGTGAATTATGTTGATTGTTTTCTTATTAGAGAAGTCTAGAAAATGACTGATAGTGGATTTCCTTCTATATCCAAATTTTGAAGGGCTATTGGGAATTTATCTGCTTGGAAGTAGAGGAACATATGAAAGATGAAGGAGGTATATCTGAAAACACCTTCAGTGGGAAGTTTTACAAGCTGATCGTGGATATTATCAGCTATATACTCAGCATAGTTATAAATGACTAAAAGAGGTTGACCAGGCACAAAATTCGATAGAAAACCAAGTATAGACTCATCAGTGTGCTCATTAGTAAAGTAACCAAGGATAAAAGACAACATTGAAATGACATGTATTGATCCTTCAGGGAATTTGGAGGATGGATATGGAGGATTGATCTTTGGGATTTAAACATATGAAGGCATGAATATATGAAATATTTGAAATCTTTTAGGAAATTCTAAATCCATATAAAGCTTTGTAAGAGCTTCTATAGACAATGGGACTGCATTTAGCTCTGGTTGTAACTGAAGCATTTGATTTATGGATTATGTAGTGATAGTGAATAATACTTCTTTCTCAAAATTAACAATAGCTCCTTGGTCAGGGGAATAGTGAGCTTGACACAATTTAATAACCTCTGGACACTAATGGATATGGGGAACTACATATTTGGGTAAATTGGACTCCCAAATGTGAACTTCATCTCCCTGATCCAAAGATTTTTCTAAACTCTAATAGTGAATATCAAGAAGATTGAATTCAATTACTGGATCAGTGATTTTATAGTCAACATCAGCTAAAGGGGTGTCTTCAACATATACAATAGGAGGTTGTAGTTGATTGACAACAATGGTTCTTTTAGAAGCCATTTATGGGTTTAATTTTTGACAATTTTAGCCTTCTGTATGTTAAAAACTTAGTTTTTTAGGTTTTTATACACTTCTGTAAGCTTAAACTATCTACAGAAGGTATATTCGGTATGAAAGAGGTCTCTTTTGAATAGTAATAGGTAAAATTAGGTTTTCTTCTACTTCAAATTTTCAATTCTTCTCAAAAATCAATATTTAAACTTTTTTACAGACTCGGGAAAGGTTTAACAATGGTTTACTGCTCTTTTTTGGATAAAACGGACCTAAAATAGTTTAATTCATACACAAAGGGATTCTGAATATTTGCAAAAGATTTTTAAATCAATCAGAGGTTCTCTAAGGGTCTGTAAATACCTAAACTTCTACAATTTGCTTAAAACAGGTTACAGTCTTCAGAAAACTGTGAATTTACCAGGGTTTTTAAAGCAAACATGACTTTTGAAGGAAATTGGGGTATTTCGTTTAAGAAAATAGAATTTACGAGGCTTAAATTCAGAGAATGCTTATTTTCAAATGATGAGAGGGTATTTTTCTTGAAAAATACCTGTTTTTTAGGTATTTGACTTGAAATAGGGTTTTTGGAAGTCCGGGAGCTTTCGAAAGCTGGTTGAAGTCTTTTTGGATGAAAACAGGAGACCCTCAGCAGTTGCAGCAATAAATTGGGCTGAATTCTGGTTGTTCGTGCATGAACAGGGGGTACCAGCGTTGTTTCTTCAATCGGAAATAATTAAACGAGCACAAAACGCAAAAAAGGTTTAAATGCATAAATATGCAGTTTTATAGAAAATTTTGGTTTGAAACAGTATCTGTTGCATTCAATGCAGTTTAAGTCAAATGGGAAGTGGTTTGGTGCGGGGGAGGCTAAATACTGCCAAGCGGTTATCGCATCGTCTGAGGGTGGTTTATGGTAATTTGCAAACGAATGCGATCCAGTGGAAAGATGACGTGTGAGGAGAGAGAGGAGGGCAATACTACCCATATCGCAAATCTGAAATGGATTATCAATCGTGCTATTAAAATTGCGACATGGGTTATGGTTCGTTGGATCGGGCGAAGGGAGTTCAAACGGTCGTGATTTATCGGTGGAGTTCGGGGGCAGATGGGCGTGGGACCCGAGATCTTTGGAGCGGCAGGTTTCAATTTATATGTTAAAATAAGGTTTTAACATATAGTTTGGATTCTTTAATGGGATAGGCGGAATAAGCAGATTACATAGCATATAGGCTCTATACATGTGTAAGTGGGTTAATATATATAATGAAATTTTAAACCTATGGGGTGAGGAAATATTATCACGTGGGGTATTACACCATAGGATTAAAAATAAAATGTGGGTTATTTAATATAAAGGATTTAATATATTACGAGATGGGGGTATAGTGGAGTTAAATAAATAAGTTAAATGTTAATATGAAAGTGAATGCGAGCGGAAAAATAAATACATACACTAAGTAAAGTGTGTTTAAGTGTTTTTGGCACAATTTGCATAATGGTGGTGCCATACTTAACTTTTTACACTTAATACTTAGGATAATGCATATTTTTGTGGGTTTTTTGAGTATTTTTGTATGAAATGAAATTAGTTAAGGGGGTTTTTACTTTTCTTATGCAAAAAAGGTGTTTTAACTTAGGAAAAGGGGTAATGTGGAGGAAAAGGGTTTTAATGAAGGGAATCCAATACTTAGTACCAATCAGTCATTTAAGCCTTGGGTCTGGTCCCAATAAAAGTCAGAGAAATGCTCTGAGCCTTCATAACTGAAGGTTTTTAATACTAGAATACTTTGAGGGGAGGGAAATTAGTAATTTTTCAGATGATATTTATACATGCCTTGTTTAACTGCTTTCTACCTACCCATCATTTATTCTACCATTTTTTCATTATTTGCATGGGTGCATTTGAGCTTGCAACCCTGAATCCATTTTTCTTTTAAAGTAGGAAACTATCTAATTCTAACCTTATTTCATCTGAGAGCTCAGATTAAACTGTTGAGCTCCTCATTTATTCTCTAACTATCTACTGATTTGTCAAGTTTAAATTGTTTGACAGATCTTCATTCTCTATCTATAAACATGAAATTTAAAGCATGAAAAAGTTAATATTAAACTATTTAACTCATCATGAATTATGGCATTTCGAACAAGCGGCAATTAATCATTATTTTTGCAGTAAAAGTAAATAGTAGTGGCATTTTGACTTGCATCACTTTCATGTCTTATTCTTATCTCTTTTTTGTTTTTGGGGTCCATTTTTTATTCTTTTTTATCTTTCTTTTTTTTTCAAGTCCTTTTATTTTTCTTTGAGGACTTTTACCCTCTTTTCATTTTTTTATTTTATTATATGGGAAAACAACTTGCAGAAAGAAAGGTATGTACATATTTACAAGACTAATGAAAGTCAATTCAAAAATTATGAACCCTATTATTATAGGACCCTAACATTGTGCATAAGGTCATTGTATGCAATTAGGTCGTCATGATGATATTGGTAAGTTATGATTCTAATGTGTTAGCTAAGAAAGAGCAGGAGATGCAAACCATCAAAGTGAAGTTACAGCATTGGACCTCGAGGCAAGAGCATGTCGTCATACAATTTTGGATGTTTAGCATGTAGGTATGTAGGTTAAGGATTTTTATATGCATTATGGTTATGAGTATTCCTTTCATTCTAATGATGTTATGGTTACATACATATATATGCTAGTTGATGAGTGTGGTTATATGTACATGTGTCAGATAGTCATGAATGATAACAGCCTATGGTTGTATGCATTGTTATTGTTGTTTTATGTTAGATAACTTATATGTTGTTGATGAGGATGTTATGGGTTAAATTTTTGTTGTTGTATGATATTTAGCTTGATGATTAGGTTACATGTTGTTGATGAGCATAATATATAACTTGTTGTTGTTACATGCTAGTGACTTGGTGGTTAGGGTTATGAAATTCAGGCATGAGTCAACCTAACTATGATTGTGTGTAGTGTTATGTCTAGACTGACTGGGCATATGTGATTGTATGCATGAATGTAAATTTTTTATGATCTTAGGGTGTGAACATGTTATCTAGATACTATTACGGATATCATGACCTTATTTATGATTAAGTTGATATGTTGTGAGGTTATATTGTGCTAATCTAGATTGATTTTGCAGACAATATAGCCTCCCCTTAGATACATTAAGGTATGAGTTTGTTTATGTCATATACTTGGTGCTCGAATGTTTGATTATGTCGTCTATTTTGTATTTGATTGATTTGGTGTCTATTACGTCATCTAGTTGATTTATTTAACATGGTATGTTTGAAAGTTGTTTGAATGTTTGATTAATTGCATGATATGAGTATATGTGTTTGTAAGATTGCATGAACGAATAGTATTGCTTTAAGATGGTTGTGCTAACATAGATGTTTTGAGGTATCCGATATATACTTGAGTGTTAGTAGGTGATAGTTGTAGCATTATGTATTATGGCCGATGAATGTGAGTTGATTTTTTAGTATGACATAGTTGTTAGTATTGGTAAAATTTGATTTCAAATTGTTATATATGTTGTCTTGATGTTTGGTACATATGGCTGACATGTGTGTTCAGTTACAGGTCAGCGTGTGTGGCACAACAAGGTAAGATAACTGGTATATTGTTATATTTATTTATGCGCTGAAAATTGTGTGTTTAAGGTAGTATGATGCAGGGGATTACATGGCAAAAGAGACTGCCATGAAATATTTGAGAAGGCTCAGGTTGAGCTTTCCCTTGGAAGCATTGGGAACCCATGGGGGAGTGAGTCATATTATTTGTTGCTATTCCTTTGCTTTCGGTCTTTTATGATTTTCTTGCGCTTGATTTTCAATTTTGTTTATATCTAGTGCAAGGCCTTGCCACCTTGTTGCGGTGTCGTATTGATTTTGGTTTTCATGATATCTTCTTCATTTCTCTTGTTATTGCATTTTATGTTTGAGAGTCTTAGGAATTGGTTGGTAAAGACGAATTTAATGGGGCTCGGGGAGAGCTTTGTGGTACCCAACAAGGAATGAAAGACTCTAATGAAGCTCAGTGCATGAGTAAGCACAACAGAAGGTAGGAATATCATAGTCAATTGGACAGGTTGGGTCCATTGTGGTAAATGGATGGTGGTAGTACAGACATGAGAAAGGCAACATAAAAGGTAAATAAAATATATTTGAGGTGTTAGATGCCTTGGCTATGTTGGGAATTGTTGTTCTCAACGTTGTGCATGTTGTGCACTAATAAAGGAAGTTATCTTAACCTTGACCTTACACCACTTGGTAATTATGTTGTGATCATGATTATGATGATACATGTATGTATGTTTGTATGTATGTCGTGTCTAAAAGGGTCGTCATGGATCCTGATTGTTAATGCTAATGTTTATATGTATATATGTGTGTATGTATGTCGCTATCTCACGAGACCATGATTGATTTATATTTATGTTTATATATGTGAGTATGTCGTTGATTGACAAGGTCGTTAGGATTGTTTTATGATAATTATTATATATATGTATGTATCTATGTATCTATTTCACTATATGACAAGGCTTTCAAGGATCATTATTGTGGAGCAATGATTTCTTATGCAGGTGAATGGCTTGAAGAGGTTCCTGGCCATGAGGAATCAAGTGGCAGAGTAGCCTTGACATATCTATGAGCTCAGTATCATGTGGATATGATTTAATGTTATATGCTTGTACTAATCCTATGTTTATTTTATGGACGGGAAATGCTTAGGGGCACATCAGAGAAGTGAAAGTAGTGTGATCTGCGACATGCTAGGATAAGCATGGATAATGGAAAGACACTAGAAGCAAGATTGATTGTGGGGTCAGTGTGCGGTCCATGGATGTGCAGTACTATTGTTGTGTATATGTTGTGTGTGTTGTATATTCAGTGAGTGTATCTATGCTGATGTGTAATGTTGCATATGTAGTATTGTGTACATATAATGTTGTATGCATGTTGTATATATGATGTTGTGTGTATATTGCATATGCAGTGCTAGGTATATATGGTTCTATGTACATGTGAGATATGCAGTGTTATGTACATAATGTATTGTGTGCATGTTGGATGTGCAATGTTGTGCGAATATGGTGTTGTGTGCATGTTTGATATGCGGTGTTATGTATGTATGGTGCTATGTGCATGTTGAATATGCAGTGCTATGTACATATGGTGTTGTGTGTGTGATGTACATACGGTGCTATGTAAATTTGGTGCTGTGTTAATGATTGTACATATGGTGTTGTATGAATATGGTGTTGTGTACATGTTGTACATGTGGTGTTGTGTGCACACGGTGTCGTGTACATGTCATGCATTTGATGTTGTATACATGTGGTGTCATGTACATATTTTGCATGTGGTGTTGTGTACATGCGGTATTGTGTACACATTGTACAGGGGGTGTGGTGTGAATTTGGTGTTGTGAACACGTTGTTCAAGTGTATGTGTTGTATTGTACATTTCATGTAGGTGTATGCTTTTTATGTCGATGTAGGCATATTTGTTGTGTTGTATTGTACACTGGGTGTGGGTGTATGTGTCATATGCCAGTGTGGATGCGTGTATTGCATGATGTTGTATGTCGAATGTGGGTGTACGTGTTGTGATGTACACTATGTGTATGTGTACGTGATTGAAGAGAAGCAAAGGCATTGGGTGCTTGTCGAGTGTGGCAACCGATCCAGTGTGTGTATAACATAAAGAAAAAAGGCAGAAGTAAGGATTGATGAAGGATAAGTATTGGTAATTTATTTTAGTTATATTATGCATGTGATCTACGATTCTGATTTATGATGGTTACATGTGATTTATGATTATGGTTTATGATATTTGCATTTTATTCATGTTTTTTACCTATGATGGTTGTGTTTTGAGCTAACCATATCCAATATTTTTATACATGATGATTTGATCGAACAACTAGTTTGACTTGTGTGACAGTAAGTAAACAAGATCGCAAGGGTACCTTATTGATGAGATACCAATGAGGTATGATTTGTAGTTATTTAAAATTATATTGAATCTAATGGAATTTATATGCTTGGTACAGGAAAGCATGTAATGCCTGGTTGGGTGCTTGAAATAGACTGCTAGAATTAGCAGTAACAATAAAAGGAATTGGAACAGGAAGCAATATGCTGGTAAGAACTTCACGAGTAGGGACATTTTATTACATTGGTAACAATAACTTCCATTGATTTCCATGAGCATTCTATAACTGGTATGATGGTTTGAGGCGGGAATATTCCTTGGTTGTTTTATCTTCCGATGCGAGGAAGCCTTGCCAAGGGATGGATTGTTCGCGATGGGGGTGCCAGTGGAACTTGGAAGGTGAGTGACTGCATGGAAGGGGGTTACTGGATTTACTGAGGGAATGTGTAGCAGAGAAGGGAAGGTCGGGGATGGATTTTTTTTGGTCATTAGCATTTTTAGATGGAATCGTATGCACATTGAGAGTGTAACCTGGAATAATAAGTCAGTAACTTCTCACTGAGAGGACAAGTGGTGCAGGATTGTAGCGTTGGACATTAGGTGCAGCTTTAAATTTAATAGTGGATTCTCAAATTCCTGGGAAGGAGGTGAAACCTAGTACTACTTTTGAGGGTGGAGTTGTGAGCCTCTAGATTCCCTTGTTGTTGATACAGGCATTGTATCCTTTTATTTGATAGTTGAGAAAATGTGTATATTATGTTGAACCCTTCGTTAAACTGAGAGGGGGGGGGTGAATCACTTTAATGCATTTATGGACTTTTTAAAAAATATTTTAAAGTTATTTACACCTTCATTTCATGATCAACTTAATGTGTAATGAAAGAAAAATCTTAATTTGTGAGAAGCAAGTATTAATGATCAGGAGATCATGTCCAAGTTAAGAAAATGCTCAAAAATGGAAGTGCTCGGAAATGGTTGCAATCTAAATCACTGGAAAGGTCTCGTCGCTGCAATTCTGGCGTCGTGAACAGTTATCAAAACCGATGTCGTATGTGAAAGTTATTCAGGTTTGAAATCGTCCAGTAAACTCCAAAAATTAGTTGACCAAGTTTGACTTTCACTATTTCGAAAAATTTAAAAAAATATTCCCTGGAATATTCCATATGGGCGAATTAGAATCTGACAAATGGTAGCATGGGGTTGGATGTCTGTTTGACTTTGGAGTTTATTGGCCTATCACGGGATACCACATTTTAGGCCCGAAGGCCGCCACGTGGCCCCAGGCTAGAGGAATTATGGTTTATCAAAAATTTTGCATAGTCTATAGGAATCGATCCATGGTCGACGGGCTGCCAGCCCACGGGCCTGATCGGCCACGCTGTGTAATGGTTCTTATAAGTCATAGGAGCTGAATACTATTTGAAGTTTAAACTTGGATTCGGCGGAAAAAAAAAAGGGGGCTAACCTGACCCTCCATACAACCGGGCCCCGGCGACCAGGTGCGAATTACAACGGCGATCACGGTTATAGCTGCAACTTATGCCACAAACCTTTAATGTGACCACTCACAAGTGTTAAATGCGGTGGTTCGGTTAGCGGATAACCCGAAAATTAGTGCAGGGGTGGTCACATGCCACCCTGCCTAACATTAAATTTTATATTAACAGTTCTGTCATTTTTGGCGCCCGCTCGCCATTTTTGGAGTTTGGCCATTTTTGGTCAGGCTAGCTGCAGTTACTCCACATTTAGTGGAGGAATTTGGGGGACACTAGGAAAAAATTTCTTTTTCTCATAACTTTCTCAATTTTCGACCAAACAAGATGAAATTTTACTCAATTTTGGGTTTCTTGAGCATTTTGAAGAGTTTGGAACAAGTTTTAGAGCGAAAAGAGGTGGTCTAAAACAGATTTTTCTTCAGGGAAGATGAAGGAACCATTAGGGCCATCATGGAGAAGACATTTTATTGGGTTGTATTTCACTGTTTAAGGTGAAACAAAAGCCATTTCTGGCTATTTCTATCTTCTGAAGCCGAATTTACAGTTGGTTTTGGTTGTTTAGGCATATTTTTCACTATGTAGCCATTTTGAGCAAATTAATAGAGCAAGGACATGCCATTGGGGAGCCTTGGACCGGCAGATGTAGCCCAGGAGGGGTGAACTACCTCAACAATTTGTTGTGTTATGTTATGGTGAATTTTACTTGCTGTGTATTTCTGTTGTGATATGTTAAACAGTAAATTTAATTAACAAATCCTCACACATAAAACTCAGAAACAAACCAAAACTACTTTGTTTAACCTGCAATTCATGGAGAACACTTTGCACACTAAATTCTTTGAGAATGGATACTTTGCATAGAATTACAAATAGTTCCATTTTCAGATCAGTTGGTATCAGAGCTAGAGTTTTACTCTGCATTTGTTCTTGTGTAAAGATATAGTTCACTGTTTGCAAGTTTTGATGCTTACTAGGCTTAAGCTCAAGAGAGGGGAAGGACAATTGGTTAGAGCTCAAAATAATCCTCAACCAAGGAGGGCCAGAGTGCCATTAACTCCACCTTCTAATTCACCCCCAAGAGCCATAGAATAAGTCTTAAGAATTTCTTCAAGAGAAGGAGAAGTTCCTGAAGACATTGATCCCAAAGAAGAAGAACGGGTGTTCCGAAAGGCGTTCCTGGACATGACTGATATGGTGAGGATACTCTACCAAGAAATGAATGAAATGCTTGAAGGATAAGGGTCGAAACACCACAAGGAAGGAGAGGGTTCTTTAGGAGGAAAGAAAAGTGATAACAAGTCAAAGAAAGGACATGGGGGAAATGGTGATCCACCATCCCCATCTTCATCCTCTTCCTCTACTTCAGTGAATCAATCTCACAAGTCAAAAAACACTGGTAAAAGTTCATTTTTAAAGCTTGATGTTAATTTTGAGTTGCCTATGTTTAATGGTGAGGTAAATGCAGAGAAACTTGACAATTGGATAAGGAAGTTGGAGGTTTACTTGAGGATTCAGAACCTTCATGATGACGACACCAAGATTCAGTTAGCCTCTTTGAGAATGGATGGTGCAGCATTGGTATGCTGGGAATCCCAAACCAAGGATGAGATTAGAAAATATGGTAAGATCACTTTATCAAGGGCTGATTTTATTTTTGCAATTAAAAATCAATTTTATCCATTAACTCATTTACAAAAGCCTATCATGAATTGGCAAAGTTTTAGACAACTTAAGGGACAAAATGTACAATATTACACCCAAGAGTTTAGACGAATGGCTCTTTTACTAGGAATTGATTTGCATAGCCAAGAGACTTTGCTGAAATATATAGGTGGTTTACACAACTATCTTATACATACTGTCCTTATGTTCAATCCTACTAGTCTAGATGAGGTTTGTGTCCAAGCCACGCATTTAGAGGCTAGAGGTAAACAATATTTTGATGGGAATGAGGATAGTGAATTTAAAGGCAAAGGGAGAAAGAGAAATGCAAACTCTAGGAAAGAGAAGGGAAAATTCTTTTGTAAAAAATGTTCCAAAACAAGCCGTGATGAAGACCATTGCTGGAAACTTCATCCGGAGTTGAAACCAGCAAAATTCAAAACCAAAGATAAGGCCAAAGAGAAAGGCAAGATGGTTGCAATAGCTGAACAAGACTTAGGGTTTGAATCGGGAGATGAAACTAAAAGCATAGCTATGGCACTAAAGAACATAAAGGGGAAAGAGATTGTAAATGAAACAAATCCTAGTTCTAGCATTTCAAAATATCACATAGAAGCTCCAAATGAGGAGAGGAGGATTGAGCTATTTCATGTGAAGGTCATTTCAAAACACACAAATATAGACATACTATTTGATAATGGGTCACAAGCGAACCTCATATCAGAAGTCTTAATCAAGAAGCTGAATCTTGAAACCATTCCACATCCTAAACCTTATCCTCTTTTTTGGATTTGCAAGGATGAAAATTTACAAGTTTCAAGGAAGTGCATGTTGCGCTTCGCCATAACAGCTCATTATATTGACATGGTTGAATTAGATGTGGTACCGCTTGACATTACAGGTGTGGTGTTGGGTAGTCCTTACTTATATGACAGGAAAGTGATCTTCCATCACCATGAGAACAAGTACCATTTATTCAAGGATGGCAAGGAGTTTATTGTGAAAGCACATCGGAAGAAGCTAGAATCTTCTTTAGTGAATGCAGGGCAGTTAAAAAGGCTTGTCAGTGCAAGTAAAAATTTGACTTTATTGATGATTAAGCAAAAATATTTTGTACATAATCCTTTTCATGTTGTTTTTGATGTAAATAATCAGTTGTTTTAGTTTGAAACTAGGTCATCTTTGGAAGAAGATGACAATAAGTTGCAACAAATGTCTTTGGTGTCGTTCGGTGCAGGAAACAAAGTGTCGATGCAAAGTGGTGCAAAAATCCGAGAGAGGGTAGAGCATGCAAGCAAAGAGGGCACAAAGTTCAACATGGATCAATGCTGATTTTAGAATGGCAGGGTACTATGGCGGGAAAACTTGGTCGGGAATCAACATAAGTACATGGCTCATTCGACAAAAATTTGTCATGAAGACAGTTGGCAAGGTGAATCTTATTTTCAGTTTTTTTTGAAGTTAGACCATTGTAGGAACATTATGTTTTCTGCAAATTTCAGTTGTTGTTATGCAAGTTTCAAAAATTTGCATCATGACACAGTCAAGGTTAGCAACAGTCGGTCAACAGATTCAAGGAAGAATTTATTTTTTTATGAGAAGCTCAATTTGATGAAATCAGGGATATTTCAGTGGTTCAAGGTTGGAAGAGTGGAGAACCATTCTCCTCATATTTAGTTTCAATAGTCCAAAGAGATTTTGGGGTCCAAAAGCTTCCCATTGGGGAGGTGTAATCAAGAGATCATGTCCAAGTTAAGAAAATGCTCAAAAATGGAAGTGCTTGGAAATGGTTGCAATCTGAACAACTGGAAAGGTCTCATCGCTGCAATTATGGTGCTGTGAACGGTTCTCAAAATCGACGTCATATGTGAAAGTTATTCAGGTTTGAAATCATCCAGTAAACTCCAAAAATGAGTTGACCAAGTTTGACTTTCAAAATTTGGAAAAAAATAAAAAATATATATATTCCCTGGAATATTCCATATGGGAGAATTAGAATCTAACAAATGGCAACTTGGGGTTGGATTTTTGTTTGAATTTGGAGTTTATCAGCCTATCACGGGCTGCCACGTGGCAGGCCTGAAGGTCGCCATGTCGCCCCAGGGCAGAGGAATTATGGTTTATCAAAAATATTGCATAGTCTACAAGAATCGATCCATGGTCGACGGGCTGCCAGCCGGCAGGCCCGACCGGTCGCGATGTGCATTAGTTCTTATAAGTCATAGGAGCTGAATGCTATTTGAATTTTAAACTTGGATTCGGTGGAAAACAAAAAGGGGCTAGCCCCTTAGGGATAGCCCAACCCTCCATACGACCGGGCCCTGGCAACCAGGTGCGAATTACAACGGCGATCACGGTTACAGTTACAACTTCCGCCACAAACCTTTAATGTGACCACTCATAAGTGTTAAATGCGGCAGTTCGGTTGGCGAATAACCCGACGGTTAGTGCGGGGGTGGTCACATGCCACCCCGCCTAACGTTAAATTTTATATTAATGGTTTCGCCAATTTTGGCACCTGCTCGCCATTTTCGGAGTTTGGCCATTTTTTGTCGAGCTAATTGCAGTTACTCCACATTCAGTGGAGGAATTTGGGGGACACTAGGCAAAAATTTGTTTTGGTCATAAATTTCTCAATTTTCGACCAAAAAAGATGAAATTTTAGTCAATTTTGGGTTTCTTGAGCATTATGAAGAGTTTGGAATAGGTTTCAAAGTGAACAGAGGTGATCTACAATAGATTTTTCTTCAGGGAAGATGAAGTAGCCATCAGGGCCATCATGGAGAAGGCATTGTATTGGGTTGTATTTCACTGTTTAAGGTGAAACAAAAGCCATTTCTAGCTATTTTATATCTTCTAAAGTCTAATTTACAGTTGGTTTTACCTATTTAGGCATATTTATCACTGTGTAACCATTTTGAGCAAATTAATAGAGCAAGGATATGCCAATGGGGAGCCTTGGACCGGCAGATGTAGCCCAGGAGGGGTGAACTGCCTCACCAATTTGCTGTGTTATGTTATGGTGAATTTTACTTGTTGTGTATTTCTGCTATGATATGCTAAACAATAAATTTAATTAACAAATCCTCACACATAAAACTCAGAAACAAACCAAAACTACTTTGTTTAACCTGCAATTCATGGAGAACACTTTGCACACTAAATTATTTGAGAATGGATACTTTGCATAGCATTATAAATAGCTCCATTTTCAGATCAATTAAGCAGATTAAATATAGAAAATCAAAACATAATCAACATGCACATAGACAACAGATATAAGTGGAAACTCATGAGGGAGAAAACCACATCTTATTATTGTTGTGATGCAAAGGCAAGCTCCAACTCCCTCTCACCACTGATTTTCTGTAGACTCCAACCTACAGGAGCCTACTACCTCAAATTTTGCAAGCTACAACTTACAAGGAAGCTCCAACTCCCATCTATTTTCTACAGGCTACAACCCACAGGAGGCTCCTACCTCAACCAGCTACAACTGGACATCTATCAAGCTACAACTTAATATGGAAGCACCAACTTCCTCATACTACAATAAAATCATATGTCGATTTACCTGGATATCAGCTCTATTTTACTCCTTCACTGTTGTCCTTTCAGCATTCAAATATGCTTTATATTAGCTATGGAACTTCACAGCTTCTCTATCTGCTCTTTCTTATTCTTCCACTCTCTAACCTCTCTATGCATATAACAATAACATCATTTATAGAGATCAATTCATAGTTGTTTTCATTCCATATGGGAATGTGAAATGAACATGTATGACTCTTTGCCTTCCACCTTCTCATTTCCTCACTCAGCATATTCAGGATGTTACAACACTATATACTCATTTCAGTATTAAATTGGAGTTTTTATTTGCCTACGGATACTTGCCTTTGCATCACAAACAATATAAAATAATTAATACATTTACAATTACAATAATATTCCAATTTAGCCCTTTCAGCTTCTTAGCTTTGTTGTGTTTGTCCTCTTCTGCTTGTTGTTCCTTTGTCTTTTCTGTTTCTGCAGTTGTATTTAAACTATGTTGCATAGCTGCCCTTTTTTCCCAACTTGACCCATGTTGTTGCACTGTTCTACACGAGGTCAGGCCCTTTTACTTTCCCAAGCCTTTACTTGTTGTGTTCAAACTTCTCCCTTTATTACACAGCCGCAACTGCATAACACTATTACCTGTGGGTTATGGCCCACATAAATCTGTTTTAATGCAGCTGAGTACAACATCAGTGTTTATTCCACATACATACATTAGCGATCAAACAGCGCATATTAAAATACACGGAACAAGGGTTATCAGGTCCCACACTACTTGACCAATCACAATACATCACACATTGCTTGCCCGCACCTTTTAACATTTTTCACAAATATCGGAATACGCAGGGGAATCACAAACCGTTACTTTAAGCCTGATTAAACATAAAACCCAAATCATTTACATACAGGCTGAACTTCTTTACTTGAGGATCCCACAACGCTTTCCACCAATCACATCTCATCACAAATACTTTCCTGCAAGTTTCCCACTCTATCGATAATGATAAACCATAAACTATGCAAAGTGCGTTTTTGCGCAGTGCTGACACGTGGACTCCTTTCATCACAAATAGTTGCCCGCAAGTTTACGCTTATTGATATGCTAACCCATATAATATGCAATGTGCACTATTTCACAGAGATGACACGTGGCTCTTCCCTCATCGAATCGCAACCAATTTACCATACCGTGCGAACTCTTAATGGTATCCTTTAAGATTTGTGATGTGCGCTCGTGCGCAGTGTTGACACGTGTCTCTTCCCTCATCGCATCGCATACAATTTACCATACCGTGCGAACTCTTCACGGTATCCTCTAAGATTTTTGATGTGCGCTCGTGTGCAGTGCTGACACGTGGCTCCTTCACTTCACATCGCAACCAACTTAACTTACCATGCAACGCCTTAACACTAATCTCTTAAAAGTTGCAATTTGCGAAATCGCTCCTGGTGCGATTCCATCTCCATCGTTCATCTCTCGCCTTCACTTATGCGATCTAATCATGACCGTCTGCTCATCCTTCACGCAGATCTTCTTCATCCCTTCCACCTGCTCTAATCTCTGCCGTTAATTCTTAATACTTTGATTCTGCGATTCAATCTTTGTTGTCTGATCGCCTCCCTTGGAAATCTTCTAAGAGTTCTCTGCCTTAGTCGATTTTCCTTCTTTCAGTTGTCGTCGTTCCTCTGCATCTCTGCCATCCTTCCTAACCTTTACTCAATTTCTAAATGTGTTGATCTCTCTTGAGCTTGTTCTTCTATTCGTTATTCAATCCGACTTGGGATTCTTATGCTTGTTGCACGCCTTTGCTGCTTCTCTGCTGCCTTTGTTGCCTCTGCTTCTTTGATGCCTCTATTTCCTCTGCTTCTTTGTTCCTAAGTATGTGAATCTCTCCTGAGCTTGCTCCTCTGATTATTCATATAACCATTACATCGTCTCGAGCTTTCCTTTGCTGACTTTGCCACCTCTACTTCTTTGCTTCTTTGCTGCCTATGCTTCTTTGTGCATTGTTGCCTGATCTTATCCTTTGTCTTATTGTTGGTCCTGGTGCTGCTCCTTTGTGCTCCTTTGCCATCAATGACAATATTTCTAACATATTATTGTAAATAATGTATTGAAAGGGTTTATAAGGCTCCACAGACAATAAGGTTATTTGTTGGTTGAAGAAAACGTACATGAGTATATGTGTTTGTTATTGTAAATACCATAATCAGATATGTTATAAAGCTCCAGTACATAGTATGATTTTCATGATGACTTTTTCTTTTGAGCAAGTTATTCATTGTAAATACTGCAACAAGTTTTGTTATAAAGCTCCATAGACTGTATGTTTTATTTTTATCAGTTTACTAGTTTGTAGGTGTCATTGAACACCGAGGACAGTGTTCCCCAAGGGGGAGGGTTTTGTAATAGCCCTGGTAAAAATCCATGTAAAAATATATATAATACCACAGTTTATGGGACACGTATTCCAAGCTTAATGTTGGGAAAAACATCCTAGCGGGTGTTCATTTTGGTTATTATGCTAAAGGAAATTGGCAAAGACAAAGACAAAGGATTTAGAAACACATGAGGCATTAATTGGCATTTTATTTATGAAAATAATGGAAATTAGGAGAAAAGGAAGGTGAAAGGTCACGGGTTGAATGTGAGGAGAAAAATGAAGAAATAGATGCCTCATTGATAAAAAGGATTATGAGGATCAGTTGGTAATATTTTGGCTCAAAGCTTTGATCGGTGCATTTTTGGAGCTCTCATTATTCTATCTCTCTCTCTCACATACTTAGATTTTTCTTGGAGAGTGTGGATACTTGGTGATTTGGAGCAAGAAGGAAAAAGAAGAGAAAGAAATTGCAAGCACATATGAGGATCAGCAGCTACAACAACATTTGGTTGCAAGTACCGAGTTTTTTTCCTCACTATTTTTGGCATGCATGGTGTATGCATGTGGGTTTGCATAGCCTTGCCATTTCATAGATAGCCATGGTGTTGTAGGTTTATTCCATTGATTATTTCTAGTTGGTTCTTATGATTCCTTTAGTCGTTGGGTTGAGTTATTAGTTCCTAGAGCCTTGGTTGGAAAAACGCTCTAGATCCCAATGGATAGTTGTTGGGTTCAGTTACTAGTGCTGGAGCCTTGGTTGAACAAACGCTCTGGAGCCCTAGGTGGGTTGAGTTACTAGTACGGGAGCCATGGTTGGAAAAATTCTCTGAAACCCGAGAACAACTAGGGTTGAGTTACTATTCCTAGAGCCTTGGTTGGAGAAAACATTCATGAGACCTACATAAGCTTGGATAGAGACCAATCCGTGATGGTTGTGATGTCCGGCTATGAGGTGGAATCACTAGTTGAGGGTTGAGGCTGTTTGGCCTCTGTAAACACTGGATTGATTGTGATTGATGTGTTTGATGAGATGCCACATTCATGCTTGGAATATGGCACGGGGGTGATTGGTTGAAGTGAGACTTGGCTCATCCAATCTATGGTTGGTTGGAATGTGGAAGTCACATCCCCAGTTGGTTCTTACATTCATTAATGAAGAGCTCATTCCTTTAGTATTAGGTATGAAAATGTACTGGTTTATGTATTGAATTTATTGTTGTTGTATCCATTTTATTTTTGTTGTTATTGTGTTGGATATAAGCTTGTATTCGATCAGTGATGATGTATGGCTCTAATCATGTTTTTACCTGTAAATGAATACACAATGTATCTATGTTCAAATAGATTGTATTGTAGCTTATGATGTAGGGGATAAATGCTTCTTAGTGATGCTCAGATAAGTAAGAGACCCCATGTTTAAATTTTTAGTTTATACCTGTAGATGCAATTTTTGTGACATGTTTGATGAAATTCATGTCATGGCTAGGAGGAGTCCATATAAGTTCCTAATGATTTTCTTTATTCCATACCTTTTTTTTAATGTTATTCATCATCCCCTAAAGTTTCATGAATTTATGGGCAATGACTTGGGCTCTAGGTTTGAAAAAATTGCACAAATCTTGGAGTTGCAAGTAGAGAACTGACCAATCCAGGCCCTGGCCGCTACCTTACCTTGGCATGCCTGCGGTTATATTATTTTAGCCACTACCTTTCCTTGTCATGCCTGTGGCTAAGGCTCAAATTCATCAAAAAGTCAATCTCCCTTAGGGTTCAGGGGCCTAGAAGGTTAGTTTACACCCTGAGGATGTTTTTTATGTTTTGTAAGGTGTTTTTGTCTTGTTTCCGTCAGTTCCACTTCCTTAAGGTCACCTAGGAGGTTGAATCTAATATGAGTATCCTCTCGTCGCATGTTCACCCTGGTTGGATAATTACTTGGGTAGATGTGGGAAGAAGGTGTTATAGACGATATCAACACTCTGAAGTTGAATCACTGATTACATCAATTGGAAGTGCATTCCAACATCCATCAAATTGAGGAAGGACAAAAGATCTCATTTGTGCGGCTAAAATTATAGGTTCATGCCTTCAATTGGTAGGAGAGCCACACAAAGACCCTGAGGTTGGAGGGAGAGTCTAAATTTATTAAGTGAGAGGTATTTAAAACCATCATTAAGCCACAGTTTTTCCCTATTGGGTATGTAGACGACCAATGTATATGGTGGCACTACTTCTTTAAATAATTGGGGAAAAGCATGTAAGATTACACCACATAGTTCAAAAATATGGCCATAATGTTGTGTGTCTCCCAAAAGAACACAATTGTACTTCTTAATTATTTGGGGGGTCTACACCACCATCTGTAGGAGCAAGTGATGTTTTTCAAGCCCAAATCAATGGAAAAGGCTTGTGTACATGCACAATACGTGGAGAAAATAGGCCAGAAGAGAGCACAATCAAGTGGATTGAAGTAGAATGAGAAACAAGACACTTCTAAGAAGGGGAAGAAGAAGAAAAAAATAGGGAAGATATAAAAATACAGTAGCCACAACACACCAGTGTGAAGATCCCAGCAACCATTGCAACATTGACAGCCATGTAGAGGAGAAGTGCTAGAAGTTTCTATTAGTGTCAGTCTAGTCATACTGCCATCAGTGATCAAAATTTGCTCTTTACATTTGCATATTAGGAGTCCCATACCATAAATTTTCACCATTCCGCTAGGTCATGGATTCATTGATGGTAGTGGTCTCTCATCAGTTTTCCCTCATGTGAAACTTGCTGATTCTCCTCTCTATGATCTTTAGTCATGATTAAATTTCACTCCAAAATCCATATTTGTAGGTCATAGGTTTGGTCTCATTAGGATCTAGGGTCTCACCATGGTCAAATTAATGAGTCAACTGTCAATAAATATCAGCAAAGTCATGAGGGGGTCAATAAACTCAAAGTCACAGCACCTGAGAAGATCAAAGAAATGTTTTATTTAGCTTGATGTAATTTTCACCTCAAAACCATGTTTCGAGGCGAAAACACGCTACTTTTCTTTTATTATCATCTCTTATGTAATTTTATGTCATCATATGTAATAAGTCACACTTCAGAAGCTGCTATCTCCACAAAGTCACCACCCTGCCCTTCAGAGAAGTTTTCCACAGCATTTTCAGTCCAGAATCATGTTCTAAGTATGTCCATCAGAAAGAGCTTGGAAAGAGCTTTCCAACGGTATATTACACTCTCAAAACTGACTCCTCGATTGAAAGAAAGAAAGGTCCTTTGTAGCCTAACCCTTCCCCTTTTCCCATTTCCCTCTTACACTTTATTTCATTAAATATTAACATTTTCTTTTATATAAAAACCCCTTTTTTCCCCTTCCGATTACATAATCGCATTACAAAGTCTTTATTATAAAACCCCGATGCGATTTAGTTAAACCACTTCCCCTCATACCTTTTAAAACTTTATAATAAAGTTTTAAAGTTTTTTTTTGTATTATAAAAACCCCCCCTCCGATCGCAATCGCACCATGCTTATGCTCGCTCCGATTGACCCTCGTGACTACAAAAACTCCGATGCGATTGATTAAATCCCAACCGTTTATTTGATCAACGATCCGACAGCCCACTTGCCATCGCATCATCGCAATCGGCACTTACAAAGGATCCCCTCTGATTAAGTCCCTCCCGATTGACTCTGCCCAATTACTCCTCTGCCGCCCATCTGCCCCTCTAATCGGACGACCCATAAGTCGTCGCACCAATCGCAATCGAAATTTCCAAAGACCATTGCTTCCCACTCCCCCTCCGATTTTCCGATTGCGATCAGGTGGACCCCACCTTAGCCTTTTTTGCCCATTCAAAATAAAAGAGGTATTTTCCTTTGTAAATTCCAATATTATATTCATTTTGGCTTTGTTGGGGTTCCTATGTTTTGGCAGATTTTGCAATACCAAAAGATAAGACAACATCAAACCACTTTGGGGCCGTAGGATGTAGTCCTCCTGGACCCGAAGAGGGATATCTCCAATAAAAAAAAGAATGATATCTCTTTGAAAGCTCAAGATGAGGTATTAGGCTAGTTATGAAGCACAAAGGGGGGTTAAAATGATTTGGTTGGTTGGTTTCTGGGTTGGTCATGAGATCATATACTGAGAGAGTAATGGAAAGAAAGGAGCAAAATAGCAGGATGTTCGGCAAGAGGATAAGTCAAGAAAGTGCCATCCATTGGGCTATGGAGTCATGAAAGGGAATTACATGCAAACAACTAGCCAAGGCTTTCAGAGGGCAAGTCATCTATTCTAAAGGATCTTTTTAGATAGATGATGGAATAGAACATTAAGGATTGAAAGTGAAAGAAGGAAAGAAACCCAATTTCTGTCTATAGATCAGGTTAGAGGTCATTTAACTCCAGACCTGCTTGGACATACTCAAAGGCAGCTTTCAATGGAGGGACAAAGGGGCAGCTTATAGATCGGACCGGAGGTCATTTAACTCCAGGTCATCTTTAGCATGCTCCAAGGGAAAACAGAGATAAGTTTAACAGAGCCAGGGTCTATAGATCAGAGAAGGACTTTGAACCTTCAATTCTTTGACACCAGCAAGTGATCTTAGAAAGGCCAGCTGGTCGCACAAGGACCCTAGTGGACAGGGCTAACTCTAATCCCCAGTTTCCCAAATCTTCCAACTTAAACCCAACAAGAACAACTAAAGACAGATTTCATTAATTCATACATCAGCTAGCAGGCAATGATATCTACTACACTGGTTAAATTAACTGAAATCAACCCTTAGATAACACATTTAGCAGAAAACATTGAAGGCAAGGAGAGCAGAGACATAGGGTACCTAACAAGGGTAAATCCTATGCCATATTTCTGATGCAAGCCCAGAAGACCAATGAATAGCATGAAAACGTAATAAAACAATAAGATAAGAAAACATCACCCGTAGTAATAGACCAGGATCTAAAGAAATGTGCTTGATTAATTGATGCAAAACCAGTCACATACACTGAGCTCAATGGCTGTTATAGTCCAGACTTTCTCCTCCCAACCTACTACATTACAAACTACTCTGCTACTCCCTCCCAAACACTGTTCTACAGTCAAAATGAATCCCTCTAACAGCAATCGGCAACAACCGAACAACAACATTTACAATATTTTCTCGAGGATTCTTATAGGAGAAGAGAATAACAGGAGTAGAAGATATTCATTAAATGTATCTCATTAAGACAGAGTGAAGAAAGAGTTCATGCCCACTCTGCTTAATGGAAATCTGCATCATTGTAAGTACTTTTGGTATGCTCTGGGAGACTCTGTCAGGCCAAGATTCACCTCGGATGTTTCTTTGGAGTCCTTTCTGGTGTTTGGTACTCTGCGCTGCCTTCTGGAATAAATGACCTGGATGGAAAATCCGCAAGTTTTCCCATGCTTCATAACTGCTGCCTAACAGTCGTAGAAACTTCTGCCATTGTATTTCATCTTTTTAAAGGCTCGAGGAGGGATGGAGAACACTGTCCGAAGGTGTCCGTCTAGGGAAAATCGTTTTGCTGACGCTGGAAGCACTGATAAGACTTGAAAGTGTGCTTATGTCTTTAAACTGTGTCTTTATCCTTTGAGTATGGGATTAGGCACTTAAACATTCGATTAACCGGCCTAAATCCCTTGCACCTGTTTCTACTGTTACTCTTTTTTGCCGCTGTAATAACCTCTCTGTGATCCCTGCACAATGAATTAAATCAATTATAAAAACCAGGGAAGGTGGCGGAAGAGATGCTATGGGGGCCAAGAGGAATGGTGGTAGACCAGTGGAAACGGAGGTTGTAGGGAAATCTGATGAAAAATGCGGCGGTGAAGGTTGGCTGTGACAGGGGTCGCAGACCGTCTGATCGTACGCAGAGATGGCATTTAGCGGTCGGGATTAATGAACGGGGGAGTTAGGATTAAAACGGGCTGAAGAAGTGGTAATTAGTGCAAAGCCCAAAGATTAATGCTTGGGAGAAATACAAAGGGAAATGATGAAAAACAAGCGACGCGGAGCCTTTGGATGGTGGGACCCGGCGTGGGTGGAGGGCGATTCATTTAGGACCGTTAGATCTCGGGAGGAGATCGACAGCGAAGATTGAAAGTTGAAGTTAATAGGGGCTCCGATGAAGAAAACTGATGGGGGGGCGCGATTAGATCCCAGCCGTCGGATCTGAAGAAATGGACGGCTAAGATCGAATCGGCGGATCGCAATCGGGGGCACAGGGGTTGACACTTTTAAACTTTTTCGATTGCGATGGAGTGATTGAGTTCCAACCATCTGATCTGGGTCAGATCGACGGTGGAGATTCAATCGGCGGGGAGAAAGAAGGGCCACGGGGCGATGGTGCGATTGTGCGATGGTCGTTAGATCAAAAGGAACGAACGGTCGGGATCGGATCAGGGGATCGAAATCGCAAGGCGCAGAGGGGGGGTACGATGCAACTGGCGTGATGCGATGGAGCGCCAGCCGTTCGATCTGGTGGGAGATCGACGGTCCAAATGTAATCGGAGGGGTGGAAGGGAAAGGCGACGAGCGCGCAGCAATTAGCGCTGGGCTGTTGGATCAAACTATGGATCAACGGTGGAGATCGCAATCGTGAAGGGAAATGATTGATAATTGCGAAGCGATCAGAGCGGGGAAAGCGGGAAAGCGTAGACCGTTAGATCTATTCAGATCAATGGCGGAGATTGTATCCGCGGTGCTATAGACCAAGACTCAATCGCATCAGGATTTTTAAGTTAACACATAGAAATGCACTCGCCCAATGGTGCGATTGCGATTAGCACCCGAGGCTTAAGCGCTTGGTCCTGGGCGCGGGGCATATGGCGGGGAAGTGGTCAAGGGGCTAGGCTGAAAGGGGCTAGGCCTTAATATAAGGTAGAAAGTGGGTTTTTGGCCCATTTTAATGCATTTTAAGGCCAAAGAAGGGTAACGATAGAGAGGAAAAGGGTTTATTAAACCAAACAAAGAGTATTTGAAGGGTTTTAAAGGGAACTTAAGATGGTTTAGAGGGTTAATGGGGTAAATAGAGAGGATTAAAAGGGGATGAAGAAGAGGTTTAGAAGGGATGATATAAGGGGAAAAAGGAGGAGGCCTTTTGGGCATTTCTTCACAATCAGAGAGGCTTTATAACTGGAAACAGCAGTGGGGATTTATCAAAGGACAAGGGCATAAGGAGGCTTCAAGGATGATGTGTTTTCAGAGGGAAATGCATTCCTTGAAGGCTCAAAAACATTTTAGCCCCCTGTTTGCTTGTCAAAAAATTTATAGGGGGCTAACAGTGGCTCCACATGGGGATGGCTTCTTCTTGAAGGAGTCAAGAATTCAGAAAATGATCTTTGGTGTAGGCGAGATGCCTGGTACTTGAAGCATCCATTCTTTTCTTGGATCAGCTGCCACAAATCATGAAGACATCATATCAGCAGTAAACATTCTCCCAAACAACTACCTACCCAGACTATAGTCCTAACATTTTTTCTTCTGGGTGCATTTGGACTTGCAGACCCTTTACATTATCATTTTTTTACAAGCAGGAAAATAAACCTATTCTACCTCTACCCATATTACTCCATGAGACCAGATTAGACTGTTGGCCTCATAGTTTCTCTACCTAAACTAGTACTTGCTAGGATTAAATTGTCTAGCATATTTCTTCACTACATTCTAAAACAGAAATTGAAAAACAGTCAAGCCAGGATTAGACTGTCTGACTTTCTGGACTTTGCATAAATTAAAAACAACTGACTAAATGCTCACAGGCTGAGCTTTATTACAGACTTCCTACCTACTCTGCTCTAACCCGGAAATATCTGATGCTTCTAGGTGATACAATAATGCCAGTGCAGCCAGTCAAATAGTAACAACAAAGGATAGAAGCACTGATTGCTCGTCAGAGATGACCACAGGGTGCTCTGCATGCGGTTCTTCAAAAATGAGGTCACCATCAGTGGTGACCACTCCTGATGAATCTGGCCCTTGCTAAGGATCAATGCTGGAGAAATTGAGCTAATCAGGGCCTCCAAATACTCTGCCACAGGATCAATGAACACATGGTGGGTGATTTCTTCTTTTAGGCCTTCCATGATTGGTAGGTTGTCCTCATCCTGGGCAGCTTTGATTTCTACATTTTCCATTGCGTCTTCAATGTGGTTCATGAAAACCAGATCATCTTCTTCTTGTATTTCAACAGGCAGTGGAATCTCTTCTTTTTTAGGAGGAGGGAGGCTTTCCAAAAACGCTCTAGGGTCTCTTAACTGGTATGATTTTTCTTGTAAGTTCAGAAGTTCGATCTCAGCTTCATACCTTTCAACCACCAATTCTAAGAAGATTTTCTTGAGCACGAGTTTGAATTTTGGGCTGAGAAGAATAGCCCCTGGAAGGTCCTCCACCTCCAGCTCTACCAAGTCACTTGAAATTACAGCACGACACTCTGCTATGAAACTAGGATGCATTTCTGAAAACTTCTCAGAGTCTTCCATTAGTGATGTGACTTGGTCTTTAGCATGGCTGATGTTGTATTGCGACATGGTCTCCCAATGGAGTCTCGTGAAACCAAGATAATCAGTAGCCTACTGATCACCAATGGAGTCTTTTAATCATTTAGGGATTGTGGAGTCGCCAAGTGGATGATTCAAGATTTTACTGTCCACCACAGTGATTTACCAAATCAAGCTGATTGGTCTTCCCCAACGGATTCGCCATTATGTTGGGGTTCCTATGTTTTGGCAGATTTGGCAATACCAAAAGATAAGACAACATCAAACCACTTTGGGGCCCTAGGATCAAGCCCTCCTGGACCCGGAGAGGGATCTCTCCAATAAAACAAAGAATGATATCTCTTTGAAAGCTCAAGATGAGGTATTAGGCTAGTTATGAAGCACAAAGGGGGTTTAAAATGATTTTGTTGGTTGGTTGTTGGGTTGGTCATGAGATCATAGACTGAGAGAGTAATGGAAAGAAAGGAGCAAAATAGCAGGATGTTCGGCAAAGAGGATAAGTCAATAAAGTGCCATCCATCGGGCTATGGAGTCATGAAAGGGAATTACATGCAAACAACTAGCCAAGGCTTTCAGAGGGCAATTCATCTATTCTAAAGGATATTTTTAGATAGATGATGGAATAGAACATTAAGGATTGAAAGTGAAAGAAGGAAAGAAACCCAATGTCTGTCTATAGATCAGGTCAGAGGTCATTTAACTCCAGACCTGCTTGGACATACTCAAAGGCAGCTTTCAATGGAGGGACAAAGGGGCAGCTTATAAATCGGACCGGAGGTCATTTAACTCCAGGTCAGCTTTAGCATGCTCCAAGGGAAAACAGAGATAAGTTTAACAGAGCCAGGGTCTATAGATCAGAGAAGGACTTTGAACCTTCAATGCTTTGACACCAGCAAGAGATCTTAGAAAGGCCAGCTGGTCGCAGAAGGACCCTAGTGGACAGGGCTAACTCTAATCTCCAGTTTCCCAAATCTTCCAGCTTAAACCCAACAAGAACAACTAAAGACGGATTTCATTAATTCATACATCAGCTAGCAGGCAATGATATCCACTACACTGGTTAAATTAACTAAAATCAACCCTTAGATAACACATTTAGCAAAAAACATTGAAGGCAAGGAGAGCAGAGACATAGGGTACCTAACAAGGGTAAATCCTATGCCATATTTCTGATGCGAGCCTAGAAGACCAATGAACAGCATGAAAACGTAATAAAACAATAAGATAAGAAAACATCACCCGTAGTAATAAACCAGGATCCAAAGAAATGTGCTTGATTAATTGATGCAAAACCAGTCACATACACTAAGCTCAATGGTTGTTACAGTCCAGACTTTCTCCTCCTAACCTACTACATTACAAACTACTCTGCTACTCCCTCCCAAGACTGTTCTACAGTCAAACTGAATCCCTCTAACAGCAATCGGCAACAACCGAAAAACAACCTTTACAATATGTTCTCGGGGATTCTTATAGGAGAAGAGAATAACAGGAGTAGAAGATATTCATTAAATGGATCTCATTAAGACAGAGTGGAGAAAGAGTTCATGCCCACTTTGCTTAATGGAAATCTGCATCGCTGTAAACACTTTTGGTATGCCTTGGGAGACTCTGTCAGGCCAAGATTGACCTCGGATGTTTCTCTGGAGTCCTTTCTGGTGTTTGGTACTCTGCGTTGCCTTCTGGAATAAATGACCTGGATGGAAAATCCGCAAGTTTTCCCATGCTTCATAACTGTTGCCTGACAGTCGTAGAAACTTCTGCCAGTGTATTTCATCTGTTTAAAGGCTCAAGGATTCATGGAGAACACTATCTGAAGGTGTCCGTCTGGGGAAAATCGTTCTGCTGACGCTGGAAGCATTGATAAGACTTGACAGTGTGCTTAAGTCTTCAAACTGCGTCTTTATCCTTTTAGTATGGGATTAGGCACTTAAACATTCGATTAACCGACCTAAATCCCTTGCACCTGTTTCTACTGTTACTCTTTGTTGCCGCTGTAATGACCTCTCTGTGATCCCTGCACAATGAATTAAATCAATTATAAAAACTAGAGAAGGCGGCGGAAGAGATGCTATGGGGGCCAAGAGGAATGGTGGTGGACCAGTGGAAATGGAGGCTGTAGGGAAATCTGATGAAAAATGCGGCGGTGAAGGTTGGCTGTGACAGGGGTCGCAGACCGTCCGATCGTACGCGGATGGCATTTAGCGGTGGGGATTAATGAACGAGGGAGTTAGGATTAAAACGGGCGGAAGAAGTGGTAATTAGTGCAAAGCCCAAAGATTAATGCTTGGGCGAAATACAAAGGGAAATGATGAAAAACAAGCGAAGCGGAGCCTTTGGATGGTGGGACCTGGCGTGGGTGGAGGGCGATTCATTTAGGACCGTCGGATCTCGGGAGGAGATCGACAGCGGAGATTAAAATTTGAAGTTAATAGGGGCTCCGATGAAGAAAACTGATGGGGGGGCGCGATTAGATCCCAGCCGTCGGATCTAAAGAAATGGACGGCTAAGATCGAATTAGCGGATCGCAATCGGGGGCACAGGGGGTTGACACTTTTAAAATTTTGTGATTGTGATGGAGCGATTGAGCGCCAACCATCTGATCTGGGTAAGATTGACGACGGAGATTCAATCGGCGGGGAGAAAGAAGGGCCACGGGGCGATGGTGCGATTGTGTGATGTCTGTTGGATCAAAAGGAACGAACGGTTGGGATCGAATCGGGGGATCGCAATCACAAGGCACAGGGGGGGTGCGATGCGATGGAGCGCCAGTCGTCAGATCTGGCGGGAGATTGACGGTCCAAATGTAATCGGAGGGGCAGAAGGGAAAGGCGACGAGCGCGCAGCGATTAGCGCTGGGTCGTTGGATCAAACTATGGATCAACGGCGGAGATCGCAATCGCAAAGGGCAGCGATTGATAATTTTGATGCGATTGGAGCAGGGAAAGCAGGAAATTGCGGACCGTTAGATCTATTCAGATCAACGGCAGAGATTGTATCTGCGGCGCTACAGACCAAGACTCAATCGCATCGGGATTTTTAAGTTAACACATAAAAATGCGCTCGCCCGATGGTGCGATTGCGATTAGCGCCCGGGGCTTAAGCGCTTGGTCCTGGGTGCAGGGCATATGGCGGGGAAGTGGTTAAGGGGCTAGGCTGAAAGGGGCTAGGCCTTAATATAAGGTAGAAAGTGGGTTTTTGGCCCATTTTAATGCATTTTAAGGCCAAAGAAGGGTAACGATAGAGAGGAAAAGGGTTTATTAAACCAAACAAAGAGTATTTGAAGGGTTTTAAAGGGAACTTGAGATGGTTTAGAGGGTTAATGGGGGAAATAGAGAGGAGTAAAAGGGGATGAATCAGAGGTTTAGAAGGGATGATATAAGGGGGAAAAGGAGGAGGCCTTTTGGGGATTTCTTCACAATCAGAGAGGCTTTATAACTGGAAACAACAGTGGGGATTTATCAAAGGACAAGGGCATAAGGAGGCTTCAAGGATGATGTGTTTTCAGAGGGAAATGCATTCCTTGAAGGCTCAAAAACATTTTAGCCCCCTGTTTGCTTGTCAAAAAATTTATAGGGGGCTAACAGGCTTTATAAAAGGACTTCCCCCCATCGCTTATCCCTAATCGCATCGGCGAAATCCTATTGTGTGATACACACCTCCCCTCCCTTCCGATTCTGATTGTGATTTACACCCCGGTCCCACCTAGCCTTCCGCACCTTTCAACGCAAAAAATATTTTCTCCTTTATAAAAGTGCCAAACCGTTTTTCATATGTTTTGAAAGGAAATTCCCCTTTGGCTTATGTATCCACCCAATTGCCCTTTTTCCAATCGCATCGAATTTTTTGTGACTTGTTCCAAATATATCCGCCCCTCTTCTACTCCGATCCCCGATTGCGATTATACCATCGCATAACATATTTCAAAAGATCCATTATATATTGTATCCTCTTCTTCCCCAAACTCTGATTCTGATTGCGATTTGAACCCCACCGCCTTTCCCTTCACTCCTTATATCCAAAAGGGGTCTTTACGTCATTTAAGGCATAATTTCATTTCCATGGTTTCAAAAGCATTTTTATTAAAAGTTGTTTTTCTTCAAAGGACAAATACAGAGAGACAGTCAAAGGCCGAGAACTAATTTTGAGACAGTTACATCTTCATCAACAATTAAAAAGGGATTGGTTCTGCAGGTTTCTTCTTCTCATTAGTTGAATATACAGCGAATATCCATATGGTCAAAAATGTATTGTTGTTCCTATTTTTCAGGGGCAAATTGTTGGTTTCTTTCTATGATCGGATTTCAGTTCTTGAGCTGGTAAAACAACTCCCTTTTTCTGTGGATCTATTTCCCTCACATTATGGTCTATTTAATGTAATTTTTTCAGTAATTTGTAATAAGTGAATAAGTTAGTAAGTAATGGAATAGTGTGGAAAACCAAGAATGACGCTCTGCACTCCTATTGTAACAGTTTGACAGGGAATTAAAAAGATATGCAGCTCTGATTTGTGGGATCCATGTGGTATGAATTTTAGCATTTGTTCTCTCCTTTGTGTTCATATGTAAATGTGTTATGTTTATCATTCATTCATAAACATTTCTGGTTGAATGTTTTCAAGATAGATAGGTAGAATCCATTTTTATGCTCTGCCTTGGGAAATCATTCAATATTCTATGTTTTCTTCTGTTTGAAAAGGATCCATATTTTATGCCCTTTTCAGCTCCTCACCAGTCTTGCCATCCCATCATTATTTAAACTTGATTGCTGAAATTCCTACCTACCTTGCCCCATGAAATACCCTGTATCCCTGATTTAATTCCCCAGTTTCAAACTGTCCCATTTTTTACATACATCCCTGAAACATTCATTCATTTAAAACATTTCCCATCATTATACCTAGCCTAAAATCAGTTCATAATTGTACTTTGTTGAATATCTTTTCACGGAGAGAGCCCTCTCCTGACCTTGTAGGGCTAGCTACAAGGCTGAGCGTGGTTTTGATGTTACCCTGATTTTCCTTTCTTCAGCCTGAGGTTCAAATTAGGTGCTAATAGTTTCATCCAGAGCTAAACCTGTAGAACAAAAATAAAGATAATTAGAAGAAGAATATCATGGCCACTGATTCGAGCAACCAAGTTGAAAGAAGCTCGGACATGGATGATAAGATCATATTTATGTCAGTGAAGAAGGTGGTGAATCTAAGTAGCCTTCAACAACAACGAGAGAAAGAAATGACCTAACTCTTCCATATAAAGATACAGGTCAAGGAGACAAGGATTGAAGCTTTGTTTGGCCCAAGATCGTAGGAAAATCTCATTGCAGTAGCATTGGTCAAGAATTTGGGGTTGGAAATTCATGATCATTCAAACCCATATCCATCGGGGCAAGTGAATAAGGATGGAAATATGAAGTTTTAAAAAAAAATGAAAAATTAGATTTGCTATCAGTGCTTATTTTATTGATGAAGTAGAACTATATGTGGTTCCCCTTGATGTATGTGGAGTTGTGTTTGGAATTCCCTACATGTACATGTGAGATACATTATTCATGTGGAGAGCCAACCAAGTACTGAATAGGTTTGTCATTACACCAAAACCCGCATGTGTCGGTAAACTTCCAAACCGGTAACTAGGATACCCCAGGGTGGGAATTACGGATTCCATAGAGGTGCGGTGATTACTCCAACACCCCCCCTAAAATGCAGCTCAGGGGAATCAAACCTGGGTCCAGGCTCTGATACCACTTTTTGGGAATCACGATTGTCATTAGACTAAAACCCGTAGGTGTTAGTCAATGACCACATCGCCAAAGATAATGATCCACGAGAGGTGGTTAGTCTATATCGCGAAACACACAGGGAGTATTGGTTTATCCAATGTCCAACAATCTCCCCACAACACGAGCGAAGTGTGTATGGAACTCGTGACCTACGCTTTGATACCATGAAGAGGTTTTTCATTACACCAAAACCCGCAGGTGTTGGTAAACTTCCAAACCAGTAACTAGGATCCCCCAGGGTGGGAATTATGGATTCCATAGAGGTGAGGTGATTAGTCCAACAATAATGACTTGTAAAGGATGGAAAATAATCCATAATCAATGTATATAAAGGTACATCAATCATTTCTTTGGTAAGTGCCAACGAAGGAAAGAAATTGATCAGTTCAAGCAAGAAGTCTGTTTTATTATTTTTAAGAGAAATTGAATATATAGAGGAGTCAGTAAGAGGTAAGGCATCCTTGGAGGGGTGTACTAAGAAATAGAAACAACAACTGGAAGAGTTTTTAGATGCATATAGGGATGTGTTATGAGAGCCAAAAGGGTTACCATCTAAGAGGAAAGTAGAGCACGAGATCCAACTATTGTTGGAATCCCCATTATCAAACATTGGGTTGTACAAGAAGTCTGTTATAAAAGAAAGTAAGGTGAAGAAACAGTTTCAAAAACTACTGGAATATGGTGTCATTCGACCAAGTACATAACCATGTGGGTCACGCATCATCATTGTTCCAAAGAAGGACAAGACTTGGAAGATGTGTATAGGTTACAAGGTGTTGAAAAAAACCACGCTCAAGAACGAATACCCCCTTCCTAAGATAAATAATTTGTTGGATCACTTGGAACAAGAAAATTACTTCACCAAGCTAGAATTAAAGTATGTATATCACCAGGTTTGAGTGGTTAGTCATTCCATTCAGCTTATGTAATGCACCAAGTACATTTATGAGATTGATGAATGATGTACTACACCCTTTTATAAATTAATTTGTTATTTTTTATTTGTATGATATACAGGTATACAATGCTACCTAGGAGGAGCACATCTCAAATTTGACAAAGGTGTTGGAGACATTAAAGAAGCACCATCTACTAGCAAATATCAAGAAGTGTGAGTTTGCATAACAATGTTTTGTGCATCTATGGTATGTGATCGGTGGAGGAGAGCTGAAGATAAATCTTGCCAAGATGAAGGCCATCATGAATTGGTTGGTGCCTACTAATGTTTTTTAGGTTAGGAGTTAGGTAAACACAGTACCTGAGGAAAGTCGTAGCCTCATTTTCAGTGGTAGCAACACTGCTCCACAACATAAAAATAAGTGGCAAGAGTTTCCAATGGGGAAAGGGTCAAAAAAGGGCTCTCGAGGAGCTAAAGAAGAAAATTAGTCAAGCATTAGCTATGGAATTACTAAATTTGCAGCATCCCTTTGAAGTGGAGACAAATGTGAGTGGGTATTTTATGGGAGCGGTCTTAATGCAAGGATGAAGTCTTGTATGCTACCATTATGAAGTATTTCATGGGGAATTTTGTAAGTACCATACCTACAACAATGAGATATATGCCCTAGTGCAAGTTATAAAGAACTGGAAGTATTCTTTGATGGGAAAGGATACAGTAATCCACACAGATCACTAGCCACTACAGTACTTGCAAGCCCAAAGTAAGCTACAACAAACCAACAATTATAAGTGGATGGATTTTCTACAACAATTTCATTTGGAAATCAAGCACAAGAAAGGAAACACAAACAAGTTGGTTGATATTCTCTCAAGACCACCCACATAAAAGATCACATATTTGGGGACTCTTATGCACATGCAACCATTCACCTATGATGGATATAGAGAGGCATATTCAAAGGATGGGGACTTCAAAGAGTTTTTTCAGCAGTTGCACATTTAGAGTCATCTACACGATGGCGACAACACCATTGACTACCATCTCTGAGACAGGTTACTCTACAATTTGGATAATTTATATGTTCCTAAAGCTGAGCGATTGTAGCTAATTAGAGGGGCTCACACCTCCAAGGTTGCATGACACTTTGGTGTAGGGAAGACTGTGGCCAACTTGCAAAGGTATGTGTATTGGCCCAAGATGCAAGAGCAGGTAGCTAGGTTCATAAGAGGATGCATGCTTTGTTGTACCAACAAGCCTAGCAATATGAAATGGGGTCTATGCCATCCCATACGTGTGCCCACTTGTCCTTGGGAAAGAATTTCCATGGAATTTGTGTGGGAGGTTTACCAACACCCAAGAAGGAACATGACTAATTATTCATGGTAGTTGATAGATTCAATAGGATCTGTCTTTTTTATTCCTTGTAGAAATACCATCAGTGGGAAAGAAGTAGAAAAATTATTCGTTGGACAGTTCTGGGTGAAATTTTGGAATCCAAGGAGCATCGTTTGAGATAGGGATACAAAATTTCTCAGTGCATTTCATACTACATTGTGGGAGAAGATGGACACACGGTTGAAGATATCCACAAAATTCCATCCAAAAACACATGGATAGAAAGAATTAGTCAACATGACTTTGGTGCAACTTCTGAGGGGATATAACCAAAGGCATTCGAAGACCTGGGATGAAAATATGGTTTATATACAACATTCTTACAACAGAGTAGTCCACACTTGTATAGTAAAGTTCCCACGGATATTTGTTACCTTCACCTTTGGACATTGCATATGGGCAAAAAGGAGGAGTGAGGTAAAATCTTAGAAGAGATGCTTTGAGGGTTGACAAATTTATAGAGAAGATAAGGCAGATCCATATACAAGTACAAGATACAATGCAAAAGTCACGAGAGAAATATAAGGTCAGGCATGATCAACATCGAATAGATAAATCGTTCAAGGTGGAAGACAAAGTATGGATATAGTTGAATAAGGAGATGCTACAGGGGCCTGTTAAGAAAATCAAGGCTTTGAGGTATGGTCCCTTCAAGTAACCGGAAAAGGTGGGTGATAATTCATATCGACTCATCTTACCACCATATATGCACATTTACTCAATTGTGAAAGTAGAAAATTTGAAACTCTATGAGCATTCCATGCTAGATCAGGAAGAGGAACAATTATTGCCTTCAATGGAGGATTTGGCACCATATGCTCAGGAAAATTTGATAGAAGATAAAAAAATTCAGAAGAGGTCCATAACTAGAAGACAGGGGCAACATGACCTTTAGCATATTAGCTTTAAAGGACAACTTCCAGGAAAAGCTAAATGGTACACTAGAGAGAAGGCAAAGGAAAATATTCATCACCTTATTCAGTAGAAGCTTTTGGGGACCAAAACCCTCTAAAAATGGGGATGTGTGACCCAGATTAGATCATTATATTGTTTTTCATTCATTTTGATGCCTTCAAAGTGGAAAATTTGGAGGAATTAGCTTATGGGACTATTTTTACCGGCACGACCCAGTTTTGAAAAATAGGGTTCGAAACCTTTTGAGAGAATTTTGAGGCATTAAACGACCTTTTCATGCTATTTTACAAACAAAGACCTTTCTGATGACGCAAGAATCACATCAATCAGAGTTCTTATGTGAACATTATGCCACTCAGAAGTTGAACTTCCCTTTTTCACCGCCATACTTCGAGAGGATGCCCTGTCAACCCCCATTATTCATGGAAAAAGGGCTAACCACCTAATTATGATGTAAGAGACTCTAAAAGAGTCTATATTGTATCTCTAGTTAATATTTTAGGTATTTAAACCTAACCACTAGTAGGCTATCAAATTGTGTTACAACTATGCCACTAGGAGGAAAAGGGATTCCATTATTTTGAGTGCATTTGTTCCATAGCTGAGAAAAAATAGCCAAGAGGGATAGGAGGTAGAGCACACAAAGATGTTATGTGCATTTTAGTAGCCCACGGGCCAATGGCTATACTTATTTTCACTTGTAGCCATATTTCCATTCAGAGAAAGAGAGCGAAGCGACCTCACCTTCAGATATTGGCCGAGTATAATTCACTGAAGAGACAACCTAATGAATTAGTCCAAGACTATACCACGCGCTTCGATAAGGTATACAACTCCATTCCTTCCAATATCAAACTCCACCTGATTTGGCCTTGTTGCACTATCCATATGCCTTGGACCCTAATATGGCATAGCATCTTAGAGAAAGGAATCCTACCTCATTAGAGGAGATGTAGAAAAATTTGGTCAGCGTTGAAGCTAATATTTTGAACAAGAAGTCAAAAAGTAAAGCAGAAAAGAGAGTCACAATAAAGGAAGAATCATCAAGTTCATCTGAAGAAAAATTAGACATTTGATAAGAACTGTAGAGAATATGGTATATATAATGTCAATTTCAGAAGGCAACAAGATAATCAAGTTCAGAATCCTAATTTCCGAGGACAGCAACAACAACCACAGTTTAGGATTAAGGAGAGAGCAAAGAGAGCTCTAGATCAACAAGCTCAACAAAAAATCCAGACACCATTGCAGCAGAACTATTCCCAAGCATTGGAATATGATGATGATATTGTTGAAGAGAATGTTCTCTTTTCAAAATATCAGGGACCTATTTATCTTACATAGGTTGATGAGTATATTGAAGAAAATTATGTGCCATATGAATATGAACTTGTACTTGCAAATGATGATGAGTTGGCAGTCCAATCCAAATAATATCAAAGGGGGTATCTAAATTCTCTCATCTCAAGGCAGAGACAATACACATTGAGAAACCGAGATGTTCCTATCACTCCTACTCAAAAGAGGACAAATCAGCAAAAAGATACTCAACCCAAACAAACTCCCCAAGCTAGTCAAAACCAAGAGAAGGAGACAACTGCCATTAATCAGAGCAAGAACAGTGAGCCATCTAAAAGTGCATCAAAGAAGGATAAAGAAGTGAAAAGGAAGGAATCTCTAGCAAAAAAGCGTCCTGAAAAGCGGGATACCATTGTGAAAGAGGTAGAGAAATAATCTAACTTGTTTAGCTTATAGAGTGAAATTTCTAAGTTAAAGGTGTTTATTCCTCTCACTAAGCTTGTCAAGAATTATATATATAAATCTCAGATTTCCAAGATGTTGAAAGTAGATCACATGTCATACATGGTCAATGTCAGTGATGACCATCCCGAACTTCTATTTGGTCCAGCCATAGATGGAAATCTAGAAGATAGTGAAGTCCCTCCCTTTTATCTTAGCTTGAGATTCCATGATTATATTATCCATAATTCCATGCCAGATTCTAGGGCCTTACATAATTTAATGCCGAAGGTCATCATGGATAAGTTGGGGTTGGACATAACCTGGCCCTATCATGACCTCTATTCTTTTGATTTCGGTAGAGTCTGATGCCTTGGTCTTATCAAAGACTTAGTTTTTTCTTTGGATCAAATTCCCACCAAAAATATGTTGATGGATGTTGTATTTGCTGACATACCTCCAAGGTATGGCATGTTTCCTTCACGGTCTTGGGGAGCCAAATTGAGGGGTACTCTACAACTTGATTTTTCATATGCAACAATTTTGATATTTGGCCAACCTAGGAAGTTATACCGAGAGGTTAAAATGAAATACATTATCACTAGTAAGGATAAGCCTAAGAATCACCTGATTCACTATGTACATACTGATTTAGAGTCCTTTATATTGTATAATGATAGTGGTACTGATGATTTATATATTCAGCTTGTAGAAGGTGAAGAAATTTCAAATTTGTCAAATAGTGTCCAAGCGGTCTTGAATGAAGAAAACAGAAATCAGAATTTTGAAAGCTTGCAACCAAGAACTTCAGAGAAAAAGATAGAAGAGTCACAACAGATATCAGTTAAATTATAGAAAGCTAAAAATCAGATTGAGACAGTCGATCAGAAAGAAGAAAAATTTCAACCCACAGAATTTCAGTTTCTCGATGATGAGGATGGTCTTTGGACCATGGATTTCGATGGTGTTTTGGGAAAAGATGGAGCTAGCATTGGAATCTAGATATGTAGCCCTATACATCAGTCAGCTAATGTCCCAAGGAATGTAATATTGTGTTCTTACAAGCTAGCCTTTGATTTCTCTAACAACGAAGCAGAATATGAGGCCTTGATCACCAGTCTCCGAAGTTTGAAAAGGCTAGGCGTGAAAAGAATCACAGTATATGGCGACTCTGAGTTGGTGATAAAGAAGGTAAAAGGGGAGTACTAGACCCTAGGATGAGAGCTTATCGTAATTCTCTTCTTGATGTTTTGAAACTTTTTCTAGAATATACATTGTCTTTGATTCCTAAAATTCTAAAATTTATGGCTAATTCACTTGCCACAACGGCCAATAATTTTAAGATTCCTATTCATGCTACTAAAATTTTTTAAACTCATGTGAATCATCTCTTTATTGTCCCTGAAAATATCATATATTGGCAATTATTTTAGGATGACAAACAGATAAACAACTTTTCGTAGATTGAAGAGGATTTTTATAACTCCCACATTGATGAAGTGTACAATGAAGATTATCAGGGAATTGAGGTTGTTGAATTTGAGGTGTTGCAGCTGAAGGACAACAACATTCCACGAGGTCTAGTTCCTTTGGAAGATTTGTTTGTTCATGATGATGTAGCCAAAAATCCAATGATGATCCCCACAGAAGCAAGTGTCGAAGATGTGAACATTGGTACAACGGATAACCCCAAGATGGTTAAGCTATAGATTTCCTTATCCCCTGAGTTGAAAGGTAAATATACATCTCTCTTGAGTGAATTTTCTAATGTTTTCACTTGGTATTATTCATATCTAAATGTGTACAACAAATATATCATCCAACACACCATCCCAATCATGTTGAATCAAAAGCCTTTCCGCCAAAATTTGAGGAGAATTAATCCCAAGCTGTTGCCATCGATTGAAAAAGAGGTAAATAGACTTTACAATGTTGGTATTATAGTTCCTATTTGATTTTCAGATTGGATGTCTAATTTTGTGCCGGTAAGAAAGAAGACAGGAGAGGTTCATCTCTGCATAGATTTTAAAAATTTTAACAAGGTGTCATTAAAGGAATTTTATCCTTTGTCGAAGATGGACCACATCTTGAGGAGGGTTGTTGGAGCTTCAAGGATAACACTTCTTGATGGATATTCAAGATACAACCAAATCTTGGTGCATGAAGATGACCAAGAGAAAACAGCATTCACCACACCATGGAGTACCTTCATGTATGCCAAAATTCCATTTGGGCTCAAGATTGCAGGGGCTGCTTTTCAGCGGGCTATGGACAGCGATTTCTCGAATGAGAAGGATGTATTTCTTGCAATTTACCTTGATGATGTTACGGTCTTTTCACAGTCAGATGATGAGCACTTGCACCACTTAAGGATCGTGTTTCAAAAATGTAGAAAATTTGACATCTCGTTGAATCAGAAGAAAATTTTATTTGCCATGGAGGAGGGAAAATTACTTGGGCACATTATCTCAAAATATGGAATTCGCATTGATCCCTCTGAGATCGAATCAATTTAGCAATTGAACTTCCCAAGGAACAAAAAGGAGATTCATTCTTTCGAGGGAAAGATAAACTTTTTGAGGAGATTCATCCCCAATATCGTTGAGCACCTTAGAGATATCACAGAAATGTTGAAGAAAGACAGTGAGGTAAGATGGTGAGAACATGCGAAGAAGTCATTTAATTCAGTAAAATTTTCTTTAAAATGTGCTCCCACATTGATCAGAACTGATTATACTTTAGATTTCATAATATTTTCATTCACTTCTGAGCACTTTCTGGTTGTCGTACTAATGAAAAAAAAGGATTCAAAGACAGAGCAACCAATTTCCTTTTTCAACCGGTCCATAAGGGATGCAGAGCTGAGATACAACATAATTGAGAAAAAATCCTTGGCCTTGGTGAAAGTGATGAAGTACTTTCGAGTATACATCTTACATTCTCACATCATAGCCTATGTTCTGAGTGCAGTGGTGAAAAATGTGTTGATGCAAACTGATCCAAAAGGTAGGTGAGGGAAATGTATTGCAACCATGCTTGAGTATGATTTGTATATCAAGCCAGCAAAGCTAATTAAGGGGCAGGGTTTAGAAAAGATGATGGAATAATCTAATCTACGTGCGCTGGACATAAATATGATTTTTGCACTTTCTAATGAAGAATTTGACGATTCGATGACATAGGTATCTCAAATTTTCATTTCATCACCTTGGTATGCTAATATAGTTTATGTTCTGCAACATTTAAATCCTCTAGCGGGTGTGTCTAAAAGTAGAGGTAGATCATTGAAATTAAAATCTTTGAAGTATTGTATTTTAGATTGTGTTTTGTATTGGAAAGACCTAGGAGGTGTCTTGTTGAATTGTCTTATAGAAATTCAAGCGAAGGAAGTGATGGGTGACTTCCACAAGGGTGATAGTGGCAGTCATTTATATTGGAAGACCACAGCGAACAAAGTTTCGATGGCCATTTTCTATTGTCCTAATATTTTTTTTGATGTGTACAAGACTGTGATGAGTTGTCATGAATGTCAAATTTTCCAAGGGAAGAGGAAGTTGCTCCTGCTACCTTTGCAACCCATATCATTCCAGGCACTATTTCAACAATGGGGTCTTGATTTCATAGGTGATATCAATCCTTCATCATCCACCCAACACAAGTGGATTCTAACAGCTACATATTATTTTATGAAGTGGATTGAGGCAATCCCAACCAGGCAAGCAACTAATTTGGTTATCATTCAATTTTTGGAATCTAATATCTTGTCTAGATTTGGTTGTCCGCAGAAGATCATCACAGATAACACAGTTGCATTTAAGTCCAAAAATATGGTGGAATTTTGAGATAAGTACAATATCACATTGGTTCATTCGACTACATATTACCCACAAGGAAATGGTTTGTCTGAATATTCAATTAAGTCTTTGGTCAACATTATCAAGAAGATGTTGGAGGTAAACAAGAAAAATTGGCATAAGAAACTCATCAATGCCTTGTGGGAATAAAGAGTAAGTAATAAGAATTCCATAGGAATTTCACCTTTTGAGTTAGTGTATGGGGTTGATAAAATATTTCCTACTTCTCTTGATGTTCCAGTGATGAAGATATTATAGAAATTGGCAGCGAACTGAATGATGTTCAACAACGGATAAACCAAATGATCCATTTGCAAAAAACCAGGGAGGAAGTGTTTCAAAACACTTCTATGCTTCAAGAAAGAATCAAGAAAGTATATGGCCGCAAAAAAAAGGCAGATGACTTCAGCAATGGTGATGTGGTCCTCCATTGGGATGCTCGAAATGAAGATAAAGGAAAGCACGATAAGTTCGATAATTTATGGAAGGGACCGTACAAGATTTCAGCTTCAAGAGGAAAGCATGCTTAGTTGTTGGAGGAAATGAATGGGAAATACTATGGAGGAGGACCAATCAATGGTAGTCTTCTCAAGCACTACTTTTTTTTATCAAGTTTTTGAAATTTCTCAGCACCATTGTATATATCATTTTACTTTTTCTGTCGAAGTGTGACAGAGTTAATCATCGAAGCTTGGAGCCCCAAGTGAAGGCAATCAGATTCATTTCAGTTTTTCAATCAGTTTTTTGTTTCGAGTTTAGTCTTTTGATTTTTGACTCCATGCCCAAAGGATAAGGCTACTTGGTCTACGGTGTTCTTGACACCTCCGAGGAGCTGTCATCCCCAGTTGGAGCCAATGTTAATGTCATTCAGTTATGCCTGTCACCAGTGATCAAATATGCTCTTAAAAAGTTTTTGTTAGGGTGTCAAGTCAAATTTTTATGGTTTCAGTAGGTCATCAAATAAAAATTTGGTCACTAGCTAGTGTGTCTAGGTCTATTACTGCACCTTTCAAAACAATTCATGTGTTGGTCATTCCCATCTCTTAGTTGGATGATTCATCATTCCAAATTCATCATTTTCATCTCATTCATACTACCATGATCATCATTCGTCTCATTGTCACCATTAGGCCATTAGGGTTTAAGTCACCAAAATATGTCATTTCATTAATAAATCTGGCAAGTGAAGGAGTACTAATAGGAAAATTGATCATAAAGTTTTGTTTCACATGTAATTTTATTTAAATTGTGATGTAATATATTCTAATGTTCCAAAGCTGCAAATTTTTCAAAGAAAAAGTAAAAATCACATGGTGGGCCACCACACCACTATGAAGAAATTGACTTCCACAAGCTATAAAAGACCACCAAAATCATTTCTCTCACTCATTTCATTGGCATAGAGCTCTTACTCACTAGCAAAGACTATCTCATAACATTCAACATCAAATAATACTCCAAAGAAGTGATTGGCACCTTCTCCAAGCTGCCACACTACGATTTCAAGCAACCACGTGCTTTTTCACCACTACGCTGAGTTTTCATTCCCACATCCATAGTACTTGTTTTCAAGGGTTCTGAAGCGAAATTGAAGTTTTCATCATCATTAAACAAGTAATTTAAGGCCTTTGACACCTCCTCTCAGCATTTGTTTCCTTGTTTTTATGGTGAAAAGCTTCCATTTGTCCCCACACTACGTTTTGGTGGGTGAATCTTCTTTTTTCAAGTTTGCAAGTAAAAACACCTATTCCCTACACACTATACCCTTCCTCACACTCCAAAACCCTTCCCACAACCCTTACACTCCCCTACTCCCATTTCCCAAACCCCTACATCCAAACCCTAGCTCTACACTACATTTTGGCAGATTTTAGGGGTAGGACTGTGTAAAATTTCCCTATACTAATCCCTTCACTCATTTCATCCCTTTCCACTTCCCTAAGCTCCCTAAAACCCCTGTCTACTTCCCCAAATTCTCCTACACTCATATCCCTTCCCCAATCCTTTCATCCTATCCCCTCACCTACTTCCCATGTTTTTCCCATTAGGGTTTGAGCCACTCAACACTCATGATTTTATGCCCTCTTCACTGGCCAAGAAATTTTTTCAGAATGTATGATGTTTAGGGTTTTGTGAGCAAATTCAGCAAGTGAAATATCATACCAAGTTGACAATTTTGTTTTCCACTAACCTTAGGAGAGATAAGGTCACAATTGCAGGGGTGAGCTTCACAATTTCAACTGAGGCCATAGCTACAACTAAAGGGAACCCAAACATTGGTGAAAAATGTTTTAAGAGCCTATATTTGGATGTGCAGAATTACAAACTCTTCATCAAAGGTCACTACAAAGATGCCATTAAGAAATTTTTTCCTTTGGTCAGCTGCTTGATAAGTTTGTTCCATTGATGAGGGCCATTATGAATTCCTTTATATGTGAGGGCATCTTTTCTAGACTGTACAAGTATCATGCCAAATTTCTCATGCACTTCACAAGGGTAAAACCTCTCGACCTATCCTACTACCTCTACAAGAGCTTGGCTAAAATGGCAGAGAAAGTGAAACATAGATAGAGAGATCATCAAGACAGCCTTTTTCACCATGCCCTCATCAAAATCATTATGTTGCACCAACTTGCACAAAGGAACATCACTTGGGAGACATTCATTCAGTCCATTGTATTTTTTCCTCCTGCTAGTCAGCCTACTAACCAAGGTACATCATCAGTAACACCATCATCACCATCCAAACAAAGGGAGATTGGCTCATCTAGGAGAATTTTAGTAAAGAGGACACCTAGGGCTGAGGTGACTCAAACATATCAGATAGGTAGGAGGATTTTGTTTGCTCCAAACATTGTGGAATGGGCCAAGCCTACATCACCAGAACAGAGATCATCACCGCAGCATGAGGGACATTTGCAAGATGAGGAGCCTTTACATATTGACACTAACATGGAATACTTGGAGGTGGATGAAGAGCACAAAAAAACAGAGCAATTTATCATGGATAAAGATGACAATATAAGAGAACTCAAGGACATCTTGTCCAAGACCAACTTCTTGATTTCATTCCTAGAGCAGGAGAATATGCAATTGAAGGTAAACCAACTACTCTTGAATAGACATAAAGTTGATGTTAGAAAATAGGATGTAAAGGGAAAAGTAGTAGTTGACATAGATTATTTAGATGAGAATGAAGAGCAGGTTAGAAGGAAGACACCAAGAACTAGAGGCCTAAAAAGGGCACTTCAGCAACAGAGAGAGGCATCTCCACTAAAGACATAAATGACAATAGATGAGATAATATTGGCATACATTGAGAAACATTGGGAGTATTGCATTGATAGATTCAATGGTCATTTGGAAAAGCTCTTGTCTCAGGCAAAAATAAAGCAATCAGAGGAAAAACTTCAAGAAAGCCTAATGAAGGAAGAAGAGAAGGGTAAGTTGGATTTTATAGCTTATGCTTCCCTCGTAGCATAGCATTCCATCTCAGGGCTTCATGGAGAAAATTTGAATTTTTTTTAAGATTTCTAAGTTTTTGGCAATTTTTGACACAGTCACTAGCCCCAGGCTACGCTTTTTATGGGGGCCTCCAAATTATAATTTCTTTGAATATTTGGATTTCTCATGACTTATACATCAACTTTAGCCCTCAGGAGAGACATTTCAGCAAGTTTTGGTAGGTGGAAAGGGCCAAAAACCACTCAAAAAACACATTTCTACCCTGTTTTTGAAAAGTTCGTTGCGTTTTGGAGTACGTCTAGGAGAATTGATTTTTGGATGGCTAGGAGTAGTATTTTTCATTTCTTGATGATTCTATCATGTATCCAACAGGAATATATTTCTCCAGCATCTTTCAGATCAATATTTGGACCTCGGTAAGGCCTCCAAAAGCCTCTTGCACCAGTTTCACTTCATTTTCTCCTGGCACACTGCGTTTTTGCTTGATTTTCCTACGTTTTTTTCCTGAAAGTCACTTTTCTTAGATGACTCAGTCCAGTGCGACCTCCACTAATGTAATTTGTCATTTTTTTATTTTTGATGCTGTAATAATATGTAATTATGTTGGTTAGAGTAAAAATGAGGTGGATACATGCTTGTAAATGTCATTTATGGTCAAATGTGTCAATTTCACTATCTTGAGGAGAGTTTGGTTAACCTCCCTAGTCTTTAGGTTTTAGGTGAGGGAATCATGTGAACTACTCCTCCACTCTAGGATTCGACCCCTGTGAGAGGGGAAATGGTTTTTTGTCTATATGTATGGATTTCTTAGTCATTTTGATGGTTGGACATCAGAGGGTGAGACTATTGTAGCTTGTACTTCAGCTTTTTATTTAGGAAATCAAAGGACCAGTTGCAGTTATTATCTAGGAATTCATGTGCAGTGAGTTTTTGATGTTGTATTTTCTCTGTTATAGTATTTTATAAATTATATACATGTTCTCTTTCCATACCTTGATGTCTTTAGTGATCATCCTAAAAGATTGATAAGAAGAATTCTTCATAAGCTATGTTTTGTTTGGGAATATCATTTTATGTTTTATTCCTTTTGTTTTAATGAATTCATGACATATGCTCATTAAGATCCTCCTTCATTTTCAAACCCTACAATACACCGACAAAACCCTAAGCCCATCACTAAATAATTGCTACCTCGCTCCTTCATATATTCGTTGTTGTAACCCTTTGACAATTTGATCTAGCTACCTGGTTTCCATCCCTAATCCAACAGAAAAACCATCAATTTTTCAAAACCCTGGAGTTGACCTAACTAACCTAAAATATACTCTTCATCCATTCAAACCCTTTGGTCGTTATTTCATAGAGAGATCCCTCTCTGGTTTGGTATGGCTAGCTACCAAACTAAAAGCTTGGTTTGAGGTTACCTTCGTCGATATCCTTTCTCAGCCTTGGGACATTGTGGAGGCTAACACCATCAATGGTGGCCTTATCATGGAAATTATGTATTAACAAAATTCTAAGAGTTATAATTAATAGGAACGACAATCGCATTCAAATATGGTGTCAGATAATAACAACGAACTTCACATGCATAGAAGTACCAATAAAAAATAATGCTTGAAGGGGCTTGTTGCATCTTAGGAGGATTGATGATGTAATTCAAGAAAGCTGGAGAGACATAAGTCCATGATGTGTCAGGCTTGAATCGATAGGTGGTTTCCTTAATCACACGAAAATTTGAGCAAAAGGGAGAACTCTCTACTCATGTAATAGTTTCAATCTACTAGATAATATCTTAGTGGGAAGTTAAGCTTGAGAAGGGTTGAATCTAGGCCAAATTAGTTTCTTGGTGCGATAACATACCAAAAATCTTGCAGGAAGTGAGTAAAGGTGGTTAATTTCATGGAAAATCTTCCTGTAGTGTTCCTATGTGTGTAAAGGTGGATATTTTCGACGCAGAGCCATCTTGCACTATCAATGTGCATGTAAAGGAAGGGTAAACATTCAATATATTATTGTTTTTCCTAGAAATTTCGAGAGGAGAATCCCCTGATGGAATCAATTAGAGCACCTAACACTGTTCGGCCCTATGTCACAAAATTTGCTTGCAAAAGTCAATAAGGAAGTAATTTTACTTGGAAAATTTGTTGGTACTTTGAAAGAATATGGGGAGTTTCAATTTTCATTTATAATTATATAGTAAATGAAATACCAATTCTGTGACTTGGGGGGTCGACTCCGTAAGTTCTAAACTTACAATCCTCCCTTTTTTTGAAAATTTTATGAATCTATATTAGTAATAGTTATAGTCTAGATAATTGATGAGAACATATAGCAAAGCTCACAACAAATTATATGCATAGAAATGTACTTCTGGGTGAATTTGTTGTGTTCCTCGCACTAAGTTTAATATAAACTATTCTCATTTTGGTTAAAAAAAAGAGAGAGAAAATTAAAAGTAAAAAATATTTCAATAGCAACTTTAAATGAAATATTTGAATATCCATATTAATTAATTAATTTCAATATCGACTTCGCATATATTTATATATAGAAAAATAAAATTTTAAAAATATTTTAATATTGACCCAAATATATATGAAGAAAAGAATATTAATTTATTCACACACACATATATATATCTGTGTTGTGTGTGTGTGTTGTAACATTTCTCGAAGGAAATTCTTGGTTGTGAAACTGCACCGAGAAACCAACTCAACCAACTTTAGGTTAAATTTGGTCCTCAAACCAGAGGGGGCTCCCTCAAGTGTTACAAGGTTTTTTGTCGTTGACTGACACTTGAAAACATCCTATGAAGCACAATGTACAGATCTAGGGGTTGTTGTATAGGGTGGTTGCTTTGAGTTTCCAATCCCTTCTTAACAAATAAATTCCTCTCTTGCAAAGGCCTTACCAAAGTTCCAACGTTCAACTATGAAAAAATAACAAATCTTGAAATATTTTGACGGTGGAATGGAGGATAAATTAAACAATTAAATATCCTTCCTTAATATCTAATTATTTAATCAAGAGTAGAAGTGTACAGAAGAATCTCTACAAAAAAACATTAATAGATTTAAGAATTTGTATAGAAACAACAATCTATTGATTCAGAGGGATCAACAATGACATATTGTTACCTCGGTCTACTTAGTAAAGAACATAACTCTATGGTAGGATGTCAAGGAAGTCGACCCTCAAACTAGCCCTGCCCAGTGTTCTATACAACCTTAAACATATGTAGAAAAAGATATGTAATTACAAGAAAGGACAAATATATGAAACAAAACATGTCATTAACTGAAGCCAAGAGCGTTTGATTAAATTGTGAAATATTATGCTTTACAAATATCTCAAGGTCTTGGAATCAAAATCCAACCATTTTTCATTACAAACAAAAGAATATATAGAAATTACATCAAGCTAAATTTGTCTATCTTTCTAGATAAAAATATAAATAATGTACTAAAAATAAATACAATCTCTGAAAACTACAGGAAATTTGGAGCTACTAGAAAATCTCATGCCTCCAATTCAAGTAATTGGTTCCTGGATATTCATTTAGATGCTTGAATGTTTCCTTTAAACAAGATGTGATCCCTCCTTGACTATTGGGTTCTCTCCTTGAAAATATTGATTTGTTGAAATCGTCCCCTAAAATCTGCCAACTTTCCTTCAAATCTGGTCAACCTTCAATATGTTCCTCACAATTTGTCCTTTTTCTAGTCATGGTCAAAGCATTGTTCAATTATATTGCTAGAATTTAGTGCTAATTGAAACTTCACACCTTCATCTTTATCTTCCCTGCATTCACTTTTATTTTGATCCTCTTGGATTTTAAGAAGTAGAATTTGGATAACATATCATCAATTGATTTTAGCATTATTCCTTTAGTATCCTTAGCATATAGATTTCTTAAATGACTTTCATGCTACCTCTTCTTCAATTTAAGCCCCACTTCTTCCTTTTGATTATCCATTGTTTTAAGAATCTCCTAGAATCCATATTGTACTAAGTTGAATAACATTTTCAACAACTTAACCAGTTTCTTGTAAAGAGACTTTAAAACATGTGATATTGCTCTCCCAATCTTCTCTTGGCTTGCCTTATGCTAGGGTTAACCATGGAATTACACTTATTGATCCACACTTAGAATTTGAGGAAATTCAGCTTGAGATTTCAAAGGTTAGGGAAAAAACATGAATGCAATCCTCATCAAAATATGGACGAAGTGGTTCACATATGAGAGGGTTAATAATCACTGTAGAATCTGGATGTATGTATATCTTTAATACAAGTAATGAATGTTTATGGAAACATAGAAGAAAATTGATCAAAATAAAATCTCCATCATGAAGTCCATGGTCAATTTCTTCACCTTCATTAGCAAAGGGTCGAAATCCACAAACTAGAAAAGGGTCGAAATCCACAAACAACTTCCAGGAAAAATACTATCCCAAATTATTACTAACTTTTCTGCAATAAAACCCCATCAATGTAATGAACAGTTGGAACTGTTCCATATCTCATTGCATACATTTTTTTGTCTGCTTTACAAAATCTCATCAAGAGATGCCTTTGTGCATGTATTTTTTCACTAGTGCATTGAGAAAACGAGATACCATGTTCCTACATTGCGCATCCATTTTTGTTCTTCATCTTTGAAGAATATATCAATAATCTTTGCAAATTTAATTTTTGATTTATGATTTTCTAATGGACCCAACCCCCCGTGTGACAATGTTTCTCTTTCACCAAGCCATACAATATCAGAGAAGTTTGTCTTTGATTATTATGTATGGCATCTGTATTTTCAAGAAGGGTAATTGATAAGCTTGTTCGAAGTGACCAGTAACCAATACCATGAAATATTGTACCATATACATTGATAATATCAAAAGAAGAACTTGTGGCTTCTAAAACTCTCACAGAAGATATAATTTTGATCACAACAAAATCAATACTTCCATAGGAATCGATATAGCATACCCTCCACCCACTTTGATTTCCTTGTTTATAGAATAGCATTTAAAATAGATTCGTTAAATTCCTTATACTTTCAAGTAAAATTTGATTTTTGTTCCTCAGACATAACATTTAAACATGAAAAATGACTTATCATCAATATCATGTAAGCAATTTTATGCCCAGTAAAAACATACCAAATGTAAAAACTTTAAGCAATTTTAATGATTCTAAAATGTGGAATATAAAACTTTAATGCCCAGTAAAAAAAATACCTCTAGCCATTGATGGTAAAATGATTCTCCAATTCAGTCTCAGCTAAAGCATGCAATCATGTAAAACTGATAAGAAAGAACCAATTTGGGACTTGATATGAATCCCCACAAAAAGCCAATTAAAATCATAGACAGTAATCACCGCCAATTAAGCCTTTATGCATCACTAGCCACGGGAATCAAACGAAGAACCCAAAATCATCAAAGTTGAAGTCGATCTGCAGCCTGGAGAATGAACGTTTCTGTTGAAACTGGGGAAACAACTAACGTCTCTATTATAATTCTTACTTGTGTGAAACACAATATCATTCCAGCGTTGATCCAATGTTTCACAAACTTCAGGCAAGAAGAAAAGAAAAGAAGATGCAGAAAATCTGAAGGCACTTCCAAGCTCTGCTCACTCTAACTTGATGGTGTAAAACTGAAGGGGATTGAGTTAGTGAGCTTGGTGACCAAACAGAAGAATTTATAGCCAAGCTTCCATCAAGCTTCCGTTGGCTATGTGTCAAGAGTTCCACAGATCATGGTAGAGAACTGCAGTGGGAGTAATGGACCACTTCAGTAGCTCCCAACAATAAATTAATTATCTGCAGTTGATTTCCGTAATTTAAGGAAATTACTATAGTTAGTTTCCATAAATTAAGGAAACAACTGCAAATTAGTTTTCAGAAATTAAGGGATGTTGTTGGGAGAGGGAGCGTAACATTCTCCCACTTGGTCCATACTTCCAAACTTAATGTCTCATCTTAAAACCCATTGATAATATGTATTAAGTAATAGATACATGAATCATGGCGATAAGTCCTCTAATGACGAGTATTATCTTCCATGTATTACTATGTATTTATTTCTATTAAAATTTATGTGGCAACAATTTCTTAATGAATAAACCCTATGTTCATTCTTGGTCCTACATAGATGAATTCTCTCAAATCAAATTAAGGTGCACATAAATATGAGAAAAACATCACAATAATTAATAATTTCATTAAAATAACATTGTTCATACAATGAGAAACTACATAATGGAACCAAGTCCCATATTCATTACATGATCCTTGAATTTAAATGGTGGCATGCCCTTAGTCAAAGGATCAACGATCATCAACTCAGTGCTAATGTGCTCAATGACCACTTTCTTTTCTTTAACACGTTCTCTTATAGCTAAATACTTAATGTCGATGTGTTTATTTCGACTCCCACTTTTGTTGTTCTTAGCCATAAAAACAGCAGCTGAATTGTCGCAATATATTCTCAATGGCTTAGAGATAGAATCCATAATTCTAAGCCCATAAATGAAACTCTTAAGCCATACACCATGTAAAGTAGCCTCAAAATAGGAGACGAACTCGACTTCCATAGTGGAAGTGGCAATCAAGGTCTGTTTGGCACTCCTCCATGATACAGCTCCACCGGCCATCATAAAAATGTATCCTGATGTTGATTTACGTGAATAAACACATCCAGCAAAGTCAGAATCTGAGTAGCCAATCACTTCCAAATTGTTTGTCCGTCTATACATAAGCATGTGGTTTTTGGTTCCTTGAAGGTACCTCATTACTTTCTTTGCAACTCTCCAGTGGTCTAAACCTGGATCACTCTAATATCATCCCAACATTCCCACAACAAATGCAATGTCAGGTTTTGTGCAGACTTGAGCATAAATTAGGCTTCCGACAACAGAAGCATATGGAATGTTCTTCAATTGTTCCCTTTCAAAGTCGTTCTTCGGGCATTGGTTCAAACTGAACCTATCACCCTTTACAATGGGAGCAACACTTGGTGAACAATCCTTCATCTGAAATCTCTCTAAAATTTTATTAATATAGGTTTCCTGAGACAGACCCAAGATGCCTCGAAATCTGTCTCTATGGATCTTAATGCCAATGACATAAGATGCCTCACCCATATCCTTCATATCAAAATTTTTATAGAGGAATTGTTTCACCTCATGCAGCAAACCCTTATCATTGGTTGCTAGCAAAATGTCATCCACATATAAAACAAGAAAACAGATTCTACTCCCACTGAATTTAAGGTGTATACATTCATCCATAATGTTTTCTACAAAACCTAAAGAAGAAATTACATTATGAAATTTAAAATACCATTGGCGGGATGCTTGTTTTAATCCATATAATGACTTCTTGAGCTTACAAACCAAATGCTCACCATCACTAGAGGAGAATCCTTCAGGTTGTTTCATGTAAGCTTCCTCCTCTAGATCTCCATTGAGAAATGTCGTTTTCACATCCATTTGGTGCAACTCCAAGTCAAAATGGGCTACTAATGCCATAATAATGCGCAAGGAATCTTTCTTAGATACAGGAGAGAAAGTCTCCTTGTAATCGATTCCTTTTTTCTGAGTGAATCCCTTTGCAACGAGTCTTGCCTTGTATCTCTCAATGTTGCCCAATGAGTCTTTCTTTGTCTTAAAGACCCAATTACATCCAATGGCTTTTGCACCATTAGGCAACTCAACAAGATCCCAGACTTCGTTACTCTTCATAGAATTCATCTCTTCCTTCATGGCATCGTACCATAATTCTGATTCTTTGCAACTCATGGCTTGTGAAAAAGACTGAGGATCATTTTCGGCTCCAATGTCGTAGTCAGATTCTTGCAGATACACAACATAATCATTAGGAATTGCTGATCTCTTTGGTCTAGTAGATCTTCTTAACATTGTCCCACCATCTTCCTGAGAAGTATGTGGTTCAACTCGTTGTTCAAAAATTCTTGGCAATTCTTGAACTATCTGATCTACTGGAATGTCGTCAGCAGCTTGTGGAACTTCAACAATTGGTTGTTTAACACCAGTTTGTACTTGAGGGGTGATGTGAACAATAACCAATCTATCACTTGAGGTGGAAGGTTGATATTCTGAATGATCCTTCTCAGAAACTATGTTCCTGATTTGATCGCTCCCACTGATCAAGTCATTTTCAAGAAACTTTGCATTTCTTGATTCCACAATCCTAGTGCTGTGAGATGGACAATAAAATCTGTAACCTTTAGACCTTTTAGCATATCCCATGAAATACCCACTAATGGTCCTTGGGTCCAGTTTCTTCTCTTGTGGATTATATATTCTCACTTCGGACGGGCATCCCCAAACGTGCATATGTCGCAAACTCGGTTTCCAACCTTTCCATAATTCAAATGGCGTTTTAGGAACAGCCTTGGTTGGAACTCGGTTTAATATATACACTATCGTCTTAAGTGCTTCAGTCCACAAGAATTTAGGAAGATTGGAGCAGCTAAGCATACTCTGCACCATGTCCAATAATGTTCAGTTTCTTCTTTCTGCTACACCATTCTGGTCGGGTGAACCAGGCATGGTGTATTGGGCAACAATCCCATGCTCTTGAAGAAATTTTGCGAATGGCCCAGGTGCTTGTCCATCTTCTGTGTATCTACCGTAATATTCTCCACCTCTATCTAATCTCACGATCTTAATTTGCTTGCTGCATTAATTCTCTACTTCAGCCGTAAAGATATTAAAGGCATCTAATGCTTCGCTCTTTTTATGAAGCATGTAGAGATACATATATCGTGAGTAATCATCTATAAAAGAGATGAAGTATCTCTGACCATGTGAGTCCATGTCTGGACTACATATATCAGTATGTATGATCTCTAATATGTCCGAACTTCTATTGGCACCTTTCTTTGACTTGTTGGTCTGCTTTCCCTTTATGCAGTCCACACAAGTCTCAAAATCAGTAAAATCTAGAGTATTGAGTACCCCTTCATTTATCAATCTTTTAATTATTTCTATGGAGATATGACCTAGTCTCCAATGCTATAATTTAGAGGAATTTTCATTAATAACACATATTTTAGTGTCAGTGTGAACATGCATTGAATCATAAGTGACATTGTTTTGTAAATTAATGCAGTAAAGACCATTAGACAAAATATCATTCTCAACACAATCAAATTTATAAAATAAATTGAAGGATGTTTCCGAAAAGTTAAAGGAATATCCAAAAGGTACAAGCCTTGAAATTGAAATCAAGTTTCTAGAAAAACTTGGAACATAAAAGGTCTTTTCTAATTCTAAAACAAAGCCACTACTTAAAGTTAAATAGCATGTTCCTATAGCTTCCACATGCGAGCCCATCTTGTTTCCTGATAAGATGCTTTGCTCAATGCCCACTGGCTTCCTTAGGTTTTGCAAACCCTGCAAGGAATTCGAAATCTGAATTGTTGATCCAGAATCAATCCACCAGGTGTTAATATTGGCATTAACCATATTAGATTCATAACAAACAAACGAGATTGGATTACCTTTGTCTGCAAGCCATTTCTGAAATTTGGCGCATTCCTTCTTCATGTGTCCCTTCTTTTTACAGAAGAAACACTTGGAATCTTTCTTGATATCGGCTTGGGGAGGTATTTTACCTTTCCCTTTCCGATTGGCTTGAGATTTTCCCTTGCCAGCATTGCACTTTCTCCCATTTCCATCACCAGTCTCTCTTCCTCTTGAACACACATGGTCATAAGTTCATTAATTGACCATTTATCCTTATGTGTGTTGTATGAGATTTTGAAGGGTCCATATTGGTGTGGAAGGGTGTTCAGGATGTAGTGCACCAAGAAAGACTCTGATATTTCAACCTCGAGTTTCTTCAATTGAGCTGCAGTGTCCCTCATTTGCATGATGTGCTCGTGCACACCTTTTACACTGGCGAGCCTTAGGGATGATAACTTCATAATTAGGGTGCTTGCTAGTGCCTTGCCTAAAGTGACGAATTGATCATGAATGGCTTTCAGCAAATCTCGAACCTTTTCATGTTGTTCAACGGAACCACGAATACCAGCTAAAATTTTAGTCTTAATGAACATCACGCTTAGACGATTATATCGTTCCCATCGTTCATAAAGCATGATGTCCGCTGCAGTGCTGGTATTATTGAGTGCTGATGGTTCGTCTTTCCTAATAGCATAGTCTATGTCCATCCACCCCAAATGAAGGAGAACTCTCTCCTTCCAAACCTTATAGTTATCTCCCTTAAGTTCAGGGATATCAGTACGAATTTCAGAGAAATTTGCAGGTTGTACAACTGCATAAAATTAAAAATCACATGCTTATGTTAAAATTGAGGTCTAAATAAAATTTCATGCTTTACCAATGTAAATCATGCTTAAAATTGAATCTAATGACATAAAAATTGTCTGTGGACTAAATTTTTAATTCAAGCAGATTTAGTTATTCTTTTGAACTTTATGATAAAACTATTAATTCATAACTCCTGTGGGTAAGTTATGAATATTTTATCCTAATTAATTACATAAATATAACAAAAATTCCTGTGGGATAAAATTTATTATATTTACTATAATTAATTACAATTAATGTCTAAATATTATTTATGTGATCCTAATCAATCATAATATATAATTTTATTTAATTAGAGATGTTGTGGTTATTCTCTAATCAATTAAAATTATATGGATCACTAGACATTATTTTCATAAAAATTAACTGATAATTTGCATAAATAAAACTACAACATTCATGCATAACATTTAACCATGGTTCTTGTATACTCATTCATAATAACATGTTTTAATTAAAGCTTAAATAATTAATTCATGCAAACTAAATACGAGCATATTTTCCAAATTGCATATAATTAAACTAAATAAATATTATATGCATAAAAATTGAGCAGACATATTTCCAAATAAATATTTTAATTCAAAAAAAATTTAAAAATAAAACATTTAGCCAAACTATGTCTATAATCACCAAGGCAGAGATAAACTTGGCTCTGATACCAAATGTAAGCAATTTTATGCCCAGTAAAAACATACCAAATGTAAAAAATTTAAGCAATTTTAATGATTCTAAAATGCGGAATATAAAACTTTAATGCCCAGTAAAAAACATACCTCCAGCCATTGATGGTAAAATGATTCTCCAATTCAGTCTCAGCTAAAGGATGCAATCATGTAAAACTGATAAGAAAGAACCAATTTGGGACTTGATATGAATCCCCACAAAAAGCCAATTAAAATCATAGACAGTAATCACCGCCAATTAAGCCTTTATGCAACACCAGCCATGGGAATCAAACGAAGAACCCGAAATAATCAAAGTTGAAGTCGATCTACAGCCTGGGGAATGAACGTTTCTGTTGAAACTGGGGAAACAACTAACGTCTCTGTTATAATTCTTACTTGTGTGAAACACAATATCATTCCAACGTTGATCCAATGTTTCACAAACTTCAGGCAAGAAGAAAAGAAAAGAAGATGCAAAAAATCTGAAGGCACTTCCAAGCTCTGCTCACTCTAACTTGATGGTGTAAAACTGAAGGGAATTGAGTTAGTGAGCTTGGGGACCAAACAGAAGAATTTATAGCCAAGCTTCCATCAAGCTTTTGTTGGCTATGTGTCAAGTGTTCCACAGATCATGGTAGAGAACTGCAGTGGGAGTAATGGACCACTTCAGTAGCTCCCAACAATAAATTAATTATCTGTAGTTGATTTCCGTAATTTAAGGAAATTACTATTGTTAGTTTCCATAAATTAAGGAAACAACTGCAAATTAGTTTTCAGAAATTAAGGGATGTTGTTGGGAGAGGGAGCGTAACATATCATCCTTAATTTTCGATGTAACCTTGTTGGCTTATCTCTGCTAACTAGACCAGTAAGAGTGTTATTTTTGGCATCTGTAGCTGCATGCATTAGAAAAGCATAAAGCACTCCTGAACAAGATTTCACACCCTCCATTTTTAACTATGCCATCAATTATGTTCGACAAACCATAAATCGTTGAATCAACCCTAGGCTTGCATTCTTCTTTATTCACAATGCTCTGTTTTCGAGTGGTTATTAAAGATGTATGATTTTGACATTGAAAACCTTGCGGTTCCATTATTATAAACTACACAAACACCTGAAGTTCTACTTCTCATTGAAATTGAAGTAGATAGACTCTCAGTATTAGAAGAATTGAGACCTCTTGGAACTTGATATCGCAAAATCATGAATGGAATTGCAGGGGGGGTTCACTCTGGTAAGCATTTTTTTTCTTGGGGGTGTCACAATCCTTATTTTAAGGCTACGTAATCAAAGGTGGTTTTAAAGAAACCACCAATTGTGGACCCCCTACCTTCGTTAATGCTCAAAAATCAGGGGGGTTTCTCAATTAAACTATGGTCATCGATCTTTAACCACCAACGCCCTTCATTGAAAAATGCAAGGGATTTATTCTCCGTGCATTTAACTATATAAGTTGGAACTATGTAGCAATTTATGAAATGGCAATGTTGCATGTGTCTATGGCCACAACTTTCCTCTGTCGCTTCCACAACTCCCTGTCTGCGATGAAAATATTGTCTCCAAAGATGTAGAAATTTCAAATGAAGCTTGTTTGTATCAAATATTCCACTTTGATACTCCAGAAGAGGACACATTTGACATTTCAATGCTTTCATGGCTTGACATTGGTGACTGTTTCCCTTTATCCTGGCATTCGAAACCTTAGGTGTCTGTATACCTTTATACTTGGATATTTTAACAATCCCTAATGTCCATCTTGCTGCCAATAAACATTGGGAGTCAAACAAACACTTGGATATTGATTGTAGATACTCGGTGACTAGTATTTGAGCTTCTCTTGCGAACTTACACTTGGGCGCTTTATAGGGAAGGTGCTTGAACTACGAATTCATATTTTTTTTATTTACCTGGGATATTTATCCAACATTTGAAAAATGAAATGAGCTTTGTGGTGTTTATATATATTATCAATCCCAAATGTTGATGTGTTGAGGACTATGCTCCATGGGCTCCTCCCTTTGCTTTCACATAGTATATAACGTTGGCTTATAGCTTATGATGCTTGGTGGAATTTTTTCTTGGTTGCTTGGTGAATAGTGGTGTTTGATGGCATATATAGTAAATCTTGAACTTGGTATATAACGTTGGCTTATAGCTTATGATGGTTGGTGGAATTTTCCCTTGGTTGCTTGGTGAATAGTGGTGTTTGATGGCATATATAGTGAATCTTGAACTTGGAGATTGGGGTTAGCCCAATATTTTTTAATAATAAATAATTTTATAAAAAACATATATAATTATATTTTTTATAAAATTAAATTTATTTAAAATCATGATATCGCCAAATATGGTTCAGAAATGTGTATAAGAACCATGTTGTCATGGGAGAGTGTATATTCATCTAGTTTGCATATGCCTAAGAGTTTTCGCCATGGAATAAACTAGAAAACTTCAAAAAAATTCGTAACATTTTAAAGGTGTCAAAAAATGTTACAACATTGGTTCCAACTAGGGACTGAACCATGTTGTCATGGGAGAGTGGATATTCATCTAGTTTGCATATGCCCAAGAGTTTTCGCCATGGAATAAACTAGAAAACTTCAAAACATTTCGTAACATTTTAAAGGTGTCAGAAAATGTTACAACATCAGCTCCAACTAGGAACTTCTTCCCCCTGTGGGATGCATTGTACTCATAGACCAGATTCCTTGTGCCCATTTGGAATGGAATCATACCAAACCCGAAACTTGCAACCTTCCCTGATCTAAAATAATTTATGTTCATCATTAAGCCATACATCAAATAATAAGCTACTGCAAGTGAAACACTCACAACAATGCCTAATCCATTGGGCTATGGAGTCATTAGTTTACAACAATAAATTCTCTCCATTCAATCTTCTACAAATTATTCTACTCCACTAAAAGAATCCACACATTCCAACTGAAACTCTAATATTACTCCGTTGAACTAAAAAATCCATATCCTATAAACTAAAACTGATGCCTATTTTTTTGTAAACTAAAACAAATCAAAATAACATAATCTACTGCATACTAAAATATGAAAATCAACTTATTCAATCCCACACACCTTCTAACGAATCGAGCTAAAACTATGCAATGTTAAGTGTAGTCTGTCTTCCAATGTAACCATGTGAGTAGTGGATTATCTCACAGACCCCCTTGTATGCAGTTGATCATATAAATATATTTACAATATGAAACTCAAATTCCATAGACAGTTGATACTTACAGGCACAAATCAATATTTTGTTGAAAGATGAAACATTGAATAACTTTGAAGACTGTATATTTTGTAAACTTCTAATTTTTCTGATCATAATTGACAGGAAGAAAAATATGTTTCTCAATGTTGTCATTACTGAATGTTGAATGAGCATAGCAATTAATGAAACTAACATTTCAAACCCGTGGAATTAGTAACCTAGTGAATTTTCCATATAGACAAAGTGGAATCGCCACGTGAAATAAATGCAACCAATATTTAATTCCTACACCTTGTTCACCAACAAGGAATACATCTAAACTTGATCGTTCTCCGGGGAAAGATATATTTGTTACTTCAATCCCAGACAATGACGCTAAATGTTGTAACGTTTCTCGAACACAATTCTTGGCTGTGAAACTGCGCCGATAAACCAACTCAACCAACTTTAGGTTCAAGTTGTCCCTCAAACCAAAGGGTGCTCCCTCAAGCGTTACAAGGCTTTTTTTTGTTCATTGTCACTATACAACAGCTTATGAAGCACAACGGCCATATTTAGGGGTTGTTGTATAGGGTGGTTTCTTCGGGTTTCCAATCCTCACTTAACAAATAAAGTCCTCTATTGCATAGGCCTTATCAATGTGCTAGCGTTAAATAATGACATAATAACAAAGCATGAAATATTTTGATGGAGGAATGGAGGAGAAATTAAACAATTAAATATCCTTCCTTAATATCTAATTATTTAATCAAGATCATAAGCGTGTATAATAATCTCTACAATAAAACATCAATCCATTTAATAATTTGTATAGAAGTAACAATCTCTTAGTTCAGAGGGATCAACATGGACACATTATCACCTTGATCGACTTAGTAAAAAACACAACTTTGTGGCAGGTTGTTAAGGAAGTTGACACTCAACCTAGCCCTGCCCAATATTCTATACAACCTCAAACATATGCATAAAAAGATATGTAATTACAAGAAAGGACAAGTGTATGAAACAAACCATGTCATTAACTGGAGGCAAGGGCCTTTGATTAAATCTTGAAAAATAAGACTTTACAAAAATCTCTGGGTCTTGGCATCAAAATCCAACCCTTTTTCATTATAAACAAAAGGATATATAGAAATTACATCAAGCTAACCATGTCTATCTTTCTGGAATACAAATCTAAACAATGTACTAAAAATAAATACAAACTCTGAAAACAGTAGGAAATTTGGAGCTGTTAGACAATCTCCTGCCTCCAATTCGGGGAATTGGTTCCTAGATGTTGATTTAGATTCCCAAATGTTGCCTTTAAATTTGATGTGATCCCTTGACTGTTGGGTTCTCTGCTTGAAAATGTGGATTTGTTGAAACTATCCCCTAAAATCTTCCAATTTTCCTTCAAATCTAGTCAACCTTCCATTTGTTCCTCACTATTTTTCCTTTTTCTAGTCATGGTCAAAGCATTGTTCGATTATATTGTTAGAATTTAGTGCTAATTGAATTTTCACACCTTCATCTTTATCTTCCCTGCATTCACTTTATTTTGATCCTCTTGGATTTTAAGAAGTATAATTTGGATAACATATCATCAATTGATTTTAGCATCATTCCTTTAGTATCCTTAGCATCTTGATTTCTTGAATGACATTCATGCTACCTCTTCTTCAATTTAAGCCCCACTTCTTTGTTATTATCCATTGTTTTAAGAATCTCTTGGATTCCATCTTGCACTAAGTTGAAGAACATTTTTAATAGCTATAATATGCCCTCCTTAACCAGTTTCTTGTAAAGAGACTTTAAAATTTGTACTTCATTTCAAAATTCCCCGCATATATCTTATAACTATGTCCAACTGTATACTAAATAAAGCTTTGAACATTGCTTGAATTCCAAGGAATCCACCATGAAAACAAGTCCCAAGCTTCCAGAACATTAATCTTCTCTTGACCTTGGTTTCAAAAGAAACAATGTTCAACAATCTCACCACAAATTCATATACATGTGACATAACTTAGTTCCAACATTATGTATTTATACCACGATGGAAATCAACTTCCAGATATTTTTTAAGTAGTTCACCAAGCTCTAAAGAAAAAACTTATTACAAGGAAGACAACGTGAAGAGCCCTTATGAATATAATTGACAAGTTTATGTTCAACAAACCTTGAAGAATTGAATAAATTTCTCCATTTGTAACAATTCCTCGAGGTGCCATGAGACAAAATGAAATTGTAACAACCATAATCCTAAACCCATTAGAAGATAACTTGACTTGATAAAAGATAAACCATTAGTTTTACTAACTACAAATTTCAATTATTATTGATTCAGGAAAGGTTTAATAAGCCCACACTGATAGTTGGTTTTGTCCAGCATAGATTTTCCAAATTGAAGCTTGGCATCCATCAATGTATTAACATTGAGTACTATGTTTGCTTCTTTGTAATGGGAATTACAATTATTGATCCACACTTAGAAGTTGAGGAAACTTAGCTTGAGATTTCAAAGGTTAGGGACAAAAAACATGAATGTAATCCTCATCAAAGTTTACACGAAGTGGTTAACATATGAGAAGGTTAATAATCACAATAGAATCTGGATGTATGTATACCTTTAATGCATGTAATGAATGTTTATGGAAACTTAGAATAAATTTAATCAAAACTAAATCTCCATCATGAAGTCCATGATCAATTTCTTCACCTTCATTATCAAAGGAACGAAATCCACAAACAACCTCCCGGAAAGATACTATCCCAAATTGTTACTAACTTTTCTGCAATAAAACCCCATCAATGCAATGAAAAAATAGAACTATTCCATATATCATTACATATAGCTAGTTGTCTTCTTTCCAAAAGCTAATCAAGGCATGCCTTTGTACATGTATTTTTTCAACAATGCATTGAGAAAATGAGTTTCCATGTTCCTACATTGTGCATCCATTTCTATCGTTCATCTTTGAAAAATATATCAATAATCTTTGAAAATTTAATTTTTGATCTGTGAGTTGCACATGGACCCAACCCCCTGTGTGGAAATTTTTTGCTTTCACCAAGCCATATGATATCAGAGAAGTTTGGATTTAGATAAGATTGATTATCACGGATGGAAATTGTATTTTCAAGATGGATAATTGATAAGCTTGTTTGATGTGACAAGTAACCAATACCATGAAATCATGTACCAACTACAATGATAATCTCAAAAGAAGAACTTGTGGATTCTAAAACTCTCACAAAATATATAATTCCAGTCACAACAAAATCAAGCCTTCCATAGAAGTTACATTGGATTCAAGCAAGGGTGTTCGCTATCCCCAACTCTTTTTGGTTTAGATATTGATAAACTGGAAGAGTGGCTAAATTTGCAAGGTGGGGATGGTGTTCGGTTGGGGGCGTTTGTGATAAAGCTTCTTTTATATGCTGATGATCTTTTTTTAATTTCTAAATTGGCCCATGGATTGCATATGCACCTATATGCCCTTGAGCATTTTTGTAGAGCAGTGGGGATGCAATTCAACATACGTTCTTCTTTGAAGGCAACACTATTGAAGAAGTAAATGAGTACAAATACCTCGGGATCGATTTCAACAACAAACTTAATTGGGAGGATTGCATAAAGAAGAGAATCTTAGGAGGGTGGAAAGCATTGTATGCTCTTCGAAACAGATGCAGAGAAGCAGAGTTATGGGATTGGAAAATGATTAAAGTGATTTTTGGACTCCTAGTTTGTCCAGTGATGCTATATGGGTGTGAATTGTGGGTTAGCAGCACCCCTATCTCAAAATGGAAGCAAATTGAGAAAATCCAAAAACGTTTTATCATGAGCAAGTTCAAAATAAAAAGTTCGGTACCTTATGAGATAATGTTGAGTGAAACAGGAGAAATTCCCATTGAAGCAATTGCTATGGTGCAACTCATAAGATATCTAAAAAGAATTGAGAAAATGGGAGTAGGTAGATGGCCTAATGTTGTCTTCAAGGAAGGCATGAATGAAAGAAAGAAAACATGGATGAGACAAAACTACGCATGGATGCAAAAATGGAATATCTACCTCAATGCTTGTCCCACAAATAGCAAAGAGCTAAAGAATTTTGTTATGGATAAATTCCGTAAACAGGAATGGGGAAAAGAGTTGGGTAGAAAGAAGAAGTACTACATTGAAGAATTCAACCCTATGTATGATATCCAACAAAAAGAGTACATTGGAGCTACTATTCCGTGGAGAGAAAAGGTTCTTATTGTTCAATTAAGAACCAACTCGCACCATCCTCGGTGTGAAACAGGGCGGCGGAAAAGGCCTAAAGAATCTTAGGAAGAACGAGTGTGTACATTTTGCACGTCTAGGCAGTGGAATCAGAAAAACATTTCATTTTGGAATGTGATGCGTTCAAAGACATCAGAAAATGTTATGGGAATATGTTAGCATCGGTTTCTTGGCATTATCTTTTCAGCGATGAGATAGTTGGAAGGTTGGGCCAGCTCATCATCAATTTGAACAAGAAGAGGACTAAAATGAAAAAGACGAAAACAGGGAACCCATAGTCCCATAGACTATTTTTAGTCTCGTAGACGTTAAAATTTCATTCATTCATTCATATAACATACCTTGCATCTACTTTGATTTCCTTCTTTACAGAATAGCCTTTAAAACAGATCCATTAAATTCATTATACTTTCAAATAAAAGTTTTTTTCTTCCTCGGAAAGATCATTTAAACATCAAAATTGACTTATGTCAATGTCATCCTTAATTGGTCTTGTAACCTTGTTGGCTTATCTCTATATACCATTAAGATAGTTATTTTGGGAATTTGTAGCTGCATGCATTAGAAAAGCATAAAGTGATCCTCAACAAGATTTCGCACCCTGCAGTTTTAACTATGCCATCAATTATTTTCAACAAACCATAAATCGGTGAATCGACCTTGGGCTTGCATCCTTATTTATTCACAATGATCTATTTTCAAGTGTTTACTAAAGAAATCCTATTTTTACATTGAAAACCTTGAGGTTCCATTATTATAAACTACACCAACATCTTAAGTTTACTTACCATTGAAATTGAAGCAAATAGACTCTCAATATTAGAAGCGTTGAGACCACTTGGAACTTGATATCGCAAAACCATGAATGGAAATGCGGGCGGGGTGTTGCAATCCTTATTTTACTGCCATGTAATCTAAGGTGGTTTTAATGAAACCACAAATTACGGACCCTCTTCCTTCATTAATGCTTGAAAATTAGGGGGCTTCCGCAATTAAACTATGGTCGTCGATCTTTAACCACCAATAACCTCCGTTGAAAATTACAAGGGCTTTATTCTCTGTGCATTTAACTGTATAGAATTTTTGGAATGGAAATGTTGCTTGTGTCTAAGCAATATATTTCCTCTGTCGCTTCCACAAATCACTGTCTGTGATGAAAATACCGTCTCCGAAGATGTCGAAATTTCAAAGGAAGCTTGGTTGTCTCAGATATTCCACTTTAATGCTCGAGAAGAGGACACATTTGACATTTCAACGCTTTCATGGCCTAACGTGGGTGACTATTTCCCTTTAGCGTGGAATTCAAAAATTAGGCGCTTGTATACCTTTATACTTGGATATTTTAACAATATCCTTAATTTCCATCTTGCTAGCAATAAAAATTGGGAGTCAAACAAACACTTAGATATTTATTGTAGATACTTGGTGACTAGTATTTGATCTTCTCTTGCAAACTGGCACTTGGGGGAGTTTTTGGGAAGGCGTTTGAAGTGCGAATTCATATATTTTTTATTTGCTTGGGATATATATCACAAATTTGAAAAATGAAATGAACTTTGTGGTGTTTATATACACCAGTAGTCCCAACTCATGCCGATGTGTTGAGCACTACGCCCCATGGGCTCCTCCATTGGCTTGCCATGTTGTATAGAGCGCTTGCTTATAACATGTGATGCTTGGTGGACTTTCGACTTGGTTGCTTGGTGAATAGTGGTGTTCGATGGCATATATAATAGATCTTAAACTTGGAGATTGGGCTTGGCCCAGTATTTTTTAATAAAATGTATTATAAATAAATTAATTTTATTAAAAATATATAATTATATTTGTATAAAATTAAATTTATTTAAAATCACACTATCACCGAATATGGCTCAGAAAGGTGTATACGAACCATTTTCCGAGGGGAGAGTAGATCTTCATCTAGTTTGCATATTTTTAAGAATTTTTGCTATGGAATAAACTTGTAAACTTCGAAAAATTTTGTAACATTTTAAAGGTGTCAAAAAAATGTTACAACTATACACACACTTTTTACTTTCCAATATGATGAAATCATGTATTAAAAAACATACTAATCACAAAAAAACAAGAATTTAATGTATATATTTTGGGTGATAAATAAAATTTTCATGTTGAGAAAAATATTTTAGTGTTAATTAATTAATTAATTAACTATAAAGTATAAAATAATTGAAAATTAAAAAAAAAAAATCCATGATTAAAATATTTAATTGATGTGTTATTCAAAAATGTGATTCTTTCCATGCACAACCTACCTCCGAAAAAATGGTCGTCCAAACCCTTATGTGAACCATTTGCATAGGCCCTCTGCGCAATGCTTGTGAAAACCCTCACACATGTGGCTCGAAATTGCCTCTGATCAAGTTGTCCTGCGTGCTATTGCGACTGGAAGTGACTCTCCGACCCTCTGGAAAATTACCCTGGCCTCTAGAACTTGAATTGACCTCCTCCTTCGCTAAATTGAACTGTTCACTCAAGTTGTCTTCAAAGTCCCTGCGCAACCTCACTTCGGAATAGCTAAGTATCTTGATGCTACCTCTCCAGAACTGGAAATTTTCTTTAGAATCATTTTTGCTACTCTCTCTCAGCCTCCACATCCCTTCTGGCTCAAACAACTCTCCTTTCTGAATCGCTACAACTGGGTAGCTCAATATGCCAATGAAATTCACTCACCTAATGTATTCCTCCTCAACCCCATCGACCTCCTCTTATAATATCTTGTTTTTTAACCAACAACCATGATTATATCCCCATCAATGACTAAGATCAGCTATGAGTCGATCCATATGAGTTTCTAGATAAATCTCACATTTCTCAATTAATTGTTGTTAATTAATCACTTTTCCTAAGTTAGACTTAGGAAATATTTAATTATTGATTATTTAACTTAATTGAGCCATCTCTAGGTGTTTTCTCCTAAAAATTTTTCTAGGTTCTGGAAATATTGTGTTCCTTAGCCTTTTGGACCAAAGTCGAGACTAGAACACCTGTCAAATGTTACAAAAAATAATGCTCCTTTTTAACAAGGAAGGTTTTCTCTCACTCTATCTCCATAACATCCTCCATACACGTTGTTGATCTCTAACAACTGTGGCAATCTGATACTTTCCACCATGCCACTGCACAACTTTGATTCATCTGGCACTCTGAGATGAACAAATCCTACATCTACATTACTGTTAACAATGCACTGTAGAACCTGTATCGTTTCCAACACTACTTTGTGTTGCAACTGATCTCATGTTGCTTCTACAACTAATTCAACTGAGTCCAAATTTGAATCAACAGTGTCTCTACAGAAGCTATGCATCTGTCTCCTGAGTATTTCACTGTTATTAGCCTTTGCACTGTCCACTGAGTAACTATTTGTGTTGCAACTTCTTTGCACCCCTTAACATCGGACTGCTACACCCTGAACATTGATCCATCTGTTACTGAAAACTGTGGAGCCCTTGCAGCAAGGGTAATGATTCAAGAAGAAACACATCTCTGATGCAATCTTCCTCGGACCATACCCAAATCTTTGCAACTCTGGGATCTAGAGCTTAATGTCTCCCCACCTCTCACTTAGAGGTATAACTACATATAGTGTGAATTCATCCTCTGAATTGGAAGACAAATTATCTATCTTCACTAAAGTTGTTGCGTGCCCCTGCTTCTCCTTCTTGTCCTTCTTCCTCTTTGAACATTGGGTACTACAATGACCAAACTCACAACAATTGAAGCACTTGATCTTCGACAAATACTTCTTCTTATTTTTTCCTCCCTATGAGACTTGTCCCTAATTGGGACATTTCTTTTCCTTCCCCTTTGATGCAAGGGCTACGTTCTCTTTTTCCTTCACACCCTTCCATATTTTACTACTGTTTCCATTGATATTTCTCTTCACTAGAGAAAGCCTCATCTCATCCTGTGTAAATTATGCTCATAATAGATCCCAACCGGGTATGTTGTCTCATCCAATGATGCCTTGGATTAAATTTTCCCACTCTAGGGTGAAACCATTGAGAATTGTACGCACCATCTCATTGTCTTGAGGTGCTTCTCCAACTATGGCAAGCTCGTCTTAGACATCCTGAATCTTGGTGAGATAAGGAGTAACTCCTTCACCCTTATTCATCTTGATGAGCCTCAACTTCTCCTTCAAGAACATATTCCTATTCTCAGAAGGATTTTGGAAAAGCGTAGTAACGACATCCCATATTTATTTAGCCATGTTCTTAGACTCTAAGTTTGAGACTATATGATACTGAACATCATCAAGGATCAACTGCTTTGCCTTGGACATCTCTTATTATAATTCTCTAGTTGTTGTGGGTTTTTTGGTATGGATACAGATCTCCTTGCATACGTCTTCATACCATGCTCATCTAGCAAGAAAGACATTCTATATTTCCATATATAATGATTCGAGGCTCCATTTATCCTATCTTGATCTCAAAGTCACGTTGAGGCCATTTTTTGCAAAATTCACAGCTGGGAAATAAATAGGAATCTCCTCCTTCCTATTCGACTGCGTGCTTAGCTACTCACACTCCTTCCTATAATGCGCAGTTATTCTTGCTGCTACTGCCACTTGCAATTGGAAATCACAAATTTCCTTCAGAAAATTGAATCTTGAAACCCTATGAGAGAAATACCTCTATGTTTGTTATTTCTCTTCCACCCAATGTTGATTCTATTACTGCAAAACTACCTGCTAATTAATTGTACCCAAATATGCTCAGTGAAAATACTGATATGCTCACTGGAACCGCTTCTTGGCTACACCATTGCATGTTGGAACTGCTTCTGAGTTGTTTAAACTTTTTCTGCCATCTACAACTGAAAAACAAACTCTTCCTAGCAATTATCATTGTTTGGTTGGACCTCTGCGCAGACCTAGAAATTTTTCTCAAAGACTCCCTCTAAATCTGCAAAAAAATCTCTTCTCACTTCTGAGATCTTGATTTTTCTTCAACACTGCTCTGATACCATGTGAAATTCCTTAAATTGCAGAAACTCGAAATTTATTCTTCTAACTAATTAATTGTGCAGTTTATTTTCTACGACAAACAACGAATAAATCACACTACAATTCTTCACAAATAAAAATGTTGCAAAAAATAAAATGCTCGAACAGACAAAAATAAAACACACATACAAAATTTTGACACAATTATTTTTGGACAAATTTCCCCGGAAAAAACCAATGTGGGAAAACTGGTGCAACAAATGAGGGTTTTATTATGATAATGTAGCAGTGAAATTCTTAGTACAATATGGATGCCAAAACTTGGCAATCCTCAGCAAGATAATCTGATAGAAATTATTGAGGGGATTTTTTCCTCCTCCATGAGCAATCCCGACACAACATGCCTCAGAAAAAATGGTCATCCAAACCCTTGCGTAGGCCCTATGTGTAGTGCTTGCGTAGACCCTCACACATGTGGCACGAAACTTCCTCTGATCAAGTCGTCCTTCATGCTACTGCTATTGTAAGTGACTCTCCTGCCCCTTGGAAAATTACCCTGGCCTCTGGATCCAAAACCGACATCCTCCTCAGTTAAAATTAAACTTCTCACTTAAGCTACCTGTGTAGTCCCTGTGCAACCTCACTATGGAATAACCTAGCCTCTTGTTATTTCCTCTCTAAAACTGGAAACTTCTTGTAGAATCACTTTTGTTGCTCCCTCTAATTCTTTGCATCTCTTTTGTCTCAAACTTCTCTCCCTTTTGAATCACTGCAATTGGGTAGCTTGATATTCCAAGGAAACTCGCTCACCTAATGTATTCCTCCACAACCCCATCGACCTCCTCATATAATCTCTCATTTGTGAACCAACAAATATGATTAGATCCCCATCAACGACTAAGATCATCTATGAGTCGATCCATGTGAGCTCCTAGATGAATCTCACCTTTATTAATTAATTGTTGTTAATTAATCACTTTTCCTAAGTTAGACTTAGGAAATATTTAATTATTGATTAATTAACTTAATTGAGCCATCTCTTGGTGTTTTCTCCTAAAACATTTTCTAGGTTTTTGAAATATTGTGTTCCTTAGCCTCTATTACCAAATTAGAGACTAGAACACTTGTCTGATGCTACAAAAACTAACATAATGATGTAATGTGATGCAAGAGTGATGTAGGCAAGATGATGTCGCCCGAGACTAGAAGATAGAGAACGAGACAAATTTTGTACCATCAAATGTCGCAAACATTCTCCTCTTAGAATGGCATGGGAGTAAGCCAAGTTTTTACCGAAGTTGAAATCCCAACATAAAAATCATGGTAGATGGAGGATGGAATAAAGTTCAGAACAACAGTTGTGAAATGTTGTTGTCCAACCTCAAGACTTGGAGATGAAGGCAAAGGGTTCCACCATTTGGGATAGTCGATAAATGGACCCCTACAAATGAAAACATTCTGATCCATTAAAAAAATTGTCAATTAACCAAAGGTGCATTCAAGGGGCTAGTCATTCGAGGGTTTCATAGTGTTAATAGTTTTGGGGCATTCAGGCTTAAATATGCATTATGGGTGCTTAACAAGTTTTTGGGCCTTGAGGCCAAGTGTTGGCACTTGATCCCTTTTCATGATTTAACAAACACATCAGGATTATGGTTATCACCCATGGATTCTAGATATATATTTATAAAATAGACCTATAGTATTGATTTTGACGAAATGGGGTAGTATTTGGTAGTTATGCCAAAGTTTGGCATTCACCATACTTAGGGTTAAAATGATTAAGAACGGGTTGGTAGCAGTTTTTAACATAGAATCTATAATAAGCAAATTTCACCAATTTTTTCTACCAGCTAAAACTAGAACCTCTGTTAACACTCGTGAATGCCAAATTTAACTCAAGTTTTGATTTCAAAGTGAGAAGGTCACGATACCCTATCTCTCATGAAAAATAATTAAGGGTAATGGCTCAATATTGTGTTAATGTGAAAATCACTATTAGTGGAGTAGGTGGATTGAATTACTCCTATAATGGGCTTCCTCATATGCCTATTCAAATGATAATGGGCTATCAAACTCAGTTCATGTGCACAAAATAAAATTACTTCTAGTGCCATATATAATTAAATGAATTAAGTATTTCATATAGTTCAGATGAGAATGTAGAATCAGTCAATTTTTTTATCAGCTACAGGGATCAATTAGTAAGCAAGGGGAGCCATACTGAGAGATTAAAAGCTATTAACATCATGCAAGGAACTATACTGTGTAATTGAGTCCTTTTATTTCACGCTCTATTTCAATTGATCTATGCTCTCATACTACGAGGTTAGTGAGTAGACTTCTCCCTATATTGTTTTGTAATTTGTAATAATTGAGTAGTATATGAGCTTAATGATTTTGTTGCTGTGAGAGTATTTGACCAAAAATAAAAAAAAAGTGAGTTGGGTAGATGTGCATGAATGGTTGTGTGTCAATGTTGAGTGTGATGAGTGAGGTGTAGAGAGTGTAACATAATAGAAGCAACAAAGACAAGGACGTTTTTGGGGGTGTGTGGAGAGCAGAGAAGATGGAGTTGTACAGGGATAGTAGATGAGGTAAATATCACTTTTATGTAACAAAGGTAGGCCATTGTTCTACGATTTCAAAATTATATGAAAATTATAATAGTTTGTTGAAGTAGGTGAGGGCTTGCAGTTATTAGAGGTTGGTGGCTCTAGGAGAGTTGGGGCTTATTCATTTGAAGGGGGTTTGGGCCTCCTGTGAGTAGGTTCTCACAAACATATGATGCAATCAGAGTCAGTGCCTTGATTATCATCATAATACAAAATAAGTTTAGGTGTTTTTTTTCACTCATAAGGGTTTCCTCGTAAATCATTGTGTTCAAATGTATGTGAATGTTGGTATCTAATGTGTTGTTTGATTGTATGCAATTAAAATTTTAAGTACTCAACATAAAATAAAGAAAATATGTTAATTATTGATTCCCCACACCCCCCCCCCGCCCATTCATTAATTATTGATTCACAACAATTGGTGCCATAGCCTAGTTCCTTCAGGAACAACTTAACCACTGGAAGGTAGATCAATAGGGATTCATGGCCAAACAAGAAATTCAAGATGCCTATTCAAGCAAGATACCAATCTTTGATGGTACAAAGTATATATTATGTAAGGTTAGAATGGAAGTTTATCTCATGTCCCTAGGAGTAGATGTTTGGAACTTTGTATTATTTGATTATGTTGGCCAAGAAAACCCTCCTACAGATGCAGATGGTAAAAAGGTTTATGGAAACAATTCAAAGGCCAAGAATTTCATTGTCTTTTTTTAAGTCCCTATATTACTAGTTTAGTCCCTTATTGTTATTAGTGTAGCCCCCTTATTGTCATTGTTGTACCCCTGTAACCCCAATATTGTTATTATTGTGCCCTTACATTATTATTGTTAGCTCGATTAGGATTATATTGTGGCCCCATGGACTCCTATATATAGAAGGAGGTTTTGGTCATTTGTATCATCCAATAATTGTTCATTTATGTAATGTATTGGAGGTTCCCCCCTCGAAGTGGCTGATTTCTAAGGCGTTGATCTCTCTTTTCTTCTATTTTTGGAGTTGGTTTCATAACATTTGGTATCAGAGCTTTGGATTCTAGGGTTTCGATGCTCCACACAAGTCATCGTGGCATTTTTGTTATATATTTTACGAAGGTTCAAAAGCTGAAATTTTTACAACACGAAGCCGAAATCCTGAGGAACACTGTGGAAAATTTTCAGATCTTGGTTCGCAATATTTTCAGAGATATGATCTGTGGAAGTTAGGGATTTTTGCATGCTCTTGAATTTAACCTAAACAGGTTAGTGTGGTATTTTCACTATAACTTGTTTTCAACGAGGATTAAGAAGCTAAAATTTTCACATAGCGAAGCTGAAATCTTGAGGAATGTCGTGGAAAAATTTCAGAGCTTGATTCACAAAATTTTCGGAGATATGATCTGTGGAAGTTAGAGTTGTTTCAGGCTCCCGAATTTCATCTCAAAGACTCAGTGACCGTAGGAAAATCGTCATAACTCTGTCCCTTTGAGAATCATATTGAAATTCTGTAAAAAGTGGCTGCAATTACATAGACTGTAGTTTCCTGTGTATCAATTTCATAGCCGAAGGAGGAAACAGTGACACGTGGCACGTTGTACAAGTTTGCTCTATTGAACTAGTCCATAATTACGTCATTGTGGGAGATTGGGCATAACTTTGTCATGAAGAATCCAAATTAGGTCACACTTGTGGCATTAGAAAGAATCTTCAGAGGGCTACTATAGGGCCTAATTTCAAATATTGAAGATCGGAAATCACAGAGATAATTCAGTTTCAATATCAAGATCCTCAAAAGCAAGAAAAAAGTGTGTATTTTTTTTTCAAATTTCATAAGACTTGTATGAAAATCAGTTTGAATTGATTCCAAGGGTATATTGTAGAATATATATCAGTATTGGTTTCTAAAAATGCCTCCTAAAAAGAATTCAACACCCATTAAGCCTTCCGAAGGCTCTACTATGACTCATGAAGACAAAGAATGGCAACATGACATATCAAAATTACAAGAGCAAGTGCACCAAATTTCACTCTCACAAAGAGCAACAAAAAATGAAATGGAAGTTTTGAAGAAAAGCGTGACTAAGATGAAGATGGATGGTTTGAAGAAAGGCATGGAAGCTAAGATGGATGGCATGGAAACTAAGATGGATGACATGGAAGCTAAGATCGATGAAAAAATGAAAGACAACATGGAAAACATGAAGAATGATCTAAAAGAAGACATGGAAGGTTTGACAAAGTTGATACAAGAAATGTTTCCTAATGGTGAAAACATAGTAGAGGAAACTCATGATGAGAACAAAATAAATTTTAATCGCGATTTCATAAACTCTAATGTTGGATGGAAGAACCACCATATACCAAAGATGGATATGAGGAATTTTTATGGCAAGGATCCTGAAACATGGATACTACAGATGGAGCAATATTTTGATCTCAATAATGTGAAAAACACACAAAAGTTACGCATTGCAACTTTACGTTTAGAACAAATACATTTGTATGGAATCGATGGCTTTGCTCCAGTAAAAAAATTGTCACTTTGTCAATTTTTCCGAAGGAAATGATAACACATTATGAGGATACAAAAGCAACACCTTCTTTAGCCAATTGACAAATCTCAAACAAAAGGGTTCAGTGGTGGAGCACATTGAGGACTTCCAAAATTTGAATATAAGGGTAACTGATATTACAGAGGAACACAAGATTGATGTCTTGATAGGGACTTTAAAGGATAACATCCAACATGAAGTTCGCGTTTGGGAACCTGATTCAATGGAAAAGGCATTTAGGTTGGCAAGAAAAATTGAATGTAAAATTATGGCGACAAGGAAGCCTATCACTCACATATATAAATATGGAAGTTTTGCTACTCCTAGACTTCCACAACCTACAAGGTTGACACCACAACAATTGGAAGAAAAAAGAGCAAAAGGGCTTTGCTACAGTTGTGATAGCAAATACACTAAAGGTCATAAGTGTGCTGAGAAGAAATTATTTTACATAGATTGTGAAGAGGAAGAAGAAAATGAACAAGAAGAGGATATACACCAGGAACCAACCCTATAAGAGGAAGAAATGAATCCGACCATATCGTTTAATGCACTGGCAGGAATTACCACTCCTCAAACTCTCAATATAGAAGGACATATCAAGAAGAAAAAGGTAATAGTGTTGATTGATTCAGGTAGCACCCATAATTTTATTCATTGTAAGGTAGCCAAGGAATTAAATTGTTTCCTATACCTAGCACCCGAATGTCAAGTGATGGTTGCAAATGGAGGAACTATAAATTGCTCTGGGAAATGCCATAATATCAAGCTAACCATGGGGGAATATGTATTGACTAGTCCAATACTTTCCATTCCTATGGGAGGTGCTGATGTTGTACTAGGAGTACAATGGTTACAATCTTTGGGGACGGTAGCTTTTAATTTTCAAGAACTTTTCTTGAAATTTTTTTCAGAAGGAAAGGAAGTCGAATTAAGGGGTATTGCGGGGAAGCCAGGAAGGATAATAAGCTCTAATGTCATGACAAAGCTTCTAAAGAAAGAACAGCGAGGCGTAATTGCACAATTATGCTCACTAGAAGTTCCAACATCAAAATCATCTATTTCTGCAAATCTCCAAAAATTCTTGGACAATCATTCCAAGGTGTTTGAAACTCCCAAAGGACTCCCACCTATTCGTGATCATGATCATGCTATTCATTTGATTCCAGGAAGTGTTCCTCCAAACATGAGGCCTTATAGATATCCTTACTTCCAAAAGAGCGAAATTGAACGTATGATTGCAGAAATGTTAGAGGCGGGTATAATTCAACCTAGTCAAAGTTCTTTCTCTGCTCCTGTAGTATTGGTACACACGAAGGATGGATCATGGCGAATGTGTCCGGATTATAGGGAGCTCAATAAGCTCACCATTAAAGATAAATTTCCCATTCCTGTGATTGATGAATTATTGGATGAATTACATGGAGCAATTTATTTTACCAAGTTGGATCTTCGTTCAGGATATCATCAAATTAGAATGAAGACTGAAGATATTTCGAAAACAACATTTCAAACTCATGAGGGTCATTATGAATTTTTGGTCATGCCTTTTGGCCTTACCAATGCACCTTCTACATTTCAAGGGTTGATGAATTCCATTTTCAAACCCTTCCTTAGAAAATTTGTGCTAGTATTTTTTTGATGATATACTAATCTACAACAGGTCTTGGAAGGATCATGTTGAACATGTTGACAGGGTGCTCAAACTATTGCAGGAGAAACAATTATATGCAAAAGCATCCAAATGTTTCTTTGGAGCACAAGAGGTGGAATATCTGGGTCATATTATATCCCACGAGGGTGTTAAAGTAGACCCTAACAAAATTAAAGCCATTAAGGAATGGAAAGTCCCTAAGACAATAAAGCAGTTGCGAGGATTTCTCGGGTTAACAGGCTATTATCGTAAGTTTGTTAAGAATTATGGAAGAATAGCAGCACCTCTAACAACATTATTGAAGAAAGACGCATTTTCATGGTCTCCTGAAGCAACTAAGGCCTTTGAACATCTTAAAGAGGCAATGTGCCTAGCACCGGTCTTAGCTACACCAGACTTCACAAAAACCTTTATTGTGGAATGTGATGCCTCAGGAAATGGAATTGGTGTTGCTTTAATGCAAGAAGGAAGACCCATTGCTTTTGAAAGTCATCCAATCAAAGGAAAGTATTTACAGAAACCTATTTATGAGAAGGAAATGTTAGCAATACTGCATGCACTAAAGAAATGGCGAACTTACCTAATGGGAAGACACTTCAAGGTAAAAACTGATCATGATAGTCTTAAACACTTTTTGGAACAAAGACTATCTTGAGAAGAGCAGCAAAAATGGGTCACAAAGATGTTGGGTTATGACTTTGAAATAATCTACAAAAAAGGAAAGCTTAATGTTGTTGCAGATGCACTCTTAAGAAATAATGAAGAGGTGGAAGCATTGCTTTGTGCCATTTCTATTATCCAACCAGATTGGATAACCGAAGCAAGAGATGAATGGAAGAAGGAGAAAGATGTATGGACACTCATTCAAAAGTTGCAGCAAGATCCTAGTACATCTGATACATTTAGTTGGAAAAATGATTCCTTATGGTACAAAGATCGCTTATATCTTTGTAAGAATTCCCAACTGAAACAAAAGATTCTTCTGGAATTGCACACTTCTCCTTTAGGAGGACACTCAGGGTTTTTAAAAACTTACCACAGGGTGAAGAAAGAATTTTTTTGGGATGGCCTTAAATCTGATATTCAAAAGTTTGTGGCGGAATGTTTGGTTTTCCAGAAGAATAAAGTTGAGACAATTAAGACCCCGGGTCTTCTACAACCTTTATCCATTCCAAGTCAACGTTGGGTGGAGATTTCAATGGATTTTATCACAGGTTTACCTAAGTCTGAAGGAAAGAGTGTCATCATGGTGGTAGTTGATAGACTTACCAAGTATGCACACTTTTGTGCATTATCTCATCCATTTAAAGCAAGTACAGTTGCTACTACATTTATGGACAGAATTCAAAAGCTACATGAAAGCCCAAGGGTTATTGTGAGCGACAGAGATCCCATTTTTACTAGAAATTTTTGGATGGAGTTATTTTCTTGTTTGGGTACTCAATTAGCTCATAGCTCATCTTATCATCCTCAATCTGATGGTCAAACTGAGATAGTAAATAAATGGTTGGAAGGATATCTTCGTTGTTTTGTATCTGATAAACAAACACAATGGGTCAAGTGGTTACCTCTTGCTGAATGGTGGTATAACACTTCCTTCCATACTGCAGCAAAAATGACCCCATTTATGGCACTCTATGGATATCATCCACCATCCATCACATCATCTTTAAGAGAAAATTTGAAGGTTCAAGCAGTGGAAGATCACATCGAGCATCAGCAAGAATTTCTCCAACTCTTAAAGGATAACCTAAATTTGGCACAAAATCGAATGAAACAACAGGAAGATCAACATCGCAGCGAGAGAATTTTTGATGTAGGAGACTGGGTATTTTTACAGCTACAACCATACAAACAAATGTCCCTCAAGCAAGCTAAGAAGGATAATAAATTATTGCCAAAGTACTATGGTCCTTACAAGGTCTTGGAAAAGATTGGTACTATGGTATACAAATTGGAGCTTCTTGCTTCTTTGCGAGTGCATCCAGTTTTCCATGTTTCATGCTTAAAGAAGGTTATAGGTGAAAATCTTCTGGTTCAAACAATATTTCCAGAACTTGATGAGGAAGGAAAAACCATATTGGAACCTGAAGCGGTCACGGAAACAAGAACTCAACAACTATGAAATCGATCAATTTCAAAGTATCTCATCAAGTGGAAGAACTTACCCATTGAAGATTCTACATGGGAGGATGAGAATTTTATACAGAAGCACCCATAGCTACTCAAGCGTTGAGGACAACACTTTTTGAAGGAGAGGAGCATGTTAGGTCCCTATATTACAAGTTTAGTCCCTTATTGTTATTATTGTAGCCCCCTTATTGTTATTGTTGTACCCCTGTAACCCGAATATTGTTATTATTGTGCCCTTACATTAGTATTGTTAGGTCGGCTAGGATTATATTGTGGCCCCATGGACTCCTATATATAGAAGGAGGTTTTTTTCATTTGTATCATCCAAGAATTGTTCATTTATGTAATGTATTGGAGGTTTCCCCCTCAAAGTGGTTGATTTCTAAGGCGTTGATCTCACTTTTCTTCTATTTTTGGAGCTGGTTTCATAACATCTTTGGTCTTAATCAATCTAAACTAGTACAAGTAATGCAATTTCAGTCAACTAAGGAAGTATGGGACAATATTAAGAATAGCTACGAAGGAGATGAAAAAGTTAAAAAATTCAATCTTAAAGCCTTCAAATAAGGTTTAAGAACTTAGGAATGAATGGAGAAGAAGATATAGCAATATATTTTCTTAGAGTTGATGAGGTAGCAAACATGATTATAGGGCTTGGTGAATATATTAAAGAGGAAGTTGTTGTTTAGAAGTTTTTGAGATATCTGCCTATGAGATTCAATGCTAAGATATCAGCTATAGAAGAGATGTCGAACTATAAGTCTCTTTAAATGGATCAACTATATGGAACTCTCACAACCTGTGAGATGAGAATAGGAAAATAAAAGGTTGAGCCAAAGGAGGTAGTATTTGAGGTGTCAAAGAAGGCTAAGGAACAAAAATATCACCAAGAATGTTCTAGTTGCAAATCTAACCAGGAGTTGGCTTAGTTTACCAGAATATTAAAACTTTGTTTAGGTAAGTGTAATGGAAATATTCCTTTCAAATTATTTGAATATGGAATATTTTGGACATTTTTCCTCCAATTGTCCTTATAGAGAGAAGGTAGAAAAGGAAAAGGATCAAAAGCCCAAAGATAAAGCTCAAAAATCTCAGAGGAATAAATCTTTCAAGAAAAAGGAGCTATCCTCCAAACATGACACTTTTTCATTATAAGCAAACAATTAAGAGTCTTAAGAAGATGAGCTTGATGATTTCTTACTCATGTCATTCAAATCTGAATCTTAATCCAAGAACTACTCAGACATTGAGGAAGAAGAAGAAGGCATAGTGGATCTTGAAGGGGAGCTCATCAATACTCTTGATGAATTAAATAAGGCCAAAAGGAAAAACAAGAAACTAAAGGAGCAATTGTTGCGATCTGGAGAAGGTATGTACATCTATGATAATGAAGAGTTTTCTTACCAAAGAGAAAAACTTGAATAAGCTATTAAGAGTAAAGACATTCTAGCACAACAATTAAAAGAAGATAAAAAGAATTGCAATAAGTTAGTGGATGAGAATAAACTCTTGAAACAAGGGTTGACCAAGAAACAAGGTAAAATGATTCCAGGAACATTAAAAGAGGAAATTATATATCTTAAAACCAAGCTTGAGGAATCAAAAATGAAAGAAGAGGTTATCAGTGAATTAATCATTGAATGAGAAAATAATTTCCACAGTTTAGAAGCGCATATTGTATCTCTGAGAATAAACCTTGGGAAATCGAAAACTAAGATGGATTTGGACAATTAAAATTCAAAAGGAACAAAGAAACTAAACCACATTATGATCAATCAAAGATCTCCAACAATTAAGGCAGGCCTAGGATACTCTAAACTGTTGAAATGTAGTTGTCATTGATGTAAACCCAAGCAGTGCCAGAAGAAGCCCCGCCTTTGATGTCACAAATGATAAGGATAATTTCAGGGTAAAAAAATTGTCATTAGATGGTCTTCGTCTTGCCGATTCTAAAGGTATATGGCATGTCTCATGGTTCATTTTAGTTTGGGATATATGCTTAATCAAATTCTAATGTCCCCTTCATGTGGTAAAAGTCCCCAAGTGCAGAAGCTCATCATTTGAATACCAAGGAAGAATTTCATAAAAAAAAAAAATGAATTAAGGGGTTTTGGGCTCATGTCAAAGTAAATCTCAATTATTTCTTCTTGTTGATCAAGTTGGCCTCACATTATGGCCCTAAAAGACTTGTTATTGTTAAATGGGGGGGTTTTTTCTCCAATGAAATCAAAGTTTGAATTGTGTTTTCCCTCCAAATTGAAGGTTGTCCAAAACTTCTCAAATTATATATAAGGGCACTTGGAACCTCCCAAATGTGTGAGAAATAATTGCATATCATCTTAAATTTATCTCTAAAATTTCGACCTGGGCAGTCAAGCAAATCTAGAAGTAGAGGTCGAATCTTTTGAAGGGTTATAAGGTTAATTGTTATATATTTGGGCATGGTTTTAATGGGATTATAAAATTGTTTTGAAAGTGGAAAATCTTTTGGCACATTCAATCATTTTAGGCCTCTTCCTTGAGTTGGATCTTATTTTTTCTTGCGGAATAATTTCGACCCTTTGTTAGGTCAAATCTATGAGTAGTTTGGAAGTAGGCTTGAAGGAAAATTAAAGGAGATTTTTTTGTCTCCTTCTAAATAAATTTGGCCCTAAAAAATACAATCGTATAGCTTTGGTTTCAACCTTAGACATCTATCCTTATTTCAACCATGTTCTAGCTTGGTTTCACCTCTTGTTTTGGCTTGTGGTACAAGCCCTAAATTCTCTGAAAATTTCAGCCCTCATATTATGAGTCTTGTGCATATTTTTACCCTTCCAAATTGTGATCTAAGACCTTGATTGTCTGTGATAAAGATGATCCAAAATCTTTTGCTTGAGATGTGTTAAAAAATTACATGTGAAAATTGCAGCTTAAAACAAGAAACTTTAAAGGCATAAATATAAGAAGAGAAAAGAAATTAACATCATGCAAGAAGACACATAATTGATATCGGAATTCGTCCAGGAGGGACTATGTCTCCAAGCCCTGCTCAAATAGTGGGGAGGCCCTCTTTCATTAAGGGGCAAAAAATGAAAGTACAAGTATAAAATGAGAAATTACACCCTTATACCTCCATAGCTGAAAGTGCCCAAAAATTGTAGACCTCTGATGAAGAAATGGACAACACCGTTGGATTCGTGGCATCGAGTAGTGAAAAATCCATATAAAATTTGCTTGAATTTGACAAAGTGAAAATCTGGCCCCTCTAGAAAATGGCTCAAATCATGGTTTTTCCCCCTCCTACACACTGCTCATGGTTACACTGCCTCGATTTCCATGCCCACTCTTGACCTGCCTAGGAGCACTTATGAAAGGACTAGTTTTTATATTATAGAGCTGGGTGGACTCCCCAAGGAGCCTGTTGGCCGAATTGGTTAAGATCCGACGTTGGAGGGAGGGGGTTGAGTGGTCAAACCCCGCCCCCTCTGTATTAAGGCGGATCCGTTTGAATTAACCAGCAACATTCTATTTGTTTAAAACCCCGCATTTAATTTATGGAAAGCACGGGGGGTCGGGCCCGCATTGGGCAACCCACCCCTTAACCTCCATCAATAGCACTGTTTATATGTGGAAACATAATGGTTTTGGTGGCAGTGGAGTTCACAACCCCTGCCCTCATTTATATAGTGTTGTTACCATGTAATGCAGTCGGGTGGTCAGCGGCAGGGTCACGACCGCTACCAACCCCCATTAAACTCTTTTTTGTTATGCGGTTGGATGTCGTGGGGTCCAACGGGGGTCACGGCCCGCCGAACCTATTTTAATATATATTTTATTTTATTTTATTGTTTAATAACCAAACTGGCGCTTTTTTTAAATTCCGAAATTGATCGAAGGAGTGATTTTATCCATCCCACAAATTTTCCTGAAATCTGGCCGAAGTTGGCTGGAGTCTGGTGGCCGGGTTTCAGCGAATTTGTGTCCTCCTTAGTCTGCCATATCACCAAGTCAACCCTCAATATTTGACCACTCATAACTCCTTCATACAGACTCGGAATTGAGTGTCGTTTACGTAGTTGGAATCAGAAAGACGATATCTGCAACTTGACATTAATTTTGCCACATTCCAGACACTTTGATTTTTGAGCCTTTGTACTCAAGCTACTTGTACTTGGACCTGTTCAATCCACCTAGAGCATTCCTCCCCACTAAAGAGATTTTGGACCCCAAAAGCCTTATCAATCAACAGGCAAGTGAGGGAATTTCTCCCTCACATTATTCTTTTCAACCCATTTAGCTTTACTTGGGTGCATCCCTTTGAAACCAACATGGAGATACTCCACATATCCTCGTCGTGAAATCCTGGTTCTTCAATCAAGAATGATGTCCTCTGACAGTTCATCGAGATACTCTGGTGCAAAGTCATCCACTATAGGAACTGATCCTACCTCCTCGGTGTCCATAATCAATGGTGGTTCATAAAGCTTCAGATTTTTGACATTCACGACCGAGTACATCTACATGTATAGATGCAAGTTGAGTTGAAAATCATTATTCCCAATCTTCTCCAATATGGTAAATGGACCATATCGGATTGGTCACAATTTCTTGCCTTCCCCCTTCATTCGATCCTTGTTGATATGGAACCACACTTTGTCACCAAATTGAAATTGATGGTCAACTCGGTGCTTATCGTGTCGAGCCTTATATTGGGCCTGAATCTTTTCCAATTTCTCTTGCACTACTTGGTGAATTGTCTATATTCGTTGAATGAACCACTGTGCTTTGTCCCTGTCATCACGTCAACTAGCATCTTCATCCCTTCCATAGATCATGTCAAAAGGGTCCTTTGATAAGTAACCAAAGCATGTCTCAAATGGTGAACGTTGCTTAGAGGAATGCATTGCTCGATTGTAGGTGTGTTGCACATATAGAAGATGCTCATCCCACAACTTGGGATGTTTGTTGCAATAGCCCCACAACAAGTGTACCACGGTACGGTTGACGATCTTTCTCTGTCCGTTGATTTGTGTATGGAATGTCGTACTTCTCTTCAACTTGGTGTCCATCATATGCCACAAGTTGGTCCAAAACTCTCCAAGGAAGTGAGAGTCTTGATCTGACACAATTGATGCGGGAAAACCAAAGTGGACCCAAACATACTGAAAGAAAAGTTAAACAGTCTGCTCGATAGTGACCTGCTTTTTACAAGGCATTAATATGCACATTTTACTAAAGCGGTCGACAACAACATACAAATAGTTGTGACCCTTTCTAGACATAGGCAAACCTCCTACAAAGTCCATCAACACACTTTCCCATGGACGACCCAGAATAGGGAGTGGTGTGTAGAGCCCAAGTTTTCTATTAGAGGGCTTTGAAACATAACACATCACACATCCCTTTATAAAACAGGTTACAATGTTTTTCATATGGGGCCAAAAGCAAAACCTTTGCAAATGACATAAGGTTTTTTCGACACCAAAGTGACCAGACACAAGAGAGGTGTGTGCCTCTCGAATTACATGTACCCTTCGGTTGTGGGTATGCACAATTTTCCAAGGTGATACAACAACTTCCCCTACAAATGATAGTTTTCCACCTGTGAACCATGAGTTAGTTTTGCATATATTTCTTTAAAGTCATCGTCGTTAGCGTATTGTTCAACATAAATTTCAAAAGAAAACAAAGCATTATGAAAAATAATAGAAGCAGTAATAGGAGGGCGAGAGAGCATATATGCTACTTTGTTACAAGTGCCCTTCTTATAATTTATTACCAGATGAAACTATTGTAGAAACCCCATCCACCTGAAATGACGAGACCGTTGTAGCTTGGTCTGTGGCTGAAGGTATTGCAAGGGCTGATGATCTGTATGGATGATGGTCTCCTTAATGATCAAGTAATGTTTCCACTTTTTCACACTTTGGACCAAGGCATATAGTTCCTTGTCGTAAATGGGGTAATTAATGACAGCCTGGGAGAACTTCTCTGAATGTTAACATATCGACTTCTTCTGTTGCAACAATACAGCTCCCATGGCGTACCCATTGGCATCGGTTTCGATCTCAAAAGGTTCATAGAGATCGGGTAAAGTCGGGACTGGTGCAATGCTGATTTTATCTTTCAGTGCTTCGAAGGACTTCTGCTGCTTTCCTACCCATTGAAAGGCTTGTTTGATACTTGTCAGTACATGTAAGGGTGATGTAATAACAGAGAACTTGGCAATAAATCTCCTCTAGTACTGTACTGCACCTAGAAAACTACGAACCTCTGTTACATTGGTAGGCTTAGGCCATTTTACAATCACCTCAAATTTGGAGGGGTCTATTTTCAATTGACCATTACCGACAATATGACCAAGGTAAACCAAAGAGATTTTCTCAAACTCACACTTTGAAAATTTTACATACAATTCTTCCCTCTTTAATACATCAAGCACTTTCTTTATATGACATACATGTTCATCCCAAGTCCTACCAAAGACAAGAATATCATCTAAATACAAAAAGGAAAATTCATCAATGAAAGGCTTAAAAAGATCATTCATGACCCTCATGAATGTGGTTGGAGCGTTGCACAGTCCAAATGGAATCACCATCCATTTGAACAAACCCTGTTTGGTCTTGAAGGTGGTTTTCCACACATCCTGCTCTACAATTCTGACCTGGTGATAAGCACTACAAAAATCCAAGTTGGTGAAATAGATTGCATTCTTTAATTGATCTAACAAATCATCAATGTGAGGGAGAGGGTATCGATTTTTCACCGTGATTTTGTTTAGTGCCCGATAATCCACACACATCCTCCATGTGTCATATTTCTTGGGTAATAACACGATTAGCAAGCCGCAAGGAGAAGTACTTGGCTGAATGACCCCTTGGTTCAACAATTCATGTACCTTATTTTTTATCTCTTCCATCTCGATAGATGACATCATGTACATACCAATGTTTGGCAATGGAGCATCATGTTGCAAATGGATCTCATGCTGGATATCTTGTTTTGGAGGCAATCCTCTAGGTTCCTGAAACAACTCATCATAGTTAGAAATAACATCATATTATTCCTATTTATGAGCTGGATCACATCCTTAGAAAGCAGCAGATGTTTCTACATCTTTTTCTCTCACAACCATGAGAAAACACCCCTTGCTAGAATTCACTAATCTCTTCATCTGTCCTACACTTACAAGACTGGCACTAACTTTGGTTTGATGAGCTCTTACAATATATTATACCCCATCTTTTGTGATTTGGTATTTATTTCATGTCAAAATTAAATTTCTTTCTCATCATAGAGATAGGGACTCCTAACACAATACCACAAATATCCAATGGTATGACAACCAATTCTACTTCATCCACCAGTTTAGAAGCAATTACAAATTTAACCTTACATTTCTTGGTTACAATTAGTTTTAATTTGTCATGTATCCATCCAAGCAGATAAGGTTTTGGATGAGGCTTAACTTCTAAGCCTAACTTTTTAACCAAGGATTCTGAGATTAAATTTTCTTGAGATCCTGAATCAAATAGAGTTTCTACTTTTGTATGATTTATGACAACTCTAATATGAAACAACTCAATTCTCTTTCGTTCATTAGGAAGAGGCTCATCTATTGAACTAGTGCTTTCATGCGATTCAAAATTAACATGAAGAGAATGAGTACCTTTTGTTCATGTTCCTGTGATCAATGCCTAATCACTAGAGTCAGATCCAAGGTCTTGTTGCACGGTTGCTACCGTCTTTTGCTTACCCTTTCCTCCATATCTCTTTGGCTTCTTTTCTGGGTACAACTTCCAACAATGATCGTCATCATGACCTTCCTTTTTGCAGTGAGTGCAATAAGGCTTTTTTCCTTCATCCTTCTTTGTTGATGCCGTCTTCTTTTCCTTTCCCTTTCCTTTCCCTTTGAATTTTCCATTTGAAGGTTTGAAGGTTTCTTTGAATGATTATCCTTATCATTTTTTCCCCTGTTTTCAAGATTTTTCAAGATGAATGACCTTTACAATAGTCGATTCAATGGTAGTAGGTTAAAACATTAACAATGAATGTCTAATGTAACTATTTAATGATCCAGTGTACTTAGTTACAACTTCAGGTGAATCTAATGAAATGCCCAAACTTAGTGCTTGTTTTCTCAATTCCTCGTTAAATCTTTACACGTTTTTTCCTTTACTTTGCCTTAGGTACTGCCACTACATTAAGGATTTTTGCTTATAATCCAAGGGATAGAATTGATCTTTAAGTGAAGCAATAAAATTTGACCATGAGGAAATAAGGCTACCCAAATTACTATTGCCTGAAGTTTTCTCTCCCACCAGATGAGAGCGATGCCATTCAATCAAAGAGAAACCAACTGGATCTTTGCTTCATCCTCCACAATCTGCTGAATCCTGCAGTAGAATTCAAGTTGCCTAATCCAGTTGTTAAGTTTCTCTGCATTATTTTCACCATTATACATGGGTAGATAAATTTTGACATCTAACTTAAAGAAAGGTTTATTAGATGCATTTCCAGAATTCCTATGATGATGGTGAGAAGAGGAGGAAGAACTTTCACTTGCTGGAGGAGATGGAGGTGGATCTCCTCCATTATCTCCATTACCTCCATGCCCTGAACCTTGTCCTTCTAAAGCATTCTCTCATGCTTTCTCTATTCTCTCAAGTCTAGAGAATAATTTCTCAACCCGGCCTGCCATGGTGTATAAGGTCTTGCGGAAGTTGAGCTCTTCCTCGTGTCGATCATCATCACCAATGTTTCTTCTCTGATGTGCACATCCCGCTTCAGGATCAAAATACTGTAGTGTCTCTTCGCCTCTTCGTATCCTATATCTAGTTAGCATACAAGCATGTAATCCACATCTACAAACACCTGCTCTAATACCATTTGATCCAAGATATTTTGCTTGAGATGTGTTAAAAAATTACATGTGAAAATTGCAGCTTAAAACAAGAAACTTTAAAGGCATAAACATAAGAAGAGAGAAGCAATTAAAATCATGCAAGAAGACACATAATTTATATCAGAATTCGTCCAGGAGGGACTACGTCTCCGTGCCTAGCTCAAATAGTGGGGAGGCCCTCTTTCATTAAGTGGCAAAAAATGAAAGTACAAGTATAAAATGAGAAATTACACCCTTATACCTCCATAGTTGAAAGTGCCCAAAAATTGCAGACCTATGATGAATAAATGGACAACATCATTGGATTCGTGGTGTCGAGTAGTGCAGAATCCATATAAAATTTTCCCGAATTTGACAAAGTGAAAATCTGGCCCCTTTGGAAAATGGCTCAGATCATGGTTCTGCCCCCTCCTGGACACTGCTCATGGTTCCACTGTCTCAATTTCTGTGCTCGATCCTGACCTACCTGGATGCTCTTATGAAAGGACTGGGTTTTATATTAGAGAGCCAGGCAGACTCCCCAAGGAGCCCGTTGGCCGAATTGGTTAAGATCTGGCGTTGGAGGGAGGGGGTCGGGTGGTCAAACCCCGCCCCCTTCGTATTAAGGCGGATCCGTTTGAATTAACCAGTGGAATTCTATTTTTTTTAAACCCTGCATTTAATTTATGGAAAGGACGGGGGGTCAGGCCCGCATTGGGCGGCCCGCCCCTTAACCTCTATTGGTAGCATTGTTTATATGTGGCAACATTAGGGTGGCGGTGGGGTTCACAACCCCTGCCCCCATTTATATAGTGTTGTTACTGTGTAATGCGGTCGGGTGGTCAAAGATGGGGTCACGACCACTACTGACCCCCATTAAACTCTCTTTTGTTATACGGTTGGATGTCGTGGGGTCCGGTGGGGGTCATGACCCGACAGACCTATTTTAATATATATTTTTTTATTTTTATTTTTAATAAACAAACTGGTCCTTTTTTTTTAATCTGAAATTGATCGAAGGAGTGCTTTTAACCATCCCACAAAGTTGCCCATAATCTGGCCCGAGTCAGTCAAAACCCAGTGGCTAGGTTTCAATAAATTTATGTCCTCCTTAGTCTGCCACATCACCAAGTCAACTCTCGAACTTTGACTGCTCCTAACTCCTTCATACGGACTCAAAATTGAGTGTCGTATGTGCCGTTGGAATCATAAAGATGAGATCTACAACTTGACATTTATTTTTCCACATTCCAAACACTTTGATTTTTGAGCCTTTGTACTCAAGCCACTTGTACTTGGACCTGTTCGATCCACCTGGATCAAAAGATCAATGTTAAATTTGGACCTCCATTTCATAAGTATTTCACTTGCATTTGACCTTCATTCAGAAGTATGGTTAGATCGTTTGAAGCAATTTTGTGATCCTAAAACTGAAGTTTGTCAAACATTATTGGATTTCCTCTCCTTGTCTCCATCTTGAATGTCCAGTAGATTCATTCAACCACTTATATGAGCTAAGACGAATTAAATCTTAATTTTTGTGGCAATCTTCTATAAAGCCTAACAATGATATTGTGCATTAATTCTAGAGTGACTGTGGTTAGGGTTTTAGAGGTAGGAGGAGTTGGTTTGGGATGGCTCTTCAAATGTAGATAGGTGCACACATTTTTTTTATCTCCTTTGCAAACAATTGTAAAAAAAATATGTGGCATATGCCTAAAAAATTTTTTGGCATAAAGTCGTGGTCTACGAGATTTTGATGACAATGAAGCAAAGTTGGAGCAAATAAACAAATTTTTTTGAATCAAAGAGTTATAAAAGCTTTTTCTTGATATGCAATTAATAATACGTACACCAAATTATTTAATTTCAAAGGCCTCAAGATGGAGTATGATGTAAATATTTCTCATATAATAATTACAATATACAACCTGATATTTGCGAAAGTACTTAAGAATTGATAATAGCATAAGGTATAAGGACACTTGGCAATTTTAATTTTTGTTTTTAAATATTTTTTATTTGTAATATAATTTTTAAATATAATTTAATTTTAAATCGGATAAAATTTGTCAATCAATGCATATCCACCAATTTGAAAATAGAAATTTAAATCTTAAAAAATTTAAAAGTAATTTATAATTTTCAAAATATTTATTTCAATATTCAGTTTTTTATAAAACTTTAATAAACTTTATACATTGTTTTAAAAAATTTACAAGCTAATTAAAGACAAATGAATTTGACTAACAACCAATTGCAATATAACCTGCTTTTGTGGGTATAAAAATAAAAATAATAATTATAATTAATGATTATTAATAATTACGAGGTGTAGCTCAATTGGTAATTCTCTTGTTTTGAAATCATTGTAAAACAAGAGATTCAATGTTCAACTCCCCATGGGTTAGATCAACAAAAAAAATATTAATAATTAAATCAATCTAGAGCCATTTAAACTTTCGATCTATCAAGTTCTAAGAGGGATCAAATCTCTCAAGGTGCAAACCATTCCTCAATTTTTGCATTAAAAAGAAAAGTTTGCACCACTCTCCAACTCAATATGGAAGAGACTTTGTAATATCCTGTTACATAAAACTAAAAAAATAAAAAAATTATCAATTATAATTATTAATTAAAACATTTTGACTCAGTGAAATTATATAAAAATAAAAATAAAATTATTAATTATTAATAATTAAACCAACCTAGATCCATTTTAACTTTGGATCTATCAAGTTCTGATAGGGATCAAATCTTTCGAGGTGCAAAACTTTCCTCAAATTTGCACTAAAAACAGAGGTTTGCATTCCTAGAGATTTGATCCCTATTGCCACTTGATAGATCCATAGTTAAGAAAGATCTAGGCTAGTTCTTAAGCTAGATTTCAAATTGATATACAAAATCCCTTATTTGTAAAACAAAAATGCAATAATTTTCCCATCTTTAAAATCATATTAAATTAAACAAAATATTGTTGCGTTGAGAGGTGCTCTTCGACCCAATATGAAAGAGATGTTGTAATGTCCTATCTTATCATGTTATGTAAGCAAAAATAATAAAAAATAAAAAATAACCATAGGTTTAAAAAAAAAACAAAACCTTATTGATCCATGGTATTAACCATGGTATTCATGTAGAATATACCCTATTAAAAGGGGAAACACAAACCTAGATCCATCTTGACTCTGAATCTAACAAGGGTTGAGAGAGATCAAATATCTTTTCACTCTAAAAGAGGTTTTCACATCAAGGGATTTAAAATCGAGTTGGTAGATCCAAAACAAAAATTGGTCTAAGTTAATATCTACATTAAACTAAAATTATTACATCGAAAGTGTTTTATGAAGGGAGTTGTTTTGTGGATTTTCGTCATCTGTCTAAAGCTTTTAGAAGAATGTGACATGTTCACATTTTTTTATTGTCAACATGTTGTCAGCCATGCGCGACCATGTGTAATGATGCAATCCCTCACAGGAACCAATAAATCGTAAGCTATAGGAAATTAAATACGGTGGAGCAGTATATGAATATCATAAACTGCTCCACCGCATTTAATTTCCTATAACTTACGATTTATTGGCTTCCATCCCTCACACCGTGTAACATGGTTGGATTGTCGCCAAAAAAAAATAGAAGTTGTCTGCCAGTGGCCTATCATGAAAGTGCATATGTTTATTGTAAAATCTTTGGCACATCTGTCAAAACAACTTTATTTTCATTGTTATGAACCCTACGGGTTCTGAAAGCAGTGGAAGGCAAAGATCGCAAACCCGGTGTGTGGGGAAAAATAACAAGTCTCGACCTAATTATTTTCTACATAATTGGATATATATGCCGGTACCTGACACATTCGTTTTCCCCTTTTTTAACATATGAATCAAACATGAATTATTCGTATTAATTTTTCATGTGATATCTACTGCTACATGGATTTCTCTCTGCTTCCAGAAGTGTTTACAACGATGTTGAATGTTAATAACAATAATGGCAATAACACTAGTCCTTTTTGGGAGAACTTATGTTGTACACCTGCACTAGGTAATTCGAAGTGGTTTCTTGAAAGTAGAAAGCTTTTGAAAGATAAATTTAATTTAAATTGTTTCAAACTTAAATCTTTTGAAACCATTAGGATATCTTTAGTTTAAATATGTTTTAGAAAGTTTTTACACAAGGGTGGTTTTAATGGAGTTAATTTGGCTGGTCTCTTGTGTGGGTTGCTATGGATTGAACCCAAAAATAATAAATTTGAGTTCCAATGTATACATATGTATTTTCTTTCACTTATTAAATTTTTCTCTTTAATATAGATTAAATTAAAATTTAAAATAAATTATATAATATAATATATAAGTATTTTTATAAAGAAATTAAATTTATTAAACATTATTTATAGATTCTGAAATAAAACTATTAGGATAAATCATTTGTTTTAATGATGATTGGTCTCATGAACGTTAACCATCGTCATCATTAATAATGGATGATTGTTTACACTTGCCTAGAAATGTGTGCTAACATTTTTATAAATAATTATTTTTTGAAAAATATAATTTATATTTTATAATTAAAAAAAAAAATTATATATATATATATATGGAAATAAAAATTTAATATTTATATTTTTTAATATAAATTGAAATTATGAATCAGTTAAATTTACATATAACATTTTTTTTGTAAAATAAAGAATTTCATTTTATTTTATTTTATTTTTTATTTTTTTATTTTTTTCCACACAAATTTGGTTGTATTATATTATCTGAAAAGAAAGAGGAGAAGAAATTTCTCATTAAAAAATTTCCCCGATTTTGATACATAATAGTTTTGTCTACTGGGGAAGCATTACTTCATGAGTGTTGCTAGTGTTGCTATTTTTTTCCTCCTTTTTGAAGTAGAGGCTACTACATTTGTGCTATATTGCTGAACAAACTATTCTAAGAGCAAAATACATTTAACTTTTATTTTTTAACTAGATTGACTGCTGGAATCCTAGACAAAAGCATGAAAAATCTGGTGGAGTGGAGGATCATTTGTTCATAGTATTCTCACTGTCTTTGTATCTACTTCCTTGATCCTGAGAGGTGGAGCCTGTGAGATTTACAGAATGCACATGGATGTTGTCTATTTTCTAATGGGTTCATTTGCTGAAGGAGAACGTATACACTTTCATTGTAAACTTCCTTTTCTGTTATTTCTGTAGCTTTTGATGCTATTGCGCGCTTTTCCAATTGTTGTGCAGCTATACCTTTGTTTTTTCGAAATTGATCTTCTGCCTTATCTATTGAGGAAGGCTCAGATTTTTCCAGAAGGGAAAAGCGATAAAGTAGAGGTCGAAATGAGATTGGATTGGAGCTCCAGATGAAGGGAATGAGTGAGGATGAGGGCAATGAGGGGGGAGATGAGAGAATGGGAGGCGTTGTGAGAGCGCGTAGACCAGCACCCTGCGCGAAGTGAGCAATGTAGGGAGGGAGGAAAGAGAGATCGGGAGGAGTTAGCGGAGGGTGTTGAGTAGTCAGAAATGAGAGAATCGTTGTGTAAACTCAAATAGAAGCACGAGATTTATAACAGGACCGAGGGGCATCTTTGCAGAGAGGGATCACGAGAAATGGCATGTGAAATAGAGCGAGAGTACTGTAAGCTCAGATGTGGTAAATCCTTAGGGAATCGGGCGTGACAGATCTATAGGGATTTGGCTAGGATATTTCAAAGAAAATAATCATGATAAGACTGCTCTTTTTCTGATCTGTATAAGGATGATGATGCTTTATAATCATATCAATGGGAGAAATCATCATGGGATAGGGATATGGGATGTAATTCCATCAATTGTGACTTGACCAATACTTCTCTGAACTTCCTCATTAGCTTGAGAGTCTGCTTTCTTATTGTTTGCTCTAAGAATGTGATAATATTCAACCATTTCTATATGCTTTGCTGAATTTTTGACTCTTTGCAAAATTTGATTGAGGGCTGCGTTTATTGGAGGATTCTTACTAACCATTGCCTGAATGATGAGTGAAGAATCTCAAAAAATAATTACATTATTGATTTTTCTATCCCTTAAGATTTTCAGGCCTAACAGTAAGCCATAAGCTTCGGCTTTGTTATTTGACATTTGTCCTAATTCCCAGTTGTAAGTGATCTGCCTTGATTTGTCTTGAAGGATGATGAGGCCTCCTGATCCTGCTTTGCCCGGATTTTTCTTTGACACTCCATCAAAGAAAAGACAGGCTCTATTGAGATATTGAATCCAAATTTGAAACTCAGTCTCTGTTTTTCTAATTTTCCAGATTTGTTGTTCCCTTGAATTCTTTTGGTAAGGACTGAAACTGATCTTATTGATGGCGAAGCCAATCCAGCTTCTCTCGTCTTTTTGAAGTTGGGCCATGTCTATTCCGTTGAGCTCTTTGGCTGAGAGAAATACAATCATTAATCCCCGGGCTTTTGAGATTATTTATTTATTGTGGGGATTTTATTTTTGAAAATTTTCCCATTTCTGGATAGCCATATTTGCCAACAGAGAAAGGAAGGAAGACTGCTCCAGAATTTCTGAATTGTGGATTTGATTTTGAATGAGTAGGGAAAGTTTCCTTTCCATTTACTAATAAACTGACTTAGAAGAAGCCTGTAATTCAAATTTACTTCAATATGTGCCACCATTGCCTCCCAACAATTTCTGGAAAAGGGACATTCTAGGAAAAGATGTTGGATTGTTTCCTTTGCCTTCATACAGAGAGGGCATTGTGAAGGGCCACAAATTCCTCTCTTTTTTAAATTTTCTGTTGTTATTGATTTACTGTGAAGTAGAGTCCATAAGAAATTTTTTATCTTGGGGAGGATTTCCACCTTCTAGGCCTACCTCCAGTATTGCCATTCCTGTTGCCTCTGATGCTCGTGGATTTTTTCGTATCCAATCTTGATTGAATACTCTCCTAATGTTGGTTTCCAGTAGTAAGCATCTTTGAAGTTTTTTTTCAATTGGTGTTGCACCAACAAGAAGGGAAATCATGAGATTCCATTGATTTGTTAGATCATTGGGCAGATTGGGTTTGGCCCATTGCTTCCATACCCCATCTAACTCCCAATTGGAAATATCCTCCAATTTTTTGTATCCTTCCCTTATCATCCACCTCTTTATATCCTTGATGTCCAAAATACTGTCTAAGGGAGGATTTCCCATTATACTGTCCTTCCATAAATCTATTTGTTCCCCATTTCCAGGCCTCATTGAGATGTGATATTTAATTAAATGAATTGCTCCGATGATTACTTTCCAAATTTGAGTGCAGGGTCTTGTTGGAGGGCTTTTTTCCATAATATTGGTTCTTGATGCATTAAGGTATTTTGCCTCTAGTGCTGCCTTCCACTGGAGTTTTTCTCATGTCAGGAACCTCCATGTGATCTTGCTTCCAAGGCCAGATTCATTAGTCCAGGGATTTTTATGGAGGGACCTCCGTTTTTATAAGGAGTTGTAACTTGTTTCAGTTTACGAGACCGAATTTTCTTTTTCTCTCTTTCCTCCTTGCCATAAGAAGCTCCTGATAATAATTTCAATTTGCTTGTGAATGCTTGCAAGGGCTGTAATTAGAGCAAATTGATATAAAGGCAAAACTGCTAGAATGGATTTAATGAGGATGATTCACCCCACTTGGTTTAGCCAGAGCATGCCCCATGCTTGAATTTTTGTTTTCATCTTCTCAACATATTTTCTCCAGATTTTAGTCTTCATGTTTTTCTTGGTGATGGGCAACCCAAGGTATTGAAAGTGATCCCAATTGTTTTGATAAGAAATATCCAAAATTTGAGACATCCGCTGAATAATTCTAATGGGTGCATTCCAGTTATAAATACAAATTTTTCCATTGTTGACCAGTCTGCCTGAGACATCCATGAAGTTTTCAAGGATGGTTTTGAATCTTCTAGCAACTATGCAAGATGCTCCACCCAAAAGGAGAGTGTCATCAACAAACAATGAGTGGTTTATTCTTTTGGTTCCATTGCTGATAGAGAGGCCTGTCAAGGTGGAATTTATTCTGCTGTGATCCAATTTCCTGCTGAGTGAATCATCCATAAGGATGTAAAGAAAAGGGGACAGGGGACAACCCTGCCTAAGGCCCCTTGAGCTTTGAAAAAATTCACAGGGTCTGCCATTCACAAGGGTGGCTATCCAAGGGCCAGAAGTGCATGCCTTGATTAAATTGACAAAATCATCAGAGAAACCATATCTATTTAAAAAAACAGCAAGGAAAGAGAGATTAACTCTATCAAATGCATTAGCCATATCCATTTTGAGAATGAACCCTTTTTCATTTCTAGAAAGACTTGTATGGAGAGCTTCTTGAACCAGGATAATGTTGTCAACAATCTAGCGGTTGGGAACAAAGCCTCCTTGGTTTTAGAATAAAGAAGATGAAGAAGAGGATTGAGCCTACCAACAAAGATTTTGGAAATGATCTTATAGGAGGCACTGCAAAGGGAAATTGACCAAAATCGGTTAAGGGTGGAAGGGCAGGGATCTTTTGGAATGAGGGATAGAAATGTGGATTTGGTGAATCCCCCAATATTTTTCTTCTCGAAAACATATCGTATCATCTTTAGTAAATCCTTTTTGATAAGATTCCAGAATGTGTGATAGAAAGCGATGGAAAAGCCATCTGGACCCGGTGCCTTGTCTGGCTGCAAATCCCAAACAACTGCCTTGACTTCTTCTTCTATAACTTCGTTGGAGAGGGAATTAATTGTTTCTGCATCAATTAACTTTGGAATATGCTTTAAAAATTCCTCTGGGTTTTCTTGGCTATCTACAGCTGTTAAGAGGGCTTTGAAGTGTCGAAAAACCTCATTTTTAATTTCTTCTTGACCCTTTATTTCTTGTCCTCCTTCTCCCCCTATTTTTTCTATGTTATTATTTATCATTCTTGTCTTGGTTGAGTTGTGAAAAAAAGTTGTGTTCTTGTCTCCTGCTTGTATCCAAAGTTGCCTGGATTTTAGCCTCCATGTTTCTTCTTCCTGTCTATTGTTCCTATAAATCTTATATTGAATTTCTTTTTCCTTTGCCTGCTTCTCAACTGTGTTGTCAATGTTTTCCATTTCCTCTTGGATTTTTGTTAATTCTTGCTTTAAGGTCTCTTTCTCTCTGTGAGGCTCCTTGTAGTTGGTCTTAGCCCAATATTTCAGTTTAGCTTTGATGGCTTTTAACTTTGATTCCCATATGTATGTTGGTGAACCAATGATATTTTTTCCCCATTCTTTTTCCACCTCTTGTTTGACTTCTTCATGGCTGCCCCAAAGCTGATTGTATCTGAAAGGAAGAGGACCAAAATTTTCAACCATTCCAAGTTCAATTAGAACTGGTTTATGATCTGAAGTTTCCGAAGGAATATTTCTTGAGGATACTCTGTTGTAGTTGGTTGTCATTCTATCCCGAATGAGAATCCTGTCCAAACTTTCTTTGATATTTGCCTTCCCTATTATTTTGTTGTCCCATGTGTATTTTCCGTTTTTTGGAGGAATGTCAAGAAGGTTACATTGCTCCATAATTTATTCTAAAGTATCTTTGTTTGGATCAGGCAGAAAGGTGCCCCCTCTCTTTTCCTCTGCCTTAAGAATAAGGTTGAGATCTCCTCCTACAATGAGATTTTCTTCGAGATCCTCCATTGTGTTTTCTCTTAAGGTATGCCAACATGTCTCTTTATACCTGTAATGATTTGGAGAATAAATATTGTAGATGTTTATTTTCTTTCCATTTTCTGCATTTTCCAAAATTGTATTTATCCAATACTCTTTTTTTATAGTTTGATGCATGTGCCATTTTCATTTTCTCCATATTGTACATATTCCTCATGAAGCTCCAGTTGATGAAATTGGTTGCCCTTCATAGTTTTTTGTTTTTTCTATTATTGTGTCCACTTCTTGACTGCTCATTTTTGTCTCTTGGATTAAGAGGAAGTCTGCTTTTTTCTATTTTATGAGGTCTCTTAGGAAATTTAACTTGGAGGGATGACCCAACCCTCTACAATTCCAAGAGACAACTATCATTATTTACTGATGGTGGTGGTTGAGGGATGCTTCCCTTTATGAGCCTGTTGAGTTTTCTCTTTATTCTTTGAGCCTTTTTATAGGAATCTTTCTAGAGCTTGTTACGTTCCCAAGGATAGATCTTTGGCTGTTGCCTCATCTCTTATTTCCCGAGTAGATTTCCTTCCTACTTTCTTTATGTTTTCGATGTTAAGAGGAGTTTCTTTTGAGTGATTGTGAGTGAGGACTCGATCCAGGATGTGCAGGAGGGAAATGGAGAGGGAGGGAGGGTCCTCTTGTTGGGAGAAGAAACCTTGAGGGGAGGGGGGGGAGCCTAGTGGGGGAGGGGACTAAGATGTCAGGGGGATGGGGTTAGGGGAGATAGAGGAGATGGGAGGTTCAATAGGGATGAGAGCCTAGACAGGATATCAAAAGGGTTGGTCCCCAAGAAAGGGGAGGATTCTAGGATTAAGGAGGAGGGTTGAGAAGAGGGTTTGGAGGTCGAAGAGGGGGGGGGACGGGTGGGGGTGGAGGTTGAGATTTTGTGGCCGTTTTTTTTTTTTACTTGTTCCCGTTTTAGATCCGGGTTTTCTTCTACAGTTTTTTCGATTTCTTATTTCTTACTACATCTATTTTCAAAATGGTCGTACTCGTGACATACCTTGCATTTGAACGGAATTTTCTCATAATCCAGCTGTTGTATGTGTGTCCAGTTGTCTACCTTGAGCTTGATGGCTTCCGGGAGGCCTCTTCCAAGATCCACCTCAACGCAAATCCTTGCACAAGCCTGCATGTTGTCTTTTGGTTCACTTCTATCTATATATTTTCCAACTGCATTTCCTATTGCACACGTCGATTCATCTCCCTAGCAATGTAGAGGTAGATGTGGAAATCTAACCCAAACTGGAACAACAATTGGGACATCCAATTCCGGATCAAAGTCGAGAGTCCAGCGGTTTAAATATAGTCCCCTGGTGTCCATGAAGTATGGTCCGCTGCAAAAAATGAGATCCCAATCGCTCTTGGATTCGAAGTGGAAGGTGTAGTAACCTCTGCCATAGAAGCGAATGGAGATTTTTCCTTGGGTGAACTGAGCCCAGTTTATTTCAACCCATTTTTGAATGGTTTTGGGGGAAGGCCAAAGTCCTGTGAATTGGCCAAAAAAACCTTTCTAAGCTAGAGAGATCGCAACTTTCCTGGGCAGAGTAGGCGGCAAGGAAATCTCAGGGATTGAATCCAGTTTTTTAACGAACTTAGTAATCATCGGTCTGGCTCGTTGAGGACCCAAAGAGTCAATCAAAGAAGCGAAGGAAGCCACTGCTACACCAGGATGAGCATTGTTCGATGGGGAGCCGTCAACATTGGGGGAAGGCTCACTCGGATCTAGCTTCGGGGCGGCCATGAGGGCGGAGGCCCTACTCCAAAATGCGATGCAGCTTGGCTTGGGGTGCTAGGTCACGCAAATATATATATATATATATATATATATATATAATATTTTTGTATTATTAAAGTATGTATATATATTTAATGGTGAAGGACTGTTGTGCTACTCTGCCCTAGCCAACGTTGAGCAAACGGAGCCTGCCCACGATCTACAGCCAGCCCTGCATGGCTACCCCGGAGTTGGATCCGGGGTCGCCTTCTCCATCAGCAACAGCTGCAACTTTGAACAACCAACAACAAGATTAAGAATCAGCTATTTTTGCCTCTCTCATAAGTTCTTTGGGACCCCAACGAACCAGACCAGTAGCCACAAAGTTTGTTAAAAAAATGGAATCCATTCCAGAAATATCTCTACCTCCAAATGTGCCAAGGAAAGTCGTAATCTCTCTGGCGGAAAAAGGACTAGTGGGTCAATTTACAGGACTATGGCCCTCACCCAAAACATTGCAGAAATGGGTAGAGAGGAACTGGATCCAGTTTATACAAGGAAAAATCGCCATAATATTTTGTGGTTGGGGATATTATACCTTTCATTTTGAGACTAAAAGTGATCGAGATCTCATATTCTGAAGCGGGCCTTACTTCATGGACACAAGGGGTTTGTACCTTAACTGATGGACTCTGGACTTTGATCCAGAACTGGATGTCCCCAACGCGGTACCAATATGGGTCAGATTGTCGCACCTCCCTCTACACTGCTGCAGCGATGACTCGGTTCGTGCAAGAGGAAACAGAGTGGGTAAATACATCGACAGAAGTGAACCCAAAGACAACATGCAGGCATGCGCAAGAATCTGTGTTGAGGTGGATCTAGGAAAGGGCCTCCCAGAAGTGGTCAAAATCAAGGTGGACAACTGGATCCACATTCAACAGCTGGACTATGAGCAAATCCCCTTCAAATGTAAGGTATGTCACGAATACGGTCATTTCGCCAATAGATGTAGTAAAAGAGAGGAATCTGAAAAAAAAAACATTGAAGAAACATCAGATCCAAAATGGGAACAAGTAAAAAAGAAGAAGACAACATCAAAACCCGCCTCTGGTTCTCATCCCCCTCCTCCGCCAAGAGCTCCCCTCCCCTCTCAACCAACCTCCCTCTTGGGGACAAATCCCTTTGACATCCTCTCATTTGCTCTCATTCCATCTGATCTAATCACCACCTCCTCCCCAATTCACACCCTCCTCACATCTCCCACTCCTACCCCTCCTAGCTCCCCTCATCAGGCAGACAAGCCTCTCCCCCAAAACCCAGACTGAATCCTCACAAGAAACCAAACAAAAGAAACCCCTCAAAACACTGAGAATACAAAAAAATTTGGAAGGAGATCAAACAAAGAAATAAGAGATGAAGAAGCAGCCAAATATATCTCATTGGGCACACAACAAGGACTGGAGAATTTCCTAGAAAAAGGACCAAAGAATAAAGAAAAAGTACAACAAGCAAACAAAGGGAGGGGTCCTACAACCGCCCAAAATAATAAATAATGATAACTGTCTCTTGGAATTGTAGAGGGTTGGGTCACCCCTCCAAAATCAACTTTTTAAAAAACCTCATAAAAAGTGAAAAACCTGACATCCTCTTAATTCAAGAGACGAAGCTAAGCAGTCAAGAAATTGATGCAGTCATAGAAAAATCTAGGACCTATGAAGGACAAGAAATATCAGCTATTGGAGCCTCAAGAGGCATAAGCACTATATGGAAAAAAGAGAAATGGAAACTGCAACAACACACAAAAAAAGACCACTGGATAAACACTAAACTGGAGAGTGTTGAAACTGGCGGGAAAGCCAACATCTATAACATATATTCCCCCAACCACTATAAGGACAAGGAAATATGCTGGCAAACCTTAAAAGATAACATTGGGGATGACCGTGAAGATAACCTTCTTGTTGGGGAAGATCTAAATCTAATACTCAAAGCTGAAGAAAAAGAGGAGGGAACTTCTTGCCGGATCCAAGTAGAGAAACTATAGAAGAGATAATGGAAAAAAGTAACCTTCTTGACATCCCCCCTAAAAATGGGAAACACACCTGGGACAACAAAAGAATAGGCAGGGCAAACATCAAGGAAAGGCTATACCGGATCCTTATACGAGGTAAGATGATATTCAACTACAGCAGAGCTGCCTCCAAAGTCATCCCCTCAGCGGTTTCTGATCACAAACCAGTTTTGATGGAGCTGGGCATGGCTGAAAACTACGGATCACTGCCCTTTAGATATAACCAGTGATGGGGCAGCAATGAAGAAGCACAAAAAGAGGTGGAAAAGGTATGGGGAAAAAACATCAGCGGATCCCTGACTTATATATGGGAAACAAAAATAAAAGCTACAAAAGTAAGATTGAAAGATTGGGCAAAAAACAGATATAAAGAACCACACAAAGAGAAAGAGCACCTCAAAAATGAGCTAAAGCAGATTCAAGAGGAATTGGAAAGCAGTGAAAGCACCATAGAAAAGCAAGCAAGAGAAAAAGAAGTTAAATGGAAAATCTACAGAAACAACAGAAAAGAGGAAGAGACTTGGAGGCTCAAGTCTAGACAGTTATGGATGCATGCTGGAGACAAGAACACCTCCTTCTTCCATAACTCGGAAAAAACCAGAATAATAAAGAACAACATTGAAAAAATTATAGGAGGAGAAGGGCAAGAGCTAAAAGGACAAGAGGAAATAAAAAATTAGGCCTTCAAGCATTTCAGAAATCTTCTCACAGCTCTAGATAGCCAGGCAAATCCTGAAGAGTTTCTGAGACATATCCCAAGAATTATTGATAATAGCAGCAACATCTCTCTTACTAAGGAAGTGACAGAAGAAGAAGTAAAGGAAGTTGTTTGGACCTTGCAACCGAGCAAGGCTCTGGAACCAGATGGTTTTCCCATAGCTTTCTATAGAACCTTCTGGAAAATCATTAAAAAGGATCTGTTGAAAATGATAAAATATGTAATGAGAAAAATAAAGATTGGAGGATACACAAATTCAACCTTCTTGGCCTTAATACCAAAAGATCCCTGACCTTCTACTCTAAACCTATTCAGGCCCATATCCCTTTGCAAAAAATCTTACAAAATTATTTCCAAAATTATAGCTAGCAGGCTGAAACTCCTCCTCCCTAATCTTATCATTGAAAACCAAGGAGGGTTTGTTCCCAACAGGCAAATAATGGACAATATCATCTTAGTTCAAGAAGCCATTCATACCAGTCTCAACAACAATGAAAAATGCTTCATCCTAAAATGGATATGACGAATGCCTTTGATAGAGTTAACCTCTCCTTTCTTGCGGATGTTCTAAAAGCATTTGGCTTCTCAGAAGAATTTGTTGAATTAATACAAGCATGCACAGTGGGTCCTTGGATAGATCCACTCATCAATGGCAGGCCGTGAAAATTATTTCAAAGCTCAAGGGGTTTAAGACAGGGATGCCCCCTATCCCCCTTCCTCTATATCATAATGGCAGACTCCCTCAACAGAAACTTGGAACAATGCAGAAGAAACTCCACTCTAACAGGCCTTTCCATAAGTAGAGGAACTAAAAGAATAAATCACTCTTTGTTTGCAGATGATACTCTTCTAATGGGAGGAGCATCCTGTATAGTGGCAAGAAGATTCAAAGCCATCTTGGACAGCTTCATGGAGGTCTTTGGAGGCATGGTCAACAATGGAAAAAGATGTTTGTATAGACGGAATACCCCCATAAGGACCCTGCAGAGAATGCCACAAATTCTGAATATTCCTTTCCAAAATAGCTGGGACCATTTTCAATACTTGGGGCTGCCAATTAGCAAGAAAAATATGAAGAACGAGATATGGAGCAAATTTGCAGAAAAATGAAATTAAAAATCCAGGCTTGGGGAATGCTCTGGCTGAACCAAGCAGGCAGAATTACGCTAATAAAATCCATATTAGCAGCTTTGCCTCTATACCAATTTTCACTTATATCAGCCCCTACAATCATCCAAAAACAAATTGAAATAATTATTAGAAGCTTCTTATGGCAGGGAGGGAAAAGAGAAAAAAAGAAATTTAGCCTGATAAATTGGAAGCAGGTAACAACTACATACAAATAGGGGGGTCTCTCCATAAAACTTCCAGCATTGATGAACATAGCATTGGGAAGTAAAATAACTTGGAGATTCCTTACAGGGGAAAAATCATGGTGGAAAGCTACCCTTGAAGCTAAACATCTCAATGGAACAAGAACCATGATTCTGGAAAAGAACCCTCTGACAAGGCCTCGCACTCAGATATGGAAAGCAATCACCAATGCAACTCAACTCATCAAATATCATATCACTATGAGACCGGGAAATGGGGAGCAAACTAACATATGGAAAGACAGTATAATGGGACACCCACCCCTGGGGAACAACCCAAGTACAAAGGAATTAAAAGAATGGATGATAAAGGAAGGCCTTCACAAGCTGAGTGACATTTCCACCTGGGAGATAGATGGAGACTGGAAGCAATGGGCCAATCCCAATCTTCTACGCGACCTTACAGATCAATGGGAACAATTAATAGCCCTCTTAGCAGGGGCAGCTCCAATAGACAAAAATAAGAATGATATTCACATATGGGAGCCAACAGGAGGAGATTATACGGTCAGAACAGGATACCAAAAACTTCAGGAGAAGCAAAATCATCAAGACTGGAAATACTGGAGATTAGCATGGAAGGTTGAATCCCTTCCAAAAATCAAAATTTTTCTGTGGACTTTACTACACAGCAAATCTCTAACTGCAGAAAATCTAAAAAGAAGAGGAATAAGTGGGCCATCTCAATGCCCACTCTGCAGAAAGGAGGAAGAAACAATTCAACACTTATTTTTGGAGTGCTCCTTCTCAAGAAAATGTTGGGAGGCAATGGTGATACCCATAGCAGCAAATATAAATTACAACGTCCCAATAAATCAATTTATCAGCAGATGGAAAAGTAGGTATCCACACTCCCTAAAAAACAAACAAACAATAAAGAGATTATGGAATAACATACCTTCATTCCTCTGCTGGCAACTATGGCTAGCAAGAAATGAAGTAATTTTCAAGGATAATACCCCAACAGTAAGCAAAGTCACAACAAAAGCATGGGAACTAATGGTGGAATTTCTCACAGCAAAAAGGGGTCAAAGGAATCAATCTGAGCCAACTTCAAGAAGAGGAAAGGAATTGGATTAGTTTTGCAATAAGCAAGATCAACTAGACTCCTCAAATGAAAAACACAATAAGGCATCAAAACTGGAAAATAAGGAAAACCGAAGAAAAATTTCAAGCCTGGGTAAACACTCTAAACAAAGCATGCCTCTTTTTTGATGGTGCATCAAAAAAGAATCCATGCAAAGCAGGAACTGGAGGAATAATATTGCTACAAAATCAATCCACATAGACACCTTACAATTGGGGCCTCGGTCATATGACTATAACAAAGCAGAGGCCTATGGGCTATTGCTAGGACTCAAAATTCTAAAAGAAAAAAAAAATCAATGAAGTCATCATTTTTGGGGATTCAACTATCGTTATCAAGGCAATGGCAACAAATTCTCTCCCAAAAAATGCAGGGCTAAATCAAAATTTGAATAGAGAACAAAAAATATCAAGGCAGATTGGTAATATAGAGTATTTACACATTCTGAGGAAAAACAACATATTAGCAGATGAGTAAGCAAACAAAGGAGTTAATCAGAATGTGGGACAAGCTCAAATTGGAGAAATCACTGTACAAATTCCTATCCCTTGATCTATCCTCCTTCTTCCATGATGACCGACAATCAAATCACATCAAATCAGAATTTCAAAGTTATCATCAAGATCCTTTTTGAATTTACATCCAAGCATTGTGACAAAACTAGAATATTACACAATCTCTGCAATATCCTTAAAATCATTACAATCAGCACTTCAAAATCCCATGGTATCACGTTTCACGTGATCTCCCTACAACCTTTCTCCCTCATGCGCTTCAATAAATTGCGTTCTGCCCAACCAAACCTTCATCTCTCCCTCTCGCTTTTATCTATGCATGAGCCTTACGCCTCCTCTGTTGCGTTTTCCTTTTTTATCTCTTTGGTTTCTCCTTCGCTTTTTCCATCCCCTCTATTCGCACAACGCCCTCCTTTTCTCTCCTTTTCTTTTCTTTCATGCTTTTCTCCCAACCCCCTACTCCTATCCTTTGAACACTCGCTTTAAAGCTTCCCTGCTATGCTCTTTTGTGAGCTGGATGCTCACCTCCTCTCTGGCTACATCCACGCTTTTCCTCCTGCGTTTTCGCACTTCTTCTTTCAACAAGAGGGCGTCTTCATCTACAAAGAGAGTTGTAAAAGGAATAGGAGCAGTGCAATAGTGGGCTTCAGCAATGAAAGAAGGAGTAGACAATTCACATAGCTTCATCAGCAGAAAGTAAAAAATGGACCCTATGGAGAACATAGCACATCCCTGTGCTTTCTGCAAGTCACACCAAATTGTGATTGAAAACGTTAAGAAACAGATTCTGCAAGATAAAGAAAAAACCAAAGTAGAAATGGCCTATATAAGATCGCAATGGAAGACATGCAATGAAGAAATAAGGACATTGAGGAGCAATTGTAGTCATCTACGAGAATCAGTCGACATTATCAAAGAAGTAATGAATAAAAAGTCGGAGCAAGGCTCCACATCAATGGACCAAGGAAGCAGGCAACGTGGAAGCGATAATATTGTCAACAAATAGCTCATCAAAGCTCTGATCACTCATGATTCTAGTTTTAATTTACAACAACAAACTTAGTTTATTATGAAAGTCAAATGTATTGTGTTATTACTTCAGTTTTTCAAACAATATAGCTCCAATGTAACCGCCTTCGGCTCTAAAAGGAGGTGAGAAAAATGGAAATCAAGTAGCACATGGCAAGAAATATCACCCAAGTAGACCTCTCTCTGCACCAAACTTGGGGAATTTTGTAATGGAGAAGTTTCTCTCCTCTTTTTTTTAGAAATATAATACAACCGACCTTGTTAGAAAAAAAAAAAAGTACGTATATATATTTGTATAATTTGAGTGGATTTAGTAATTAAAAGTATGTGTTTTGAGATTATTGGTTCATAATAAAATAAAAGTACATTTTGTAGGTGTTGATAAATCAATATTAGAATAATCTAATGATCACATATTTTTTTTGAAAAACTCTTTCACATTTGTACTATGAATTTTTAGTTTAATTTATTTATTTAGTATTAAGAGATGGGAAAGTGCTTTCCAAAAAAAGACACCATTATAATATTAGAAAAAATTATTATTACTATTTTTTTGTTTATGATATTTTTTTAATCAATGAATATAATTAAAAGGGTAAAAAATGGCATAACTACTTTGAAAATAAATATATTTGTGTATACTATTAAGAATAATTTAAACAATATTCAAATAATTTTTTTTTGGAAATTTTTTTTCACACTTATACTATGATTTTTTATTTTATTTATTTATTTAGTATTAAGAGGTGGGCATGGAAAAGTGCTTATAAAAAAAATAGACCATTGTAATATTATTAAACATTTATTAATATTGTTTCATATGGCACTTGTTTATATCACATTCTTTTAATCAATGAATGTAATTTTTTAATAATATTATAATGGTGTATTTTTTTGGAAAGCATATTCCCATCTCTTAATACTAAATAAATAAATAAAATAAAAAAATTCATAGTAAAAGTGTGAAAGAGTTAAAAAAAAAAAATTGATCATTAGATTATTCTAATATTGATTTATCAACATCTAAAAAATCTACTTCTATTTGATTATGAACCATTAACCTCAAAACACATACTTTTAATTATTTCTTTGTTTATGACATTTTTTTAATCAATGAATATAATTAAAAGGGTAAAAAAATGGCATAACTACTTTGGAAATAAATATATTTGTGTATACTATTAAAAATAATTTAGATAATATTCAAAAAAAAAAAATTGAAATTTTTTTCACACTTGTACTATGAATTTTTATTTTATTTATTTATTTAGTATTAAGAGACGGGCATGGAAAAATGCTTAAAAAAATACACCATTGTAATATTATAAAACATTTATTATTACTATTTCATATGGCACTTGTTTATATATTGCATTTTTTTAATCAATGAATATAATTAAAATGGCAAAAAATGACATAACTACTTTGGAAATAAATCTATTTGTGTAAACTATTAAGAATATTTTTAGAATATTTTGTGACCATCCAACTAATAATTATTGATAATTGACCATTGGGTCTTGGATAGACGTGTTCGAGTGCTCTCTTAAGACACTCCTTGATGTGAAGTCACCAGTTCAATTCCTTGCCTCGAATATATTGGACATGATGAAGATGTAGTCCTACCAAGTTTACAAAAAAAATTATTGATATTTAAAAAAAAATTATGGAAGCCCAATTTTAAAGTAATTGGTCTAAGAAGGTGAGGATTTCACTTAGATGATGATTTTATAAATCAAGAGGTTTTTTATTTTTATTTTTATTTTTATTTTTTTATTTTTATTTTAATGAATTTCTAAAAATCTCCACAAAATTTAGTTAAGCAAGAAAAACCATTTTTTTTTGGGTGAAAACATCCCCTTTTTAGAATACACTATCTTAAAACACACATGCCTATAGACATAAATATTTTGTGGAAATGTTAAATACCTTAAAATACCTATCATTCATGTATTACTTATTGATAACTAAATTTAAATTCTAAAAATCCTATTCCAAAATAGACATGTCTATCAAGACAATAATTGATTAAATTTTTTAATTTATGAAATACATATGAATAATTCATTTGATCTTAATTTTATAATACCATTATTATGAAAATTTGGTTTGTTAAAGTGTAATGTAATTAAAACAAGAAGAAACAATTAGATTGATAATAAGTATTACAACAAAATGTAAAAACAAAATAAAATATATCAAAGTTCAACCTTGTAAAGAAATTGCAATACATTTTGCAGGTGAAAAAGTTTTCAATACATTTGATATGTTATAAATATATTTTCTCATCGCAATTCTGTATTTGATGACATGATCATACTTTGTCACATGAAAAACATTGACCTTATTAGTAGATTTGCAATACATTTGATATGTTATAAATCTATTTGCTCATCCCAATTTCGTATTTGATGACATGATCACATTTTGTCACATGACAAACATTGACCTTATTAGTATATTTTCCCATTGTATTAGTTTAACATTGAACAATGCAATTGATCATGTTTAACTTTGAACAATAATTATTTTTCAACATTATTGAAAAAACCTATTTTTCAAATATTTGAATGGTCCATATCTTAAAGGTCTTATTGTAGCCTTTGTATAATACTAGCTTAGACCCATCTTAACTTTGGATCTGACCATTATTAGTTTAGTTGTGACCAATGCAATTGATCATGTTTAGCTTTGAAAAATAATTATTTTTCAATATTATTAAAAAAATCCAATTTTCAAATATTTGAATCCACCATATCTTAAAGGTCTTGTTGTAACCTTTGTATAATACTAACTTAGATCCATCTTAACTTTGGTTCTACCAACCATAGAGAGATCAAATCTCTTTTCACTCAAGAGATTTGATATCTCTACACTTGGTAGATCTGGAGTTAAGATGAATTTAGGTTGGTTTAATTTCCCTTTTAAATAGATTATATTCCACCGGTTCTCATAAACATGGAGGTCAAAAACCATTAATAACTTGACCAAGTCAAGTTTACCTTAACTACCTAACAAATAATAATAATAATAATATTTAGAATTATTATTTTTATTATTTTAGTTTGAAATTGTTTTTTATTTTAATATAGGTTTATTTTTCTTTTATTTCATTTTGATTGAGTCAACATCTCTCATGTGAATCACTACTTCACATATTTTATAATTTTTGGATACCGTTGCCATATTCATGCATGATTTTAAAATGTTTGTGTAGTAATTTTTTATTCTTAAATTTTTCAAGAAAACCATGGGAAATTAAAATCTTTACAAATAATTCATACTTAAGTAAATAACATATTTACCATCACTTACATCCCAACATAATTTAAGCAAGTTTTTCCATTAAAAAAGATAAGAATAAGCTGTAAATAAATACATTTCTCGCCATTATTTATTAGTTATTGTCAAAGCAAAACTATAGGATTAGATTTGCCCAATACAACTTACTGTTTTATGTAATTTTTTCTAGAGAATAATTTCTAACTTAAGTGACTTGTTTTAAATAAATTGTTATTTTGTATTATAATAAAAAAATTAACCTCTTTCTTTTTGGTGTTCTTGTTCCTCTTTCGGGATAGATTATACTAGTGGAAAATGACCGAATACAAGAGCCAGATGAAAAAGCAATTTGTCCTATATACTATTTTTAACCTCCTAAACTTTAAAATTCTTTCTTTCTTTTTTCAAGTATACCAATCCAATTTAATATGCAATCTCTCTCATGCTATTTTTAAACTCCTAAATGTTAACTAAATAAATAAATAAATAAATATATATATATATATTTATTTTTATAAATATGCCAATCCAATATAATATATAAGTTGATAAGATGTCATGAAGTTGCATGCCAAATACATATTGATGTAGATGTGCAGATGGCTCCATGGTTTAGGGACTCACCCAAGATCTATGATACATTGAAGATCAAACCTAAGCGATGGCAAGTGGAGAGACATCCGGAACGAGAAGAATGCTCAAATCGTTGCAGCAATAATTGGAATATGATTGGACTTGTTTTGCAACGATCATTGGAATCTGTTCTTGTTTTATGTTGTGAATGGGGTCCACCAAAGTCTAGTTAGTTACATTAAAATTGCTAACCACGTGACCCAATTTCTTATCCCAAAAATAAGAAAATAACATTTTATTTCTGATTGGTGAAATTATTACGTGGCAGGCATTGTCGATTTGCGAGTATTTTCAATTTACGATCTTAATGTCCTTTCCCAACATATATGACTCTATATCATCGGAGGAATCTAGATTGAATTGAAGATCCAGAAAGTGGACATCATGGCGAACAGGGTTTATCAACGTTTGCAAGATATCACGGTCTCGGAGATTGCAGGCCTTGGTACTCCCCAGGCCGACGCTGCGGCTTTTCATGAGAAGTTGCAGTCAATTTTGAAGGAATGTGGAGGCTGTGGGGCTCGAACATGGGACCTGATTTCGCACAAGCTTCTTCTACCCGATCACCCGTTTGCTCTTCATCAAAAGATGTACTACGGCTGTTACAGAGACTGGGACTCCTTACGAAACGGGCCTCCCCCTGCATGGATTCCCTCGCTGTAAGATCTTGTTTCAGTTATTCGAACTCATCAGATTTAGTTTTTTTTTTAATGATTTTTGATTCAAAGTCTGGTAAGTCATAAGATTTAGTTTATTTTTTCTATAATATGTTTGCTTAAATTCTCAAAATTCGAAAGATAAGTTAATTTCTTTGTCCTTTTTTCGAATAATAAACAGGAAAATAGAGTAACAAGGAAGTCGACTCCAAAACTAGAAAAAATCCATTTTCTTTTACTGAAGGCATTAATAATTGTAATGAAATACATACACTTTACAGATTCTTCAAATTCATAAGATTCAGATGATTTCTTCATCATTCTTTTCTAAATTCTTTAAAAGCATAAGATTCAGCTAAATCTTAAATATTCAGTAATTTAAAAGGCTTGAATTAACAGCGTTAAAATGTGTTCGACGTTTTAAATTTTAGTTTCCGGTGTGTTTATGTGAATCTTAGTAGCCTTTGAAACCTTTGCTCTGGGAATTTCTCCCTCTTTTTAAATAATTTTTTTTTGAACAATCGTGCGGGGGATCTTCCGACTAATTAGGAGTTTCAAAATTTAAGGCTATTCTTTTCGATTTCTATCACCCTTATTTTAGTTTGATTATTAAAATTTAACTTCCCAGGTTCAATTAAATCATCTTTTAATAATTAAAAAAATAGGAATTAGATATCAGTCACCAAGACGAGAAAATGGGACTTTGAAAAGAACGACCTCTAACATTACTTCCAATAACGTCTTCATAAGTCTGATAACAAACAGCCCTTAGCATGCAGACTCAGGGGACTGACAAAACAGAATGTCTATAATTCTGTCTGTTACGGCTGTTACAAACGAAATGTCACTCCATATGCATAACATATGGTCTAAAACAAAATTCATGTCAGTGCCAAGTAGCTAAACCCGGATGCTTGAAACAGGATTCCAGAAAACTTCCTCATCACATACTGCTGTTGTTGAGTATGATGCAAGGTGGGCTGGGTTGGATGCCGAGATGGCCGAGTCTCTGTCATAGATTCCTTCTCTTCAACAATATAAATAAGGGGGATTTCTTGGGTTGGATGCCGAGATGGCCGGGCCTCTATCATAGATTCCTCCTCTTCAAAAATATAAATAGGGGGGATTCCCCCGGCCCCCAGACCAACATTTTCAGGTCCCTGGACACTTTCCTCTCAGAAGCAGACATCTTACACAGAATCTACAAGGAATTCGTATCTTTCCTAGTTAAAAAGACAATATACGAAGTTAGGTGAGTGGTCATCTTTGACCAAGTCACTTGTGAGATATTTAAAGTGAGGTAGTGAGACGCAAAATAAAAATTCAGAGGATAAAATCTAGTAACACATATTTGGAGCAATTCCACTAGAAACTAGGGAATATTCTCATTAGGTTTTGTGAAGGTTTGCAATCAATTGTTTAATAGTATTCCCATGTTGAAACCTTAAGGTACCATTACATCCTTCTAAAGTAAGTGAGACAACATAAAAAAGAAGTAGATGTCATAGACTTCAAAGGAGCCTAAACAACGTGCCAATGTAAACATAAAACCTTGCAAATAGTTTAGAGGGAAAAATGGAGCTTCATTGCTTCAAAAGAGATCATGACAAGAAGTTCGTGAATTTTAGAGACCCTAGCAATACCCTGGTAAACATTACTGTAATTTCTGTTCGTTTTATTTCTAATTTTATCGTTTAGTTTTCTTTGTATTAATCTGTTTAAGTTTCAGATCTTAAAGGACTTTGCATTGCAGATGATGATATATATATATATTATTAGTATCATATTTGTACATTTTTAAAAATATTTTTTTGTTCTAAAGGCCTAGCATAAGGATATTTATTCCATTCCTAAATCATGCAAAGATCTAATTGGGAAGTAATTTATCATTATAGAGAAAGTGCAATGTCAACAAACATTGGCTGTGTATTGCAAAGACGTGGGAAGGAGCTTCTAGGTTCTTCTTACAAGGATCCCGTTACAAGTTTTTCAAGATTGTATCAGCTTTCTGTAGAAAACCCTGAGGTAAATTTTCATTATTATAACGTATCTGGGATGCACATTAAAGTTCTAAATGAACACATGCGAGTTTATGGTTTTATGTAATATTGATTTCAAACATAAGACACTTGAGGTATTTAGCTGTAACCAAAAAAATGTAATATTTTTTGCACAGGTATATTGGGATATGGTATTTCATGAGTTAAATATTTTGTTCCATGTCTCTCCATCACGAATCCTCGATGTGAGTACATCAAAGGACAGTGAATTATTCCCAGGAGGAATATGGCTTCCAGGAGCAATAGTGAATGCTGCCGAAAATTGTTTGGTTCTTAATAGTAAAAAAAAGGCCAAGGACGTGGCGATTATTTGGCGGGATGAAGGCAGAAATGATATACCATTAAATGTTCTGACTTTTGAGGAGTTACGGGGGAAGGTGTGGTATGTTTGTCAAAAAGCCTTTGTATCACATTTTATGGTCAAAGAAACTAGTCTGCCAAAATTGCTTTTTGGTGTTTTTGTTGTATGTTTTGCTGCAGTTATATGAATTGAAATTGATATTTATACAAGTTTCTTGAAAAGTAGATACACATTTTGCAACGAGTTTGCCTATTTACTTCTTTATTTGTATATATTTTCAGACTAAAATTTTTAGAAGTCAAGTTAAACGTTTAGGAAATAAAGGTTTGACAACAATAATTGTGGATCAAACAATTTGAAATGGAAAAAGTTATTGTTTGTTAAAGGCTTTATTTGAAATCATGCCCAAAATTAATGTATTATACTAATGTGCATGTGTAATAATCTGGTTTTGAATTTCCATTTATTACTTTTCTAGGCACATCATGTTACTCGATGGCAAAGAATGTAATATGTGACATGACATTACCAGTCTTGTAAATACTTTGTTGCATTGATGTTGTCATATCAGATGAAGATAATGGATAGGGAATATATGACTCTTTTTAGAATCTTAGCTGGAAATACAAGTCAAAAGTTTAAGAGCTTAATAGTTCATATCTAATATGTCCTATGTAGGTTATAGGTGTAAGGTGATTTTCTAAGTTCCAAAATCGTGATTACTAGAAGTTGAAGTAGTTGAAAAAATGTACTTCTTATTGTAAGGGGACACTTTCTTTTGAAGAGTATTGGGTAGTTATTGCTGATTTCTTCACGGTCGAATGATTTGTTCCACTTTTGTATGCATTGAAATTATTGCAGTCTGTTTCCCATTATATTTCTTCATTTCTATGAGATGCTGTTCACCTAAGCAAATTGGTTTTTATGCCATTGGGTAAGCAATTAGTTTTTTACTTTGCTCATTTTGTGGATAGGATATGAACTTTGAAGTACTTACAAACACAAGTGAAACCCATACAATTGGATAGCAGAAGGGAATTGTGCAAACACCATTTGATCCGGATTGGATTATTATATTATGTGTCGTCCATATTGATGCTTTTAGAGTGAAAAATTAGAGGAATTAGTTTGTAGGGTCATTTTTATCAGTAGTCCTAGTTTGGAAAATTTTGGGTGAAAAACTTCCGAAGCCATTATGAGGCCCTAAATGACCACTATTTGTGGTCTTGAATATTGGTGTTTGTAGCTCGGGCATGTACTTTTGCACAAGCCTAAGTGTCTAAGCATGTAGAATTCACCCAAAGTATCCTTAGGACACTTGCTCAAGTTTGAGCAAGTTGCTATTTTGACTTGGCTTAAGTCTAACTTGAGAAAAACACATAATTAGTTATGTCCCCTATTCAGCTAAAGAAACTTAGGAAAAGTAAAGTATTTACTTTATTGATTATGTTTCAATGTCGATTGTTGATCTCAAGTGAGGTGAGATCTAATCTCGGCCATTCGTCACTTTGGAGATTATGGTCAGGGATTTAGGTAAAAAAAAAGTTATAAAAGCAATGTAATGTGTTGATTTCTGGTAGCATCGGATGTTCTCTAAGTCTCAAATTTTGCAGGGAGGCTTACGCACATGAATTCCAAAGAACCCAGAAAGCGTTTTGGAAATTCCACTCAGATTGTGTTTTATGAAAGTAATTAATTGTTTTTAATGAGACCCTAAGTCTAAAGTTAGGAAATTAAAATAATTAAAGGATATTAATTAAAAAAGATTGCGAATATTCTAAAAAAGACGAAGATCAAGTCAAGTTAATCTTAGCCTTTGATTAGCGTTTTAATCGCGGCCGTTGAAGTCTCAATGAGAAGATTATAAGAAGGACTTGATGGGGCATTTGGAAAACACATCGGGCAAATACTCAGTTACCCAAGAGGATCAATTTTCTCATTGGATGAAGTTATTGAATCAAAGGGAGAGTTATAGGTTGGAGAGAGAGGGCATCAACAGGAGCTGAGAATATAGGATCAAATCAGAGGAAGCAACGCAGAGGAGGGAGAACGCAGAGGTAGTGACGCTGGGACTGCGCAGAGGTTGACGCAGTGAGACACAGAGAAGCTCTAGGGCCTCTACAGGGTCAGAATTTCACTGTGGTGCAAGTGAGAATTTTTTTTGTAAATTTCTTATAGATATTCCTCTTCTATTATGCTGGTTACTTTTGTGCAAGATATTTTTGCTGAAGAATAATAAAGAAACCCTCATTTGCTGCACCGGTTTTCCCACATTGGGTTTTTCCGGGGACAGTTGTCCAAAAATAACTGTGTTAATGTGTTTATACTTGTGCTAGTATTTTTCCTTGCATTTACTTTCGCAGAATTTTTGTGAAGGTTGCAGTGTATTTTATTTCGATATTCACCGTAGCACACGATAAATAATTTATTCAGTTAAACAAATAGAAGAAATCTAATCAGCTGCTGCAGTAGGATTCCTGATATTGAAATTTTCACATGGTATGAGAGCTAAGAAAACAGATCCAGAAGAGCTAGTACTGAACAGAAGAGGGAGATCAAGAGACTGGGTATGCAGTGAATCAAATTTCCTAAAGGATTACGCAGTTCAGTCCAGAAGGACAAATTTTCGTGGAAAATCTTTCTCTGAGTGAGTCGACAGAGAGATATTTCCCAATCAAAATTTGCCAGTGACAAAGGGAGTTGCACAACAGGCTTAGCGCAAGGCAATCTTTAGGAGGGACGCAGTTTTTGCTGGATCGAAAAAACGTTAGAAATCAAAGGAAAAATAACACAAATAAGTATGGAAAATCTAGATCTCTCTGAATTATCTTCCAGATTGGAAGAAGACTTTGCATGTTTGTCAAGTTCAATGTCTGCAGGTGTTTGGTACATTGATAGCGGGGCTTCAGCTCACATGACTAGAGTACGAGAATATTTCTCGAGCTATTAGGAAGAGCAGATGGACTTCCAAATCACTATGGGAAACAGAACAAAATGCACTCCAGCAGGGAGAGGCACCATAACGTTTCAGACGGAGGCAGGAACCATCATCAGAGCCACTAATGTGCTGCATGTGCCAGGGCTAGGAATGAATCTGATTTTAGTGTCCCAATTATAGGACAAGGGATACGATGTATACTTCATTGGGAAGAAGGTATATGTCAAACATCCAAGCTGGAAGAAGAAGAGGCAAATTGGAGCTCGAAGCCATAGACTCTACAGATTGCAGCTCGAGTCTCCAATGGCACTGATAGGCAACAATCTTGATGGCAAAAGATATTTGAATGAATTATGGCATAAGCGAATGGGACATTTGCACCATGGAGCACTAAGGATGCTTAGAGAGACTGTCACTGGAGTTCCAGTCCTCAATACTGAGCATGATGACGTATGCAAAGGATGCGTACTAGGGAAGTACGCTAAGGCAACTTTTTCCAGAAGTGATAACTGAGCAGAAGGCGTATTAGGATTGATACACTCAGACATTTGTGGCTTAATGTCCACTAGAGCTCTCAGCGGTGGCGAATACTTTGTCACCTTCATTGATGATGACTCCAGAAAAACTTGGATCTACTTCCTAAAGACCAAGGATTGTGAAAATTTCAATTCTGAAATTCTACTGCAGTTATGGATTTATTTCTTCTACTTATTTTCACAATAAGTTATTTACAAAACCCTTCCAGTAAATTTCGAAATAAACACTATTGCAGTTATCACCAAGTACATATAGAGAAAATAACAGTAAAATGCAATGTTAATTTTTGTAGATGTTCTATGCTAGTAGCAATTTCACTTTTCTTTCAGCAATCATACAAGTAGGTAAGCAAAATGCAGATAGAACATAAGTAGTACTTACGTATGACAAATCAAACAGGAAAAATGTGTGTGTCTGCTTTAAAGCGTCAATGGATGTTTCAATAAGCAAAGTCTCCTTTGGTCACCAAATTCCAAGATGTGTCACAACAACCTCCAATCAAGAGATGAGTCAACCCAAGTCAACTCTCACAAGAAAAGTCAACGTCGTCTAAAAGTCAACGTGCTAGGGACAAAGTACAAAGTCAACGCAGCTGTTAAAACGGCCAACCTTCGTCTTCGACGGTGCCAGGTAGTACTGCCTTCATAAATCGAACCTTCAATTACTTCAGCTTGTTTGACCAAGCGCTGACTAAAAGATCATTGGTCAGCATTAAGAAATTTAGCAAAAGAAAGAACTGTGATTAAATTGACCGTACAGTTTGTCCTCTTCGTCCTTCACACGTGTGGATTAAATTCGTCCTTCTTGGTAGCTCGTACTCCTTGATGAGAGAGGAAGATGTGAGTTGTGATGATGATAAAAATCTCTCCAACTTTTCCTGTATATATATCCATCATGAGGGTGTGTGACACATCTGTTGGGCATGCGAGCCTACATTACAAAACTGGCCGACCTTGCACATATAATTTATCAAAAATAATAAATTCAAAATATAAGTTCTGCTCATCGGATTAAGACATATTTTATATGGATTTTACACCTCTCAGAAAGAGGAATCCAACAAAAATATTAGCCTCTTAATCTGAGCATCTTAATATGGAGTTTGGACCTAGTTGTCCAAATTTAACACCCCCTCTCAACTAGGGAGAACTCCATCTATTAGTGCAATCAACATCGTGCGTCATCCCGCCGAAACTTGCTTTGCTGGCTTCTTTATTTCAGAACAGAAATGGGTCAGTTACAAAGACATCATCCCCCGACTGACATAGTCAGTCCAGAGGTCCCAGACCTCACAAATCTTGATCCCAGATCAAGTGGTTGGACCGTGCCATCCTAGATAGAGAGTACGGCAATCTCTGACGCGTCCATCAGTCTTTGCTAATAGTCTCTAACTTTTCCACACCTCATTGGCCAAATGAGAGGTACTTCCCATGAGCCCTGAACTCAATGGGTAGGATGCATACGGGGCACAGAACATGAGAGGTGAACCAACTCAAAATCACAACGGTGGGGTCCAAGCACACCACCAAGGTTGGCAAGCCTAGCCTTGTGGTTGCCCATAGCTCCAAGAAGCTCTCCCCAAAGCCCCCCAGAGCTCCCAGAGCTCATCGTCCAACAAGACCCACATCATAGGGTCTTTCCACGATTCCAAGATTCTCACGGAAGGTTAGGAACATGACCTTCCCCAAGGGCATTGTGAGAATATCCGCGACCTGCTCATCAGTTCCTATATGATCGAGCCTTACGGCGCCTCGCTGTACCATATCCCAGATAAAGTGGTACCAGCCATCAACATGTTTGGATCAATCGTGGAACCCGGGATTCTATGACAAATGAATCCCCCTCTGGTTATCACAAAGGATAACGGTGGCATCTAGCACATGCTCGAACAGCTCGCAGGGAGCTTTCGCAACCAAGTGACTTCACAACAGGCCATACATGTTACAATGTATTTGGCCTCAGCGGTGCTCAAGATTGTCGACTTTAGATTCCTGCCCGAAGCAGATCTTCATGTGAAGTAGCATCCAGATGTGCTCTTGCGATCCACCACACTGCCAGCCCAATCGGCATCAGTATATCACGGAGTGTCATACTCCTGGCAGTGTATCTCAGCCCATGGTCTGTCGTGCCTCAGAGATATCTCAAGAGTTTCTTGGCACCAACCCAGTGAATGTTATGATCAACCATGTGTTGACTCAAAGTGTTCACTGCACAGCATATGTTCGAACAAGTGTTCATTGAGAACATCATGGTCCTTATGAGTTCACGATACTCAGTAGGACGGGCCCAGCAACGTTGCTCCTCAACTTCTTAAAGTTGAGTTCCATCGGTGTCGACACGGACTTACAGTCCACCATTCCAAATCTTTTCAGAAGCTTCGCAATATATTTTCCTTGAGAAAGGAAAATTTCTCCAGGTCTCTGCCAGACCTCCAGGCCTAGTAAATAGTGCATCAGTCCTAGGTCCTTCATCTCGAATTCAGCAGCAAGCTCCCTCTTACATTGATGAATGAGAGGGTCATCACTAGTCAGGAAGAGGTCATCCACATATAGTACTAGAATGAGAGGCTTCTCTTTCACAACCTTGAAGTATAGGTTCGGATCAGCATTACTTCGAGTGAAGCCCAGCTTCATCAAGTAACTATCCATCCTTTCGTACCAAGCTCCGGGTGCTTGCTTTAACCCATAGAGGGCTTTCTTCAACCTGCAGACATAAGTGTCTTGATCTTGAACTTCAAATCTCAGAGGTTGTTCCACATACACCTCTTCCTTTATTGCACCATGCAGAAAAGCGGTCTGGACATCCATCTGATGAAGACTCCATCCTTGCATAGCAGCAAGGGCTATGATTGATCGGATGGTGGTATATCGTGCCACAGGTGCAAATATATCGTCATAGTCAATTCCTTCCTTTTGAGAGAAGCCACGGGCAACAAACCTTGCCTTAAACTTTTCAGCACTCCCATCAGATCCATGTTTGATTTGTAGAGCCATTCCGCGGTGACAACAGATTTGTCCTTCGGTCTCGGGACCACATCCCAGACATCATTCTTCATAATAGACTCATATTCTTCATGCATAGCATCCTTCCAGACTTGATGCTTGATGGCTTCCTCAAAAGATCCAGGTTCAGATTGTACAATAGTATTCATGGCAGCTAGATACCCTTGGTATCTACACAGCTTATCTCTACTTCCCTTTGACCAGGTACATAGACTCTATATGCCTTAGAAGTCTCACTGTAGCCCACAAACATTCCTTTCTTCCCAGTAGCATCCAGCTTACTTCTCTTTTTCTTTCGACACATGAAAATAGACGAGACATCCAAAAATTCTAAAATGTGAGACATCAGGTTTCTTACCAGAAAAACCTCTTCGGGAGTTTTGGAGTCCAAAGCGGAATGAGAGCATCGGTTTTGAATGTACACAGCAGTATTTGCAGCTTCTCCCCACAGAAACTTTGGTAGACCCTGGTCATCAGTAAATGTCATATAGTAAGAACATCCCCCCAGGAATGTTACAGGCAACATACCAGAAAGATCAGAATGGACCAGTTGCAATATCTCAGATGTCTTTGTGACACTTGAGGGAAAAAGGTCCCCTTGTTATGTTATATTCTTCAGCACAGCCCTTACATACACCTTCCTTGCTTCGGGAAGGGCTTTCCAAATCTTAGGTGCCATAGTTCGGTTTGTCGGATAGTATCACAAGTCATAGCTCCCAACGGACTCCCTCCAACCTGATAGAGTGTACCAACCCTAGAACCAATTGAGATAGCTTCCTTGAAGCTCTTCTTCCACATGAGCACCTTTCCATTAGAGAAAGTAACGTTGAATCCTTTGTCTTCCATGGCAGATACAGACACAAGATTCTTCTTCAATTTGGGTACATAGAGTACATCTTGCAAACGGAGGACTTGTCCTTCTTTTGTCCTTAGAACCACCAGAGTTCTTCTTTCGGGAATGAGCACCATAGGCAGCATTTCTTTCATTATCAAATTCCTTCATCCTTGTTTCTTCTTGCATACATCTCCTTGGATGTGCCTAGTTCAGATATGTAGGCAACCATACTCTTATTTATGGATTCCCTGATCAGCAACTTTGCTTTGATTTCTCCCTTCTTATACTTGTTTCTAACAGCAGCAGAGGCATTGGATGGAGGTTCTTGAATCCTTCCTTTCACATGATCCAAGAGATCATGATCTTCTAATTTGAGATCTAATATCATCTTCCAGGGATGGAAGTCATCACTTCCAGTCAGCTTGTCATTCTCCTTGAATTCAAGACTAGTGGAACCCATTTCCTTCGATGATGATACCATGTTAATTTTTGTAGATGTTCTATGCTAGTAGCAATTTCACTTTTCTTTCAGCAATCATACAAGTAGGTAAGCAAAATGCAGATAGAACATATAAGTAGATCTACAGAAGACAAATCGAAACAGAAAAATGTGTGTGCTTGGTGCTCGTTTCTACACAATGAGTGCTTCAACCAAAGAAGTCTCCGTCTACCCAACAAAGATGTGTCACAACAACCTCCAATCTAGAGAGATGAGTCAACCTAAGTTTTTTAAGTCAACTTCCGCAAAAGATAACGTCCCGAAAAGTCAACGCTAGGCGCAAGCTAAAAGTCAACGCAGTTGAAGAAATCCACAACCTTGACCTCGATTTTTTGTGCCGTGTAGTACGGCCTTCATAAATCGAACATTCCACCACTAGCCTTGTTTGGACCAAAGCGTTGACCGAAAGTCAACACCGTCAAAGTTTCTGCGAAACCCCAGCGCAAGAACCGTACTCGCCTTTGACCGCATGCTTTGTCCTCTTCGTCCTTCACACGTGTGGATTAAATTCGTCCTTCTTGGTAGCTCGTACTCCTTGATGAGAGAGGAAGATGTGAGTTGTGATGATGATTGCTATAGATTGAGTTTGTCTTCACCTCACCTCTGATACCATGTTAATTTTTGTAGATGTTCTATGCTAGTAGCAATTTCACTTTTCTTTCAGCAATCATACAAGTAGGTAAGCAAAATGCAGATAGAACATATAAGTAGATCTTACAGAAGACAAATCAGAAACAGGAAAAATGTGTGTATTCGTTTCGGCGGTCAACAGGATGCTTCAACAAGCAAAGTCTCCTTTGGTCAGCCAGCCCAGCATGTGTCACAACAACCCTCCAATCAGTAGATGAGTCAACCCAAGTCAACTCTGCAAAAGTCAACGCTGTCCCGAAAAGTCAACGCAGGGGCAGCAAGCTAAAAGTCAACGCAGCAGCAAAACGGTCAACCCTTTGACCTCGATTTTTGTGCCAGGTAGTACGGCCTTCATAAATCGAACCTTCCACCAATTTTCAGCTTGTTTGGACCAAGCGTTGACCAAAGTCAACGCTGGTCAAAGTTTATGCGAAACCCTAGCAGCAGCAAATCCGTACTTCAGCTTGACCGTACAGTTTGTCCTCTTCGTCCTTCACACGTGTGGATTAAATTCGTCCTTCTTGGTAGCTCGTACTCCTTGATGAGAGAGGAAGATGTGAGTTGTGATGATGATCAAAATCTCTCCAACTTTTCCTGTATATATATCCATCATGAGGGTGTGTGACACATTTGTTGGGCATGCGAGCCTACATTACAAAACTGGCCGACCTTGCACATATAATTTATTGAAAATAATAAATTCAAAATATAAGTTCTGCTCATCGGATTAAGACATATTTTATATGGATTTTACACCTCTCACAAAGAGGAATCCAACAAAAATATTAGCCTCTTAATCTGAGCATCTTAATATGGAGTTTGGACCTAGTTGTCCAAATTTAACATGCAAGCACAAGAATCAATCACAATGACACAATTATTTTTGGACAATTGTCCTCGGAAAAACCCAATGTGGGAAAACTAGTGCATCAGATGAGGGTTTATATATTAATCTTCAGCAACACATTCTTTACAAGGAAAGACTGACAAAAAAATTGAGAAACTTCTTCAGAAAACACTTGAGATAAATTCTCTCCAGACCTCTGGAGAATTTCTGACACCTGAGGGACTCACTAGCCCTCACTGCGTCACCCCGGCATGTCTCTCTGCGCAGAGCCTATGTGAGACTGCGTCACTATTGCATGAGCCCTCTGCGTTGCTCCTCTGTGTTGCCTCTCTTCCCTTCTGCTTCCTTCTTCCCTCGAGCCCTAACGCTGCTGATGCCCTCTGCTTCCTCTAGCCTGCAACTCTCCCTCTGAAATTGAATTTTATTCCTTCAGAATTGACTTCCCTCGGGTTACTGAGTGTATGCTCGACTTATCTTCCAAATGGCCCTCAAGTCTTATTTTATAATCTTCTCATTGACAAATCAACGACCTAGATTAATAATCAATGGCTAAGATTAAATCTTGACTTGATCTTCGTTCTCTAGAAGATTCACACTTTGTTTTATTAATACCCATTAATTATTTAATTTCCCTAAGTTTAGACTTAGGGTCCTCATTAAAATAATTAATTATTTCAATAAAACATTAACTGAGTGGAATTTCCACAAACGATTTTTGGGTTCTTTAGAATGCTAATGTCCAAGCCTCCTCACAAATTTTGAGACTTAGATCACTTTTCGATGCTACAAAAATCAACAAGGATGAGGTCTTTGATTGGTTCAGAGAGTTCAAAGCTCTCGTGGAGAATACGACAGGGAAGAAAGTAAAGATATTGCGCTCAGATAACGGTGGAGAATATACAGACAGTGACTTCATAGATTTCTGTGCAAAGGAGGGCATCAAGAGAGAGTGGACAACTCCATACAATCCACAACAGAATGGTGTAGCAGAGTGGAAGAACATAATTATTGTTGTGCAGCAAAAGGTATGTTATATGACCTAGACTTGCCTAGATTCTTATGGGCAGAGGCATGCAAAACAACTGTGTATATTCAGAATAGAAACCCTCATAGAGCATTGGGGAAGAAAATGCATGAAGGAGTTTTCACAGGGAGAAAGCCGAAAGTGAGTCACCTCCAGATATTTGGAAGTCTGGAATATTGTCACGTTCTAGATGAGAAGCATAGTAAACTAGATCAGACTGCAGAAAAGGGGTATCTCGTAGGACATAGCTGTGAAAATTTCTGAATGTTACTTGTGCAGAAATCTACTATTACATTTGGTTATGCTCCTCCTACTTAATTAAGTTATTAAGCTGAAAATTTAGATTAATACGAAGCAAAACACATAACAGACTTTCACCAATTCAGATCTAGAAAAAGTACATGCACACATAGACAAAGTGACACAGATTTTCTGGACAATAGTCCCCGGAAAAACCCTATGCGGGAAAATCGGTACGCTAGCTGCTAGAGGGTTTTATTATTAAGAGTATTTCTGAATACAACAAATCTGGTTCCAGATCTGGAAAACCCAAGAGAAAATATAGATCTGCAGCTCACCGGCTGTTCAGAAGCCAAAATATTGACTGATCCACACCCTCAAACGAGATTTACAGGACTCAGCCAAATCTAGGCCCTAGAAACCCCAGCGCTGCCTCGAAGCCCCTGCGTCAGCCTCTGCAGCCTTTGCGTCCCTCTGCGCTGGCCTGGAAAGTAATATGTAACCCAGACTTGGTGACACAGTCCCTACGCTGCCCCTGAGGGTCTCTGCGTAACCCCTGTGGGTCTCCAGCTGCCTAACGCTGCCCTGAGAGAGACTGCACAACAGCTGCGTAGTTGAAGCTACCTTTGCGCTACGCAGCTGCTGCCCTCTCTGCTCTTGCTGCTCTTGCTTCTCTGCGCTACCTCTCGAAGCTGCTCTCTGCCTCTTGCTGATTCTAGGCACTATGATCAGACCATCCCCTTTGCCTAAACTCCCCTCTCTGCAGCTGAAACACTTCTGAGAATTCTTAGCAAATCCTGCCCTAGAATCTTAGCTTAGCTTCAGTGCTCTGCCTCTGTGTGTGTTTACAAATGACCCCAAACCTTTCCTTTATACTTTTCTCGTTGGGAAACCAACGACCATGATCAAATCTTGAATCAATGGCTAAGATTAAAAGAAAGCTTGTTCCGTGTGACTTAAGACAATTTCATCACATGTTTAATTTAATTAACTTTAATTATTTAATTTTCCTAAGTTTAGACTTAGGAAATACATTAAAATAATTAATTAATTAAATATTTCCCAAACCAGATGAAATTTCCCAAATCCCTTTTTGGGACTTGTAGATCATGTGTACTCTAGTCCCTCCACAAATTTTGGGAAATCTCAACACTCCCTCTTAGCATGGAGTGTGCTCTAGCAATACATCACACCATGCATTACAAGATTTTGGGCACTGGATGTTGGGCCTGCTACCCTTCAACTCGGCACTGTTGTTGCCATTCTGTACTACTGCCCATGACGCTGTCACTGCTACTGCCACATCTGTATTGCAGCTCCCTCAATCTGCTACATTTGTGCTGCCCCTAGCATTGCCACTGCTAACTGCTGCACTGCAACTTCAGTTGCTGAGAGAAGCAACTGAATCTCCTGCCCAATCTTTGATAGAAAAGTCAGTTGGGATGCAACCTTATCACTGAAGCTCCATAGGCTGCTGATCTGTGCTGTCATCTGGAGGATGATGCACATCTACAACTTTGCACTGCATAAGAAAACTCCCTCTGCATTGCTGAAGTTAAATCAACCCCTTGTGCTGAAATCTCTCACGTTGCTTCTGTACCGCGCTGTCCTCCTGAAGCCTTCTACACTGCTGCAGCTCTGCTGTGCGTAAGCAGCTCTGTTCTGCGCTGCTGAAGTCACATCAGCCCCTACGTTGCTGCTGCCTCTACGCTGCTACTGCATCTGCACTACGCTGCTCCTTCCAGTCTTCAAATCCGCCTTTGCTTCATCTGTGATCTATGCACCCAGTGCTCCACTTGTCCCACAACTGTCTTAAGGCTCCCATAGCTCGGATGTGATCCAAGAAATGAGCTGCTCAAGGATCCCGCCAGAATTCTGTAGCTCCTCTACAGATCCATGTCACCCCACTTTCGTGGTTCATGAGCGCTCATGGCTGCATCATCTTCTGACACATCATCCACCACAACAGCCTTGGTGTTATGAATCTAATTCATAACTAATGTAATAAATATAGTCATTAATAGATAAATAGGGATTATGTAAAATAGTCATTAGGTTAATGAAAAGGCATGTCTAAAAGACATGCCCATTCGTGAAAAGGCACCTGCATGGTTATAAAAGTAGGCCTTATTGTAATCATTCAATCATCTTATTATATCTTATTCATATCATATCGATAAATATTTATTATTATAAATACCTCTTGTGTATTTTTATAATTAAAGCCATTTTTGCTATTAAGCCAACAAATCTACAAGTCTTGCTGCTACAGAAACCAAATCTACAAGTTCCGCTGCTACACTTGGAAGAAGAAGCTTCCTTGTCCTTTCTCTTTTGAGGGCAATTGCTGGCGAAATGTCCTAGTTCACCACACTGGAAGCACTTGATATTTGATAGATCATTCTTCTTCTTTCCTTGCTGCCTCTTTGATGCCAGGTGAATCTTCTTCATCTTCCTTATTCACTTTACTCGATCCCGTGCTGTACTGCTTCTTGGTGATTCTGCGGAGTTCTTCTTGACACATGATTGCCCACAAGCTGTCCCAGTCTGGGAGGTCCACTCTGCCCAAGATACTTTGGACAAAGGTTTCCAACTCATTTGTGACTGCATTGAGAGTTGTCTTGACCATCAGATCATCCTCCACCTTTGCACCCGTGGCAGTCAACTGGTATCTGATCGACTGTAATCTAAAGAGAAAATGTTCCATGTCTTCCCCCTTGTTCATCATGAATGACCGCATCTGAGTCTCCAGAAGCATCTTCGTCTGGATGAATTTTCCCTCATATAGGGACGTTAAGGCCTTCCATATCTCATTAGTTGTTTTCTTCTCAGCTATATGTGGGACAATATGGTCCTTAATTCCATCCATTATTAGTCGCTTGGCATGTCCCGCAGCTTCATTATGCTTCCTCAGGAGATCTGCATCGGTCGCCGTGGCTAGGACTTGTTCTGCATGGTCTCTTAGATGATATGCCTCTAGGACTATCAGGATTCGGGCCTTCCAAACTGAAAATTTGGATAGGCCATCCAATCTGTCTTGCCATGAGGAGCCATCTTCTCAGAAATCTGTCAGAGCTCCTTCCTTTTCTCTGTGCTAGAGATCTGGATCTATGGTCCTTTGCGAAACAGGCACCTTCTGCTCCCTCTGACAACTGATTTCCCCTCTTGGAAATTTGCCAAATCAAACAATGATTCAACTCTCTTCGATCCTCAGATCGATCTGCAAGTTTCTTTGGCTAGAAACACTCTGAGAATCTGATCCCCTCCCGCTCTTTGTCACTAGTGCTTAGGCTAAAATTTTGAAAACTTCAGAAATTTAACCCCACCATCACCTTTTGAAGTTCTGCAACTCTTCTTTAGGCACTTTTGGATCTAATAGCTTCAGATTTGCGTCACTTTGGTTGGCTTCAGACAATCCCAGCACTGCCTCTGCGCAGTAAGTGCGTGGGCCTGCTGGGAGACAGCGTAAAACTGTGTCATCCTGCCCTTTGCGTGACTCTGCTCTCTTTGAAACTACGCTGTCCCTTCAGATCTGCCCTTCTGCTGCACTTCCTGTTGCTTTCTACAGCAAGATCCTTCAGTCTTTTGTTGGTGACCCTCCTAGATTTGCAATTGCTCTGATACCATGTGAAAATTTTTGAATGTTACTTATGCAGAAATCCACTGTTAGATCTGGTTATGCTCCTCCTACTTAATTAAGTTATTAAGCTGAAATTTCAGATTAATATCGAAGCAAAACACATAACAAACTTTCACCAATTTAGATCTAGAAAAATTACATGCATACATAGACAAAGTGACACAAGGATTTTTTGGACGATAGTCCTCGGAAAAACCCAATGTGGGAACACCGGTCTGCTGGCTGCTAGAGGGTTTTATTATTAAGAGTATTTATGAATACAACAAATGTGGGTTCCAGATCTGGAAAACCCGATAGAGAAAATATAGATTTGCAGCTCATCGACTGTTTTGAAGCCAAAATATTGACTGATCCACATCCTCAAACGAGATTTATAGGACTCAGCCAAATCTAGGCCCTAGAAACACCAGCGTTGCCCCTGCGTCAGCCTCTACAGCCTTTGTGTCCCTCTGCGCTGGCCTGGAAAGGGCTGCGTAACCCTAGATTGGGTGAGACAGTCCCTATGCTACCCCTGAGGGTCTTTCCGTAACCCCTAAGGGTCTCCAGCTGCCTAACGATGCTCTGAGAGAGACTGCGCAACACCTGCATAGTTGAAGCTGCCTTTGTGCTGCGTAGCTATTGCCCTCTCTGCTGCTGCTGCTCCTGCTTCTCTACACTGCCTCTGGAAGCTACTCTTTGCCTGTTGCTGATTCTAGGTACTGGGATCAGACTATCCCCTTTGCCTAAGCTCCCCTCTCTGTAGTTGAAACACTTTTGAGAATTCTTAGTCAACCCTGCCATAGAATCTCAGCTTAGCTTCAGTGCTCTGCCTCTGTGTGTGTTTACAAATGACCCTAAGCCTTTCCTTTACACTTTTCTCATTGGGAAACCAACGACCATGATCAAATCTTGAATCAATGGCTAAGATTAAAAGAAAGCTTGATCCGTGTGACTTAAGACAATTTCATCACATGTTTAATTTAATTAACTTTAATTATTTAATTTTCCTAAGTTTAGACTTAGAAAATACATTAAAATAATTAATTAATTAAATATCTCCCAAACCATATGAAATTTCCCAAATCCCTTTCTGGGTCTTGTAGATCATGTGTACTCTAGTCCCTCCACAAATTTTGGGAGCTAGAGCACATTCGATGCTACCCCCAATACACAAAATCTCAACAATAGCGAGACCTCAAAAGTATACCGAATCTACATTCCTAGCAGCAAGAAAATTGTACTAAGGTGAGATGCTAAGTTCATGGAAGATAGAGCTTTTAGGAAATCTCGTGAGATGCCAACAGAGGATCAGTCCTCTGCGCTGCTCCTCTGTGTTGCCTCTCTACCCTTCTGCTTCCTTCTTCCCTCGAGCGCTGACGCTGTTGAGTGAGGTAGAAGAGATGTTAGACTATAAGTCTCTTTCAATGGATCAACTATATGGAACTCTCACAACCTGTGAGATGAGAATAGGAAAATAAAAGGTTGAGCCAAAGGAGGTAGTATTTGAAGTATCAAAGAAGACTAAGGAACACAAATATCACCAAGAATGTTCTAGTTGCAAATCTTACCAGGAGTTGCCTCAAATTACCAGAATATTAAAACGTGGTTTAGGTAAGTATAAGGGAAAGCTTCCTTTCAAATGATTTGACTGTGGAAGAGTTGGACATTTTTCCTCCAAGTGTCCTTATAGAGAGAAGGTAGAAAAGGAAAAGGATCAAAAGCCCTGTAATATTCCGAGTAGAAATAAACAGTAATATAAAGCAAGATAAACAAGCATTTACAACAAATAGAGAGACATCACATAAACAATGCAAATATGGAGAAATATTGAGCCATTTTATTATGTAACTGAAAGATACAATGAGTACAAAGGTGATCAGACTGATGGCACCTTGGCTTGCACAAGGCAAGATGGAAATATTCTTAGAAATGCTCAAGGTATCGCTGCTCTGTCAAGGACTGCGTAATCTCCAAAGGCTGTTGCTGATACTGTTGGACTGCTGCTATTGCTGGAATTGGATGGCTCTTTGGGGCTGTTCCCCTACTCAGAAAAATATAAAACTTTGGGAATGAGCTCTCCTCCAAATACCCAGAAAAGCCCATAAAGGAATCCTAGAAAGGATGACCCCGAAATTTGACCTCCCTTGAGAAATAACGCCTATCCCAGTGAAATACGCTAGCCCTGAATGATCCTCTGTAAATAATGGCCTCCTCTTGTACCAAAATGATGAAATAGTGAAGGGATGATCCCTTCACACCATCTCTGGTTGAAATTCCTGATAAATCCTCACTCTCGTAACCGCCTCTACCATAAACTGCGTGATCTCTCCCAGAGATTGCGTTGCCCAAGCAAATTCGTAATTCCTGGCTGAAGATGCTACGGCTCCCTCCTGCAAAACGACAGATAGAACTCCTCACTAGAGCAGGCACTTGAAGTCCCCTGGGGCTGAGGTTGGGATCTCCGCTCGGAGACACTCGGTGTGCTAAACAACACTTGCAGACTTCGCTCAACAGCAAAAGCATGCTCAATGTCAAAACACAAAAATCATAGATGCATAATAGAATGAGAGAATGAGGAGCCTCTTCCCCTTTTATGCTTTGAGAGCCTTGCTCTCTCCCAGGCACCACCAAACTGCACTGTCCCTCTCTCACTGCGCTGTCATATATGCTCAAGTGACTTTAGGGAATGATTTATTTCCTAAGTGTGGTTATGTGTCTCATCACCCACTTTATTAACTGACTTAACTTTAGAAAAGCAAAACTGGCCAAAATCAATATTACCAATTAGCAGCTGCTAATTGGGAATATTACAGTCCTCCCCGCCAAAACGTTGCTTGTCCTCAAGCAACTACAAAGATGGGTGCTGCAAAATTTTCTCACTCTCCCAAGTGGCATCCTCATCAGGCAAGTTCCTCCACCTCACCAAGTACTCTTTGACTGTCCTGCTCCATAGTTGTCTCTCCCTGGTGTCTATGATGGCCTCTAGCTGCAACACCAAATTCCCCTCATCATCTGTAGGTGGTAGCTCCTCTGATACTATTGGACTACTGCTATTGCTGGAATTGGATGGCTCTTTGGGGCTGTTCCCCTACTCAGAAAAATATAAAACTTTGGGAATGAGCTCTCCTCCAAATACCCAGAAAAGCCCAGAAAGGAATCCTAGAAAGGATGACCCCGAAATTTGACCTCCCTTGAGAAATAACGCCTATCCCAGTGAAATACGCTAGCCCTGAATGATCCTCTGTAAATAATGGCCTCCTCTTGTACCAAAATGATGAAATAGTGAAGGATAGTCACTTCACACCATCTGAGATTGAAAATCCTGATCAATGATCCTCACTCTCGTAACGCCTCTACTATATAGCTATGATCTTTCCTAGAGGATTGGGTGCCCAACAGTAATTAAGCAATTCTTGGTGAGAAATCTACGGCTCCCTCTGCAACAGCAGATAGAACTCCTCACCTAGACGGACGCAAGTCCTGGGGAGCAGGAGTTGGGATCTCCGCTCGGAGACACTCGGTGTGCTAAACAACACTTGCAGACTTCGCTCAACAGCGAAAGCATGCTCAATGTCAAAACACAAAAATCATAGATGCATAATAGAATGAGAGAATGAGGAGCCTCTTCCCCTTTTATGCTTTGAGAGCCTTGCTCTCTCCCAGGCACCACCAAACTGCACTGTCCCTCTCTCACTGCGCTGTCATATATGCTCAAGTGACTTTAGGGAATGATTTATTTCCTAAGTGTGGTTATGTGTCTCATCACCCACTTTATTAACTGACTTAACTTTAGAAAAGCAAAACTGGCCAAAATCAATATTACCAATTAGCAGCTGCTAATTGGGAATATTACAGTCCTCCCCGCCAAAACGTTGCTTGTCCTCAAGCAACTACAAAGATGGGTGCTGCAAAATTTTCTCACTCTCCCAAGTGGCATCCTCATCAGGCAAGTTCCTCCACCTCACCAAGTACTCTTTGACTGTCCTGCTCCATAGTTGTCTCTCCCTGGTGTCTATGATGGCCTCTAGCTGCAACACCAAATTCCCCTCATCATCTGTCGGTGGTAGCTCCTCTGTTGCTGTCACTTGCTGCCCCAATGCCTTTTTCAGGCATGATATGTGGAATATGTTATGAATTCGGCTTCCTGTAGACAACTCAAGCTCATATGCAACCTCCCCAATCCTGTGGATCACCCTGTAAGGTCCATAGAAGCAGGGCTTGAGCTTCTCGGCCCCCTTTTGCTTCAGCGTGGACTGCTGATATGGCTGAAGTCGTAGGTAGACCAAGTCCCCTACCTCAAACTGCCTCTTAACCCGTCCCCTGTCGGCATACATCTTTTGCTGGTTCTGAGCTATGGCTAAGTTATCCTTAAGAGCGCGGAGTATATCCTGACTCTCTTGGATCCAGTCCTTGGCCCTGGGGGCCTTGCTAGCACCAAACACCACGTCAGCAAAAGTCAAATCATGATATCCATACAAAGCATAGAACAGAGACATACCAATGGACATGTGGAAAGCGGTGTTGTAGCAATACTCTCCCAAATGTAACCAACGTAACCATGCCTTCTGCTGCCCTGTGACATAATTTCGCAAGTAGCCTCCCAGCCACTTGTTCACTATCTCTGTCTGCATGTCCGTCTGAGGGTGATAACTGGTACTTGGAGTCAACTCTGTACCCACCAAACGAAAGAGCTCCTGCCAAAAGCGCCCATGAAATGGTTGTCCCGATCACTAACGATGGTCTTCGGAAGACCATGCAATCTGAAAACATCCTTGAAGAACAACTCCGCTACCTGTGCTGTTGTATACCGTGCTAATATAGCGAAGAAGTGTGCATACTTTGTCAGTCGGTCAACAACCATAAAGATGCAATCATTTCTTTGCACCATGGGCAACCCTGTGATGAAGTCCATCGAAATGCTCTCCCATTTTCCCTCCGGGATGGGAAGTGGCTGTATTAATCCTGTAGGATGGCTCATCTCTCCTTCGTTCCGCTGACACACCACGCACTCCTGGACATGTCGGAGTACGTCCTCCTTGAGGCCTCTCCAAGAGAACCTCCCCCTGATGGCCCAGTAGGTCTTGGTGAACCCTTGGTGACCTGATAATGGTGAGTCATGTGAGGCATGCAGTACCTTATCCTTGAGCTGAGAGCTCCTAGTCAAGAAGATCCTATCCCTGAAGTATATCACCTCATCCATCACCCGGTACCTGTCATCTGTAATCTGTCCATCCAGTATCTCACAGGAAAAACGGTCCTTGGAGTACTCCACCAGTAGTTGAGCCCTCCAATCCGTGTCTAAGCTCATTAGAGACAATGCTGTCGGTCTACGTGAAAGAGCATCAACCACCAAGTTGTTCTTCCCTTTAACATACTCAATGTCAAAGTCACATGCCTAGATCTCACTGACCCACTTCTGTTGCCTCTCTTGCAACTGCTTTTGCTCTAAGAAGAACCAGAGGCTGTTGTGATCAGTCCTCACACTAAATCTGTTCCCCACCGTGTACTGCCGAAACTTGGCCAGTGCATGCATGATAGCTAGCATTTCCTTGTCGTATATGGGATACAACCTCTCATGTGGCAACAGATTCCTGCTCTCGAAAGCTATGGGGTGGCCCACCTGCATCAACACTGCGCCCACCCCCTCTCCAGATGCATCACACTCCAAGACAAAGGGCTGCGTGAAATCTGGCAACACCAAAACTGGATAGCTGCTTATCACCTCCTTGAGCCTGTCAAAGGCCCTCCGTGCTGTGTCCGTCCAACTGAATGCCCCCTTTTTGGTAAGATCTGTGAGGGGTTCAGCAAGTTGGGAAAACCCCTTGACAAACTTCCGGTAGTAGGTGCAGATGCCTACAAACCCTTGAAGCTCAGTCACGTTCCTCGGTTCTGGCCAATCCCGGATGGCCCGGATCTTCTCCTCATGGACCCTCACTCCGTCCACCCCAATGATATGCCCCAAATAGAGCATCTATGTTAGCGCAAATTTGCATTTGGAGAGCTTAGCATAAAAATGCTTCTCCTCCAAAATGCGCAATACAACCTCAATGTGCTGTAGGTGCTCTTCCCATGTCCGACTGTATATCAAGATGTCGTCGAAGAATACCAGCACAAACTTCCTCCATTGACCACGGAAGATGTGGTTCATGCAAGACTGGAAGGTGGCCGGTGCATTGGTTAGCCCGAAGGGCATCACCAAAAATTCAAAGTGGTTGTAGTGACATCTGAAGGCCGTCTTGGGGACATCTTGGTCCCTCACTTGGATCTGATGGTAGCTTGACCTCAGATTAATCTTCGAGAAGAACTTCGACCCCCTTAGCTCATCCATCAGCTCATCAATCTGCGCGATGGGGTATCGGTTCTTCATGGTCTTCTTATTGAGAACCCGATAATTGATGCACATCCTCAGTGTGCCATCCTTCTTCTTCACCAATACAACAGAAGAAGAAAATGGGCTAGTGTTGGGTTGGATGTGTCCCAACGCTAAGAGCTCATGAATGGCTCTCCCAATCTCATCCATGTAGGCTTTGGGATGCTTTTAGGGTGTAGTAATGACAGCCTGAATTCCCTGCTCAAGCTCAATGGTGTGCTCAAACCCCTGGTCCGGTGGCTGCCCTGGTGGTATATCCCTGAAAACCGTAGCATAACTGTCCAAAATCGATTGCACATCTGGGTGAACTGCTTGTCCTGTAGATCCTGCCACTGAAACATGCAGCTCCACTGCCCACTCTATGTCTCCCTTCCGGAAGGTTGCCTCCATCCGGTGTGTTGAAATTGTCTGTGGGGGATAAGTGTGCATGCCTCGAATCATCTCATGCTTATCGGTCTTCTTGTCTGTCCATTCCATCTCCAAGGTCTCCTAGTCCGTAGTGACCTTCTCCAGCATGATCAACCACTGCACTCCCAGTATCACGTTTGTGTCCGGAATGTCCACCACAAAGAAATGATCCGTCAAAGTGTAAGTCCCCATGGTCACTGCCAATGCCAGTACATATCTAGCACACTGCATAGTTCTGGCACCCGGTACCAGTACTGAAAATCCATGAAAGCTCTCTGTCGGTATGCTCCTCCGCTCTACCAACTGTGCATCAATAAATTTTTGGGTAGCCCCACTGTCAACTAGCATTGAAACACGCTGTCCCTGCACGGTACCCCAGACACGCAGTGTCAAATACTTGGGAACTCCTTGCAAAGAAGCAAGGACTCCCCCGGTAGGTGCAAACGCTACCCCTCCTGCTCCTGGGGGTGGAGGTGGTGGATGATCCCCCCTCTGTACTACAACGTTGCCTCCTGCCTCTATCTCCTCGTATGCATCTTCTTCCCCGTCACTGTTGGAGAAGACCTCTATGTAGTGTGCCTTCCGAGTGACACATCGATGTCCCGGTGCCTGTGGGTCCTGGCATCTCAAGCATAGCTTCTTCCGTCTCAAATCTCTCCAGGTATCATTGTCCAAAGGCCCCCAGCCTTGGTTGCCCCTCGGAGGTGGAACCCTTGTGTCCTTCCCCTTCGACTGAAATGCCGGTCTCTGGGGAAAAGGAGCTCCGGTCCTAGGTAGAGCATCTTGTAAGTTCATGGTCCTCCCAACTGCATCATGAAGTGTAGCAGGCCTTGTGGATCTAATTAACCCACGCAGAGGTTCTGCCAACCCATCAATAAGCATGTATATAATCCTGGCTGAGGACAAGTCAAGCACCATCACGGAAAGCCTCAAGAACTCAGAAATGTAGGTTTTCGAGTTCCTGGTCTGCTTGAGCTTGGTCAGCTCAACAAAGTGCTCTTTCGGATCCCTTCGGCCAAACTGCGCTACGAATCTCTGTGTAAACTCTGCATACGTTGTCACTACTGAGTGACCCAGCGTGGCCATCTCGTGGAACCACCAATCATGGGCCTCTCCCTCTGGGTGCAGCGCTACCACCTTGATGGCCTCTTCCTCTGCCATCTGGTTGAGCTAGAAATAGATATCCAGCTTCTCCACCCAAGCCTCTATCGAACATTTTGAGGACCCGTCAAATGTTGGCAAGAAAAACCTGCGCATTGTATGCTGTATGTCCCCATCCTGTGTGTATCTACCCCCTCTATTCTGGTTACGAGGTCGGATGTCCTTCTTGAGCTGAACAAAATCATGGAAAAGGAGAGCTTCACCAAACTCTCGCCCATAGGACTGATACTCGGCGAAATAATCCCCCATATGAACCGGCTCCGACTCCTGAGGTGCTCCCGTTCCAGTGCTTGTAGCTAGAAAGTTGGGCATTGTGGAACGTGGGGGAGTAAGTGACACAACCTGCTGCGCTGTGAGCTGCTCCTACAAATGGTGGGAAGTGCCAGACCCTTCTCCGATGTGAAAACCCCTTGGGGTTTCATGCTGTCTCTGGTCTGCGGTAAATTTCTACCCCATTTCTTCTATCCTCCTCGATAGGTCCTGCATAGACTTTAGGAGGAGTTGCCTGAACTCTCTCCCTTCATCCTTCTCTTCTGCCAGTGGTTCTTTCTCCTCTACGTCCACTACTGGAACGCAGTCTCCCTCTCCAAAAATGGCCTCAAGCCTCCGCTCTTGGTCCTTGTATTTCCTTCCCCGGTAAGTGATATATGGTTTTCCTGCTGGTGTCATAGAAAATCTGCCCCACAGGTTGAGCCAAGTCTATGAGCTCTGATACCACTGTAATATTTCGAATAGAAATAAACAGTAATATAAAGTAACATAAACAACCATTTACAACAAATAGAGAGACATCACATAAACAATGCAAATATGGACAAACGCTGAGCCATTTTATTATGTAACTGAAAGATACAATGAGTACAAAGGTGATCAGAATGATGGCACCTTGGCTTGCACAAGGCAAGCTGGAAATACTCTCAGAAATGCTCAAGGAATGGCTGCTCTGTCAAGGACTGTGTAATCTCGATTCTCCAAAGGTTGTTGCTGCTACTGCTGGAATGGGATGGCTCTTTGGGGATGTTCCTCTCCTTAGAAAAATATGAAACTCTGGGAATGAGCTCTCCTCCAAATACCTAGAAAAGTCCAGAAAGGAATCCCGGAATGGATGACCCCAGAATTTGACCTTCCTTGAGAAATAACGCTATCCTAGTGAAATACGCTGGCCCTGAATGATCCTCTGCAAATAATGGCCTCCTCCTGTACCAAAATGATGAAATAGTGAAGCGATGATCCCTTCACACTATCTCGGGCTAAAACCCTTGATAAATCCTCACTCCCAGAACTGCCTCTACCATAAACTGCGCGATCTCTCCCAGAGACTGTGCTGCCCAAGGAAATGCGTAATTCTTGGCTGAAGATGCTATGGCTCCCTCCTGCAAAACGATGGATGGAATTCCTCACCCGAGCAAGCACTCGAAGTCCCCCGGGGTTCAGGTTGGGATCTCCGCTCGGAGGCACTCGGTGTGCTAAACAACACTTGCAGACTTCGCCCAACAGCAAAAACGTGCTCAATGTCAAAAGACAGAAATCATAGATGCATAATAGAATGAGAGAATGAGGAGCCTCTTCCCCTTTTTATGCTTTGAGAGCCTTGCTCTCTCCCGAGCCCCACCAAACTGCTTTGTCCTTCTTGGTCCACGCTGTCCCACCTCACTGCGCTGTCATGGGCCCACGCTACTCACACAACCTCTTCCCTCATGCTGCTACTTCACCATCCTGGGTTCCACGCTGTCAAATAAATATATGCTCAACTGACTTTAGGGAATGATTTATTTCCTAAGTGTGGTTATGTGTCTCATCACCCACTTTATTAATTGACTTAACTTTAGAAAAGCAAAACTGGCCAAAATTAATATTACCAATTAGTTGCTACTAATTGGGAATATTACAAGCCCAAAGATAAAGCTCAAAAATCTCAGAGGAAGAAATCTTTCAAGAAAAAGGAGCTATACTCCAAACATGACAGTTTTGCATTAGAAGCAAACAATTAAGAGTCTTAAGAAGATGAGCTTGATGAGTGCTTACTCATGGCATTCGAATCTGAATCTAAATCCAAGAAATTAGAATTGCTCTGACCTCGAGGAAGAAGAAGAAGGCATAGTGGATCTTGAAGGGGAGCTCATCAATGCTCTTGATGAATTAAATAAGGCTAATAGGAAAAAAAGAAACTAACAGAGAAGTTGTTGCGAGCTGAAGAAGGTATGTACATTTCTGATAATGAAGAGTTTGCTTACCAAAGAGAAAAACTCGAATAAGCTATTAAGAGTAAAGACATTCTAGCACAACAATTAAAAGAAGAGAAAAAGAAATGTAATAAGTTAGAGGACGAGAATAAACTCTTGAAACAAGAGTTGACCAAGAAACAGGAGAAAATGATTCCAAAAACATATAAAGAGGAAATTCTATCTCTAAAACCAAGCTTGGGAAGCAAAAATGAAAGAAGAGGTTCTGAGTGAATTAATCATTTAATGAACAAAGAATTGCCACTGTATAGAAGCGCAAATTGTATCTCTGAGAATAGACGTTGGGAAATCCAAAACTGAGATGGATTTGGATAAAAAACATTCTAAAGGAAAAAAGAAACTAAACCACATTATGATCAGTCAAAGATCTCCAACAAGTAAGGCAGGAGTGGGATACTCTTAAGCTGTTGAAATGTGGTTGTCATTGATATCAACCCAAGCAATGCCAGAAGAAGCCCCGCCTTTGATGACACAAATGATAAGGAAAATCATGACTTTCAGGGTAAAACACATTGTCATTAGATGGTCTTCGTCATGCCGATTCTAAAGGTATATGGCATGTCTCATGGTTCATCTCGGTTTGGGATATATGCTTAATCAAAGTCTAGTGTCCCCTTCATGTGTTCAAAGTCCCCAAGTGTGGAAGCTCATCATTTGAAGACCAAGGAAGAATTTCATTAAAACAAAAAAATTGAATTAAATATGTTACGACTAATGTGCTTGTGGGGTTTTGGGTTCATGTCAAAGTCAATCCCAATGATTTCTTCTTGTTGATCAAGTTGGCCTCACATTATGGCCCTAAAAGACTTGTTATTGTTAAATGGGGGGCTTTTTGCTCCAATGAAATTAAATTTTGAATTTCATTTTCCCTCCAAATTGAAGGTTGTCCAACCCTTCTCAAATTATATATAAGGGCACTTAGAACCTCCCAAATGTGTGAGAAATAATTGCATATCATCTTAAATTTGTCTCTAAAATTTCATATCATCTTAAATTTGTCTCCAAAAATCTATATGTCTCTGAATTATCTTCCAGATTGGAAGAAGACTTCTCATGTTTGTCAAGTTCGGCGTTTGTAGGTGTTTGGTACATTGATAGCAGGGCTTCAACTCACATGATTGGAGTACGAGAATATTTCTCGAGCTATTAGGAAGAGCAAATGGACTTCCAAATCACTATGGGAAACATAACAAAATGAACTCCTGCAAGGATAGACACCATAGCATTTCAAACGGAGGCAAGAACCAACATCCGAGCCACTAATGTGCTGCATGTGCCAGGGCTAGGAATGAATCTGATTTCAATGTCCAGTTACAGGACAAGGGATACAATGTATACTTCATTGGGAAGAAGGTATACGTCAAACATCCAAGCTGGAAGAAGAAGACGCAAATTGGAGCTCGAAGCAATAGACTCTACAGATTGCAGCTCGAGTCTCCAATGGCACTGATATACAACAATCTTGATGGCAAAAGAAATTTGAATGAACTATGGCATAAGCGAATGGGACATTTGCACCATGGAGCACTAAGGATGCTCAGAGAGATTCATTGGAGTTCCAGTCCTCAGTACTAAGCATGATGACGTATGCAGAGGATGCGTACTAGGGAAGTACGCTAAGGCAAATTTTCCCAGAAGTGATAACTTGGCAGAAGGCGTATTAGGATTGATACACTCAGACATTTGTGGCTCAATGTCCACTAGAGCTCTCAGTGGTGGCGAATACTTTGTCACCTTCATTGATGATTACTCCAGAAAAACCTGGATCTACTTCCTAAAGACCAAGGATTGTGAAATTTTCAATTCTAAAATTCTACTGTAGTTATGGATTTATTTCTCCTACTTATTTTCACAATAAGTTATTTACAAAACCCTTCCAGTAAATTTCGAAATAAACACTATTGCAGTTATCACCAAGTACATATAGAGAAAATAACAGTAAAATGAAAGCACAAGAATCAATCACAATGAAGCAATTATGTTTGGACAATTGTCCCCGGAAAAACCCAATGTGGGAAGACTGGTGCAGCAAATGAAGGTTTATATATTAATCTTAAAAAACAAATTATTTACAAGGAAAGACTGGCAGAAAAATTGAGAAACTTCTTCAGAAAACACATGAGATAAATTCTCTCCAGACCTTTGGAGAATTTCCGACACCCGAGGGACTCACTGGCCCTCACTGCGTCACCTCGACGTGTCTCTCTGCGCAGAGCCTGCGAAAGACTGTATCACTACTATGTGAGCCCTCTGTGTTGCCTCTCTTCCCTTCTGCTTCCTTCTTCCCTCGAGCCTTGATGCTGCTGATGCCCTCTGCTTCCTCTGCCCCGCAACTCTCCCTCTGAAATTGAATTCTATTCTTTCAAAATCAACTTCCCTCGGGTTACTGAGTGTATGCTTGGCTTATCTTCCAAATGGCCCTTAAGTCTTCTTTTAAGGAGAGTCCAATCACCAATGATCTAAAATTTGTTTTCTATGTGTTTTTAATTTGTTCAAACATGAAAATTTGATTTTTTATTTCTATGTTGCATATTAACTTGTTGAAAAATGAAAAAATGATTTTTTTGTTGCTATGTTGCATTTTAATTTGTTGAAAAATGAAAAAAATGAATATTTTTATTTCTATGTTGCATTTTAATTTGTTGAAAAATGAAAAATTGATTTTTTTTTTTTTTAATGTTGCATTTTTTCCTATTCCCATTTGACATTCCTCCATTGTTTTGTAGGTTAAAAACTTGAAAGTTTGAATTTTGAAAGTTGAAACATCATGACTATATGGCTTGGCAGTTTCTTCATGTTGGTTCCGTTTTTTGTATCTTCAAGGATAACATTTAAATTAGTCTCCCTCTCAACTAGATTAGAGAGTGCTTCTTTGTAACTAGTAAAGTGTTTGGAAGCACCACTATAAACTAACTCGCTATCAAATGAATTTGCAGAAGAAATGGAGAGAGTAGAAACAAGAAAATATTCGGATTGAGTTTCCACTACATTATTTCTATATCTTGGATTTCTTGTTTTCTTAGGATGTCAGTTTCTTTGATTTGTAGAAGAGTATTTTCTATAATCAGATTTGTTTTTGAATCTAGGTGCTCTTCTTCTTTCTTTACAGTCATGAGCAAAGTGACCATGTTTATGACAGTTAAAACATCTAACTTTTGACATGTTTAGATTCCCTTTATTTGATTTGAAAGTAAATTTCTTTTTATTACCTTTCTTTCTCTTGTTATAGGCTGAAAAAGTAGTAGGTTCTCCTTCATGATGTGAAATATTCCCTCTGGAGATCATTTTGGCCTCCTCTTGGATACACTTCCCTAGGAGCTTATCAAATGTGGGAATAGTGTTGATTTTGCTGATGGTGGTGATAAAAGTCTCTCAAACACGAGAAAGGCCTCCAAACTCAATCAACACCATTTCTTTGTCGGGTACAACTTCACCAACTATTGACAGTTGATTCCTGATTTTGGTCATTCTCAAGAAGTATGCTTGAACCGTCTCTCCTCTATTAATCTTCATGTTCATCAATTGATTCTTCAAGAGAATAATCTAGTTCAAGTTATTAATTGCAAACACGCCAATTAGTTTTTCATACATTTCTCTAGCTTTCTTCAAACCAGAAACATAAGTAATGCGATGATCACTAAGAGAATCAAGGATAATTTTTTTAGCTTCGATTTCACCCTTTTTATATTTCGATTTGACAATAACACTTGCATTCTCTAGTGGATCAGCTATTGTGTCTTCAACATACTCCAGAACTTCGTGTTCTTCAAGAGTGATATCTACCCCCGCTTTCCATGGACCAAAGTTTGAAGCATCATTCAGCTTCTCCTCTATCTTGAAGTAGGACAAAGTCATCTTAATCAGAAAATTTTAGCAATAGGTGGGGTCTCTTCAGGTGATCTCTAATCTCCTTGTACTTGTCTTCACCAAGGATCTGATACTGTGATAAAATCTAAGAGTTCTATGCAGAAATTTAAAAATTCTTTGCAAAAAGTTGAAAGTTCTATGAAGAAAACTGAATGTAGTTGCAGAAAATTGAATGTACTTTGTAGAAAGTTGAATGTACTTTGCAGAAAACTGAATGTACTATGTTGTTTTTTTTTTTTTTTGTAAATTTGGAAGATCTATTCACATTAAGTAGAAAAACATATCGTACAAAAAAGCCTCAGAGGCAGAAGACCAGAGTCCAACAAGTTCGCAGAGTCGAGCCCACACTCAGGGAGAGGGATACAAGGGAGAAGAGCTAAGTGGGGAGACTTAAAAACACAGTGTAACTGCAAAAGACAGAAGTATTCTTGGAATTGGAAAAAATATCATTTGATCTCGCGTGCTGAGTGAGTTTCATACAAACAGAAAAACAAAAAATACCAGGAGAAACAGAGAGAGTTATGGACCCGAGGGGGGCTGCACCTCTTCTTCGTCTTTGAGATAGTCCTCCACACTTATCGGGCGATCCGGGGTCCCTTCCTCCAGGTCGAGGAGATTGCGGTGAGACGGACCAGCTTCCTGCAGATTCCCCTTGGCATGAACTTCTTCCTTGATTCTGGTCTTCGGCTTATGCTGCTTGGCTGAGCTTCTTTTTAGCAAATCGTAGTGAGGGGAGGAGCTGTCAATGAAGCGGAGGTGGTGAACCGCTCTCACTAGGCTTCAATTTTTTTCGACAGTGCATCCATCTTCCTTTCAAGCCTTTTGCTAACACTGTTCTGCTCTTGGATCGCAATAGCCAGTAAAGTTTTGGTGTGCCAGTGCAGATCGATGGCACGACTATATAGGTTTTCGCGGCTCCTGGTCAGAGCAGGGTATGGGATCCATTGGAAAGCATTGTCAATCGTTTCCGAGGGGGTGGACCTGTGGCAGCCAGAGGCCTCCGCTTCCATACCAGCCAGAATTTCCTGCACTGGCTCTGAAGTGTTCTCCGCGAAGATGCAAGCAGCATTGCGTGCCAAGGTCTCCGCTCTCGTGACTGGGTGACAGGAAGGATTCTCCAAGTAGGTGTTGCGATTGCAGCAAGGCTGGGGAGGAGGGTGGCGACGACGGGGAGCCATGGACGACTGCTTGCTCAGAGAGATGGAGGGATGCGGCTGGAGCAGGAAGCTATAACTTCTTCGCAAGGTGAGAGGGGAGCTCAACAAAGGGAAATAATGAGGGATGAAGGCGAGGTGAGGGGAATTTAAGGGGGCGGGCCAAGGGGAGTGAGGAGTGAGCGAACAACTGTTTCGCATGCAAGCAAAGGTGATGGAGGCCGGCTTGGAGTAATGGCCTTGTGTGGAGGCGTACCAAGGTGAGCAAACCAAGGACAAGCCACCACCACGATCAACCGTGAGAGGGAGTATTGTGTACCAGGTCATCATGAGTGATAGGAGATGGCGGTTCTGACAAGACCAACGCCTTTTGAAGGTCTATTTTGTTAATTTTCGTGCAAATGGTTTTTACCGTTGGAGAATCCATTGCGTTCCAGTCCTAAGAGACAAGTCTGGCCGAGGTCTTTACGCCTTGGTTAGCAAGGTAGTCAGGCAACTTATTAGCCTCCCTTCTGACTGACGTGAAAGAAACCCCTCTCGCTTCCCCTATACTTGCTTTGATTTTATGTAAGATTTTGTTAATACGCCAGCAGTCGGAAACCTGAGCGACACTATGCCCCTGCTAAAGCTTCCTGCAATCTTGGGTAGCCACGTTGGAGTCTCCCTCAATAAGAAGGGGCCAGTAGTTGTTGTGCTTGGCAATTGTCAATCCTTGAGCCAGCGCGTTAAGCTCCACTGCATTATTAGTGGTGTGCCCCAGATTTCCATAGTAAATCCAGAGGGTGGAGCCCTAAGAGTTGTGAAAAACTCCACCGAATCCAGCCATGCTTGGGTTGTTCTTGGACGCTCCATCATAATTGAGCTTGGTGAAATTATGATCGGGAGGTTGCCAAATGGACAGCGACAGGGAAGGGATAGAGTTGGCAGGGGAAAGGGTGCAAGAAGGGCGGGGGGAGGTTGAGAAGGGAAAGGATTGTGCATTCATCCACCGAGGGAGGGTGAGTAGGGTTCTGGAGTTTGGCAATGGAGGCTGATTCACGCAGAGTGCATTTAATTTTGTGGAGAAGTTGTTCTTCCTTTGATGCCATACTCTTGAAAATGCGGGAGTTCCGTTCCTTCCAGAGGGCCCAGCAGATGATGCCCGGGAGGAGGTTCCAAGCTAAATTGATGAGGGGTTGTTTGGAGAAGGCAGGACGCCAATTTTCCAGAGAGGAGTGAATGGAATCATGAGTGCGATCAGAGGCTTTGAAGACATGAAGGAACCAGGACCAAATGTTGGAAGCATAAGGACAGGTGTTGAGGATGTGATTGGTCGTTTCCGCGTCAGAGTGACACAGCGTGCACATGAAGGGTCCTATGAAACCTTTCTTCAATAGATTATCCCATGTTAGAATTTTCCTGTGCATAACCAACCAAAGAAAGAGGGTGATCTTCGCCCAATGGTTCCTGCTCTAGAGTCTTTGCCATTTGTGGTCTTGTGGAACAGGGTTGGGACTTTGCAAGATGTTGTAAGCTTCTTTGATATTGAATCTCCCTGCCGCATTTGTGCCCCATCGCAGGATGTCCGATCCTTCTTCCTTTTGAATTTGCCTGTTTTTTAGTTCCTCTGTAAGAATGTTCATCGGTTGGTGGAAAGGGATGGGGATAAAGTCTTTGATGTTCACCCATTCCGTCCACTCGGAGACCCCCGAGAGTTTCCAATAGTCTTTGACTTTGTGTTTATGTTGAGCTTCCAGTTGCCTTCTGGCTGGCCTGTAGATCTCCAAGTCAAGTTTGGGGCATTGCTCCCAAGCATCCGCCCAGAACAGGGCATTCTCACCATTACCTATCTCCTAGAAGTTGTGATTTTGAATGAGCGATCTGTTGTCCCACGCTTGATTCCAGATAGGAGAGCCTCTGAGGTTGCCTGAGAGCCTAATAAGAGAGTCCCATGGGTGCATGGGGGCATATTTGGCCTTCCAAAGCAAGGCCCAGGGGGTGGAAGGATTAGTGAGCCAACACCACCAGGTCTTGGCGCCCAGAGTCTTGCCCAGGATGCCTGGATCACGAAGTCCAAGACCGCCCTCTTTCTTGGGCATACAAACTTTGTCCCAGGCCACCAAGGCCCATTTGCCATTGTTGGCTTTGCCTTTCCAGAGGAAATCTCTTTGAATGGCTCTGATTTGGTTTGAAATGGAACAGGGAGCAGCTAAGGCTGAGAGTTGGTATAGAGGCATAGCTTGAAGAACAGAGCGGACAAGGACTAATCTTCCCGCAAGATTGAGGGAGCGAAAGGTCCAATTGGAGATCTTTTTCTTAAGCTTGGAAATGAGGGGTTCCTAGTTCGAGCAGGCTAGAGGTTTGTCCGTCAAGGGAATGCCCAGGTATTTAGAGGGGAAACTGCTTTTCTAGAATCCCAGGATATTGGCGATGTGGTTTTGGATGGCAGTGGGAGTGTTGAGAAAGAATATTTTCGACTTGGAATCATTGTCAGAGGATCCAGAGGCAAGGGTGAAGTCATCTAGAATTTTGCGAAAAGCAAGGGCCTCTTTGGCTATAGGGCTACCCATAAGGAGCGTATCGTCCACAAATTGCTGGTGGGAAATGGGAGGGAGGAGGGGGTTAGAGATTGAGGCCAGAGATAAGATTGTTGGAGGAGGTTGTAGAGACGGAACCTACCAAGACCCTCAGCCATGATGACAAAGAGGAATGGGGAGAGAGGATCTCCTTGTTTGATGCCCCGCGAAGGGTTGATGATTGAGGTGGGGGAACCATTGAGGATAATGGAGAAAAAATCCCCCGATACCAAAGCCATAATCCATTTGGTGTAGTCATTGCTGAATTCGAAGGCGGCCAACTTATGTTTGATGTAATTCCAGTTAATCTTGTCAAAAGCTTTGGTCATATCAAGCTGAATTAGCATACCTTGTTTGCCCTGGTCTTTGAGAGAGTGAATAACTTCCCGCGAGAGAATGATGCTATCCATGATTTGTCTACCATCAACACACCCCGTTTGATTAGCTAAGATAAGGAGAGGCAAGAGAGGTTTGATGCGATTGGCGAGAACCTTGGAGATAATCTTGTATGTTACATTACAGAGAGCAATGGGTCTAAAGTGATCAGGAGAGTCCGCCCTGTCTGATTTAGGTATGAGCTCCAGAAAAGTGGTGTTGAGGGAAGGAAAGATGGATTTATTCATCCTTGATTCCTCCACCATGTCATAGACATCATCCTTAATCGTGCTCCAGCAAGCTTTGTAGAAGTCGATGGTGAAGCCATCAGGCCCTGGTGCCTTGCCATTTGGCATTGACTGAATTGCTGCTTCCACTTCCTCCATGGTTATTTTTTTTAACAACATCTGATTGTGTTCTCTAATTAAGATGGACGGGATGTTGTTGGTGATCTTCCTGATGTATTCCTCGTTGTGTTGATTGCTTTCTTTAAGGATACTGGAGAAGTGCTAGTGCAATTCTTCCTCAATTTCTTGATGTGTATTAAGCAAAAGACCCTGCTTGTTTTTGAGGTTGAGAATCTTGTTGTGCTTTCTATGTTGGATCATTGATTTGTGGAAGAAGGCAGTGTTTTTTCCCCATCTTTGAGCCAGCTGATCCTAGATTTCTGTCTCCATAGGGTTTCTTCTTGGGAGGCCCTTACCTCCCATTGTTTCTGAAGTTTCATTTCTGCCTGTTTGATTTCCTTTGTCAATCCATTTTGAATGATTTTTTGTTGAAGTGCTCGCATTTTTAATTCTATCACTTTTTTCTCCATTGTGATATCTTCGAAGGTTTTCTGGTTCCATTTTTTTAATTCTTGCTTGATGAATTTTAGTCTTTGATGGAAGCCTTGCATCTTGCTGCCCTGCAGAGGGAGCGATATGGTCCACCATTCCTTAATTCTATCTTGGAAATCTGGATGGGAGAGCCAGAATGCCTCAACCTGAAGGGTGCATTCTTCGGCCTTTCAGAGATTAAAATGGTTAAAACAATCGGCCAATGATCTGAGCCAACTTGCGGAGCTATGTTGGCCTCTGTTTCCAGAGAGGAGAGGAATAACTCTTCTGAGAGGAGAAAGCGGTCAAGTCTGGAGGCAATTAGACGCTCACCTCCTCTCCTGTTATTGTAGGTGTAGATGCCATTTTTAGTGGGGGTATCTATAAATCCCAAGTCATCTATCATGCTTGTTTTTGAGGTTGAGAATCCTGTTGTGCTTTCTATGTTGGATCATTGATTTGTGGAAGAAGGCAGTATTTTTTCCCCATCTTTGAGCCAGCTAATCCTAGATTTCTGTCTCCATAGGGTTTCTTCTTGGGAGGCCCTAACCTCCCATTATTTTTGAAGTTCCGTTTCTGCCTGTTTGATTTCCTCTGTCAATCCATTTTGAATGATTTTTTGTTGAAGTGCTCGCATTTTTAATTCTATCACTTTTTTCTTTGTTGTGAGCCAGCTGATCCTAGATTTCTGTCTCCATAGGGTTTCTTCTTGGGAGGCCCTTACCTCCCATTGTTTCTGAAGTTTCGTTTCTGCCTGTTTGATTTCCTTTGTCAATCCATTTTGAATGATTTTTTGTTGAAGTGCTCGCATTTTTAATTCTATCACTTTTTTGAATTTTCTCCATTGTGATATCTTCGAAGGTTTTCTGGTTCCATTTTTTTAATTCTTGCTTGATGAATTTTAGTCTTTGATGGAAGCCTTGCATCTTGCTGCCCTGCAGAGGGAGTGATATGGTCCACCATTCCTTAATTCTATCTTGGAAATCTGGATGGGAGAGCCAGAATGCCTCAAACCTGAAGGGTGCATTCTTCGGCCTTTCAGAGATTAAAATGGTTAAAACAATCGGCCAATGATTTGAGCCAACTTGCGGAGCTATGTTGGCCTCTGTTTCCAGAGAGGAGAGGAATAACTCTTCTGAGAGGAGAAAGCGGTCAAGTCTGGAGGCAATTAGACGCTCACCTCCTCTCCTGTTATTCTAGGTGTAGATGCCATTTTTAGTGGGGGTATCTATAAAGCCCAAGTCATCTATCATGCTTGTTTTTGAGGTTGAGAATCCTATTGTGCTTTCTATGTTGGATCATTGATTTGTGGAAGAAGGCAGTATTTTTTTCCCCATCTTTGAGCCAGCTGATCCTAGATTTCTGTCTCCATAGGGTTTCTTCTTGGGAGGCCCTAACCTCCCATTGTTTTTGAAGTTCCGTTTCTGCCTGTTTGATTTCCTCTGTCAATCCATTTTGAATGATTTTTGTTGAAGTGCTCGCATTTTTAATTCTATCACTTTTTTCTCTGTTGTGATATCTCCGAAGGTTTTCTGGTTCCAATTTTTTAATTCTTGCTTGATGAATTTTAGTCTTTGATGGAAGCCTTGCATCTTGCTGCCCTGCAGAGGGAGCGATATGGTCCACCATTCCTTAATTCTATCTTGGAAATCTGGGTGGGAGAGCTAGAACGCCTCAAACCTGAAGGGTGCATTCTTCGGCCTTTCAGAGATTAAAATGGTTAAAACAATCGCCCAATGATCTGAGCCAACTTGCGGAGCTATGCTGGTCTCTGTTTCCAGAGAGGAGAGGAATAACTCTTTCGAGAGGAGAAAGTGGTCAAGTCTGGAAGCAATTTGATGCTCACCTCCTCTCCTGTTATTCTAGGTGTAGATGCCATTTTTAGTGGGGGTATCTATAAAGCCCAAGTCATCTATCATGCTTTGGAAAACCAGAGAGTCTGAGTCTAGTCTGCGGAGCCCGTCCCTTTTTTCACCCAAATTTAGGATCATATTGAAGTCACCAGCCAGGAGCTGGTATTGATGACTAAGAGGCTGGAGAAAGCTTTTGAGATGGTTGAGCCAGGCATAATGCTCATGAACCGTATGAGGACCATAGACGTTGGTGATACATAGCTTTTTTTTAGTTCCCGTGATTTGGAGAATCATAGTGAGGGTATGCCTGGAAGCAAAGGAGTCGATCAGATGAAACTTTGAGTCTTTCTAGAACGTTGCTATGCCTCCAGCAGTGCCAGAGGCAGCAATAGCTAAATGACTGTACTGCTTCCTAAAGCAGGCTTGTTCAATGGCCATCATTTCGGACAGTCCACTTTTCGTTTCTTGTAGCATTAGAATGTCAGTTTTTCCTGAGGTAACTTTGGATTTGAGGATCCTTTTTTTTGTAGGACTGTTGAGTCCTCTGATGTTCCAAGATGTGCAGTTCATAATAAAATATTGGGAGTAAGAGATAGAACCTTTACCTTGCCCGCATTGATAAGGCTACTGCCGAGCTCTTGGAAGTGTTGACTATTTTTCCGACCCCTTCTCTTTGGTTGCCTCTTTGTGATCTAGTTGTTGGTTTTGAGGTTCGCTTTGATTCCTCCGGCTTGGTTCTTCCCCTTGCTTTGGTGTTCTCTTTGCTTTTGAATGTTTTGTTGCAGAGTATATGCTTCTTCAATTCTTTGTAGGTAATCTTCTGGTATTCCTTTGAAACCTTTTGGTGTCCATTCCTTTGAGATCTTCTTCAGGTCCATACCCATCAGGATTTCCTCTATCGCTTTTTCCTCTGACGAAGGTAGGTCCTGTGTGAAATCCATATCATTTTCTTCCTGTGTTGCTTGTTCTTCTTGAGAGAGAGTGATTGTGTTCTCCATTTCTGTGTCCATGTCGTTGTTCTATTCTTTGCTGTTGCTATGTTGTCCTGTTTCCTTTGTTATGGAAGAGAGGATGTCATATCTGTTTTGCTGTGCTTGCTTTGGAGCTTCTCTTCCTGTGTTGCTCCTTCTACTTGGCCTGTTTTTGTGACTCACCTTGATGAATCCTTGCTCGTCCTTCTTGCCAACTTGATTTTCTTTTGGGGATGGCTGGTTCTGTGGGTAGTCTCTAAAGAGATGACCATGCTCGTGGCACTTCCTACATCGAAAATGTATGTGTTGATAGTCCACTGCTTGAGTCCATGTTTCATCTCTGAAGTTCAGATTGATGGCTTTTGGAAGGGCGCCAGAGACATCAATATAGGCACAGATCCGAGCGTATGAGATATAATGTCCATTCTTTGTACCTTCTGACATCTTGATGTATTCTCCTAGACTGTTTCCAATGGCTTGGAGAACTGAAGGTGCCTAGTAGTCCGTAGGGAGAGAATAAAGTCTAACCCAGACTGGGACACGAGTGAAATCTTCTTTCTCAGGAGTAAATTTTTCCTTCCAGAATCTCATGTAAAGACCAGCAGAGTTGAAAAAATACGGTCCTCCTTCAAAGATTCTGTCCTTGTCTTCCAGGAAAGCGAAAACTATGGTGAAGAATCCTTTCGAACCCAGCTGGAGTTCTATTGCACCTTTGGGGTTCCATTTGGCTTGGATCCAACCTTTAAGAGCTCTTTCAGATGGCCAGATGCCCATAAATTTGCAGATGATGGCATGTTCTCTCATGTATTCTCTGTAGACCTCAATGTCTGGATCCTAAATGACTATTTCCGGGATCTTTGTCGCTTTTGGGTGGCATACGTTAATGTTTTGATGCTTTTCCTGGTCTTTCTCTGCTGCCGCAGAGTTGCTACTGTTGGGGTTCTTTGTCGAGTGTGTCGTCCGCTCAGGCTCACCTGTCTTATCTTTATGTCCTTTGGCAGAGCCATCTGGCTTTGGGGTGAGAACTTCTTTGTCTTTTCTAGACGAGGGGAGCGCAGATGGAGCTCTAGATCGGAACGGGGAGAGGTCGAGGAGTTTATAAGTCGCATGAAGAACGAAAGATCTGGTGAAAGGGAGGAGCCCACAACCTGATCTTTGAATGAGGGCGCCGAATGGCAGTCATTCTGCTCCATAGTAAGAGCCCATCGAGAGGAGATTTGGATAGCTATGGCAGGGCTGCAGGTGCACAGCTTGCAACAGCCAGAGGCAGAGGTCACAGAGGAACCCAAGGATTAGGTCATGAGCTAGGGTTCATTTGCAGAGCGCTCCTGCTCTGAATGTACTATGTTGTTACAATTACTTAGAATGTAGATTTTTTCTTCACAACTTTTTAGATTAGCAATTGTAGATAGAACATAAACTTAAGGATCATATGAAGACAACCAAGCACAAATATGCATTGTTCCACTAAGACTTGGGTTTGGGGAGACGCACAAGTGGGAGGGTGGGAGTACCCTCAAATTTTAGGGAAATTTTGGGGGTCAGGGAGATGTTGGGCTATATATATATATATATCACGTTCATATTCAAATTTCAATAATGAAAGCATAAATACTAGATAGATAAATAGTAATACATTGAAATTAGATCCATACATAAAATTTAAATTCATAGTTGAATTAAATAATGACATACATTGATTCATCCTCATCATTCATTTTGATACATACATCATTCATAATACATACTCATCATTCATCCATACCATGAGATTCAATAATAAAATTCAATAATGAAATATTCAAATACATTGATTCATATCATTCATCATTCTACAATCTACATTGATTTAACAATTAAATTCATCATTCATCATTCTAAAATCTAAATTGAAAGAAAAATAGACTAGTATATTAATTCAAATTTTATATAACTCAAAGTCTCAAACTCAAAAATAATTAAGAGCGAGGAGTCAACAATCAGTCTGAGGTCATCAATATCTAGTGTCACAACTCAAAAGTTAAAACTAAAAAGTAAAAATGGACAATGAACACTTAAATAAAATCAACATCAAGGGCCCAATCTCAATGATTGGTCCTCTACATCCATCTGCTGCATGAAGTCATTAGCACCATCGATGGGAATGTCGTTATCTGAGTTAGAGTCACTCTGTTGAGTAACCAACAGAATTCCAACCAAACCATGCTACAACTCATCTGGTCCATACTCATCATATAATTGTGCACTATACTCTGGATCCACATCCCATCGTGTTGCTAGTCCCCTCCGATACTCTGGTGTCTTCCTATGTGCAAGACGTAGAGAATTGTGCACTGCAACTAGCTTCTCTGCTCTCCTAGAGGAAAGTCTATTCCTCTTGATAGAGTTGATGAAGCTACATGTGGACCAATTCCTCTCTGCTGCAAAGGAACTAGAAATCTGAGACAATAAGCGAATAGCAAGTTGTTGGATCTCTGGAGCTTCATACCCATGCATGGTCCACCAACCAATGGGGTCATCCTGGTCTAAGTCATTGCAATCTTCCCTTGCATCAGGCTTGTTGAAAGGACCATTGAGACTTGCTAATTGCATCCACTGTCTCCTAATTACTCTCCGTTCTTTTGAACTATACATCTTTGTAACGACAAATTGAAATCCCTTTTCGACCTTTGGATCTTCAATGGGAAGAATTCTACCAATCCTTGCCACATACCATTTTGGGTTGAGTGCATATGCTGCCATGTGTAAAGGTGTATTCATTTGATCCCACCTATGCTAAATAATGGGTCAAATATGGGTCATATAGAATGCTAAGGAAGGATCTTTCTCGTGAATGGCCACCCTCACTTGATTCAAAATACTATCAAAATTCTCATAGATTTCTCCAATACTAGGGAAATTTGTGTCATTGTAGCGAATGACCTCAACTATAGGATGTAAGAGTGACACCAAATAACCACAATCAGCCCACCAATCATTATCCAATATCTGAATCTTGATTTTCTTCCCTTCCTCTGTCTTGGATTCTGCCCATCTGTTCTAGTTTGGAGTCACAACCATAGCCTGCAATGTTGATTGCACTTCAACATCCTCTCTAATAAAAGAAAACAACTAGCATATCTAGTGTCTATAGGCTTGAAGAATTCTTTCCTTGCATGAGACCTCTACATGTCTAAAGAGGTGTGGTGATTGCAAATAAACACCTGCACTTTTCTTACAATTGTCACCAAGTTAGATACCCACTCAAATTTTCCAATGTCTTTCAATGCATTATTGAGTGCATGCCCATAACATGGGGTCCATAAAGTATGCTTGTATTTACTCTGGATCATTAATCCTGTTGATCTACACACTGCTGCTGCGTCTGTCACAATCTGTAGAACATTTGTAGAGCCAACCTTCTCTATAGCATCACAAAGAATTCCAAATGGGAAGGTTGCATCTTTGTGCTTTCCAAAACAATCAATAGCAATAATAAAGAAAGGCCCCTCTCGACAAGTAACTATAATGTTGATAAGTGGACATTTGGAAATGTATGTCCACCCATCCATAACAATAGAACAACCTTCCCTCACCCATGTCTGCCTTGAAATTTCCTTTTGCACATTGATATTGGCCACTTTCCTTTCTAATATCATTGTCTTCAACTTATGTTCACCTGGGAGGACATATGAGGGTCCCGCTGCTGCAATTGCCTTGACCATCTACTTGTAGTAAGGAGAAATACTAACATGGAAAGGAATGCCATTGGATTTTTTTTTTCCAATGGTGTCATTTGTATCATCACGGTTTAACTTACGATACATCCCTGCAAGAGTTGGCCCCACTGCACAAGAACAAGAACCCTTAATCCCAACAGGAGAGAGTGGAGGCATATTTTTCATTTGTATTAATATTCTTTTGGAGCTTTTGGCTTCATCAATATTTTGATGAGCTTGGGCCATGACATTTTTGCTTGAGAAGGCGCCCTTTGCATCTACTGCCATTGCATCCTCAAGAGCTCTAATTTTTGCAGCATGTTTAATGTTGTACATATATGAACCCCTTTGCCGCCTACACACAAAAGATGCATCCTAATCTGACTATAACTTCCAACCCAAGAATGGCCACAAACATTGCATTTCCAATGGCGTGTCCCACCTCTTTTTTTCCTGGCTTTAGTTGGGTTGAGGGGTCAACCTTTTTGGTAATGTAGAACAAAAGTGGTTTTCTCGGATTACATGTCCCTTTTGCATATTCTGTCAATGAATTTGATGGGGTTGCACTAGGAGAAACACTAGCTGCACTACTGCCATGGGTTTCATTCATTGTTGATGGGATTTCAGTTCCAAGTGGACTTTTTGTTTGAGGATCATATTCACTATCATTGTTAGTGGCACTATGGCTGCTCATGCTGTCGTGATCAGTGATTTTGCACTTGCAATTTGTTGGGTTTTAATTTTTTATTTATTTTTTGTGCCCAATAGGAAGGGTTTTAAAAATTTAAATTTTAATGCCAAATGGTTCTGATAATTTGAATTGAAATGGAAAATTAACATTTCAAATGTTGAAACTACTGATAAAATCGTAAATTTGAGTGGTTATACTAGTTTCAAATTTCCATGGTTTACAAAAAATTTAATGGAAAAAAATTAAAATGCAATTGCCAACAACTTACTAGAGCCTAGAATGCACTGAATTTGGAAGTGGAAGCTAGATCCACATTGGATGCAGAAAAAGTTAAATTTGGACACTAGGTAGAATGTCACTGTAAAAAATGCCACAAAATTGCTTGTCAAGAAATAAAACCCACAAAAAATTGGTTGAAAAAATAAAAAAATAAAAGTTGCAAGCAGTCACCAGTGGCTCTGAGGTTCAACAACAACAAGCAGGATGCAACAAAGGTCAATGGCTGCAAGCTGCAACGATTTTTGTTACATTGGAGCGACTGTGGAAGCTCACTGGAGTGATTGTGCAACAAAAGTCCATTGTGGAAGCTTTAGCTCAACTATGCAGTGTGGGTTCATGGCAGTCAATGGCTCGAGCCTCAATGGTAGTCTGCAGAGAATGGTGTGGGCGAACACTGAAAGGATAAGCCACTGGCAAAATGGACGCTCAAGGGCAAGCTCAAGTCGACGACAGTCTCGACAGGCGTGAGCAAACCTCGACGACAGTCTTTGGAGGTGTTAGAACTCTGTAATTTACAGTATCATAAGGTGACTGTGTACTTTCTCTTTGCAAATCTTTCATACGGTACATAGATGTTAATATTCAAAATCTTTTCCAAAGAAAGAAGTTGTTAAGGAAGAAAAATAGCAAAGGTAGACTTGTACACGTTTGGGTTGAGTCATGAATGCTAAAGTGGGTCAAGTAGTGAACGAGTCAAAGTATTACAAGAACAAACTAAGAACCGAATGGGCACGACCAAAGAAACAAAATTGACAAACCATAACAAAGGAGCAGAAAGGACTGTTGGATCTGAGCTTTGATCAACGACGAAGATTGAATCACATCATTGCATTATAAACCCTTTTTCATTTTATTTGCCTTAAAAAAAATGAAAGTTCACCCATTTCTGCCTTTCCGCTTTATATTCCTACTTTACCTTTTTCACCGCTATATCATTGTTCTACCTCTGCTTTCCCGATTTCCCCAGTTGCGATTAAAGTGGGGCCATTCTCCCTGACACGTCACCCTTCCCCCACCATCCATCGCAACTTTACCTATTCAACCACCGTTTCGCATCGCAAATATTATAACTTACCGTTTGAAGCACCCGCAATGTACTTTGTTTAACTTGCGATGCGATTGGCCCCACCACAATAGCTTCGCCCCCGCTTCAAGCCGTTTGAAATACATTGATATATCATGAAACCTCGTAAACTTTGCCTTACCATAGAAAACATTCGTTGCTTTATAACTTCGCCGATGCGGTGGGCTCCATCTTGCCACATCATCCTCCAGTTGGCGCACATCGCACTTTGCATCTTTTAGAGTTTACCTTTGCTGCTAAATGTTAAAATTTGCGATCTACGGGTTGCGGTCCGACCCCACCTTTCCTCCACGTGACCGCCTTCTCCCCACGCTTCGCACTTTGCATCTTTTGGAGTTTACCTTTGCTGCTAAATGTTAAGATTTGCAATCTACGGGTTGCGGTCTGGTCCCACCTTACCCGCCACGTCGCCTTCGTACTTCGCATTGCATCGCCGATTCCATTTCTTATAACTTAAACTGTAAAACATGCAATGTGCGATTTTCTATGGATGCGATACGGTTCAGAACTAAAATCTAAACATTTTCAGGTCCGGGTAAATGGGTTTTTTACGATGTTTTGTTTAAAAAGGGTCAAGTCGGGCATATGAGGTTTGAACATCATTTTATGAAGAAATAAGGTTAAACGCGGTCGAAAGGGCTCGCGTAGAAAAGAGACACCGAGGGTCGAGTTCGGCAAGGCGTTTTACCAAACTTGTTATGTTATAACAACATAAAGGACTTCTGGTGGAAATAAGCCCCGACAAGGTGTGCAAGCAAAGAAGGTCGAGTTGGGCACAGGGCGTCCACGCAGAACTGTTATGGTATACTAGTAGAGGCGGAAAAGGCAATACACATCAGCACCATCACCAATCAATGAAAAATGGCCAACACTGCACAGATTTGATTACCCAACGCCGGTTTTCTAAAGAGTAGGGCCAGATGTCAGAGCCACCACTAGTTACCTCTTCGTGACCATCACAACCACTTCCAAGCTTATTGTTTGATCTTCCGAGGAGCCATTGAAGCGTTTGGATCTACGAAGAGTTGCCCAAAATTAATTCTACAGGCGGTGTCTTTGTCAGAGATTTCTGGTTAGGCCTTGCATGGCCACACTTGTCCATTTTCTGTTAAATCGTAATCAATGAAAGGTTGCTGAGTTAGACAGGGCAACCGACTTAGTTTTTAGATAAATACTGCTTGCCTTAGCAGTATGAAGGGTTGGACCTTGTTAGATTCTGCATATAGAAGATCATTGTATTGGAGCACTGTAACTGTTTGAGCTGGGCATCAATAATAAGAGATCGTTAACAGGATTCTTGAGCTATGTTAATGGTGATGTTTTTCCTTTGTCTTTTCATGCTGCGCATCAATTTATTTGATTTCAAAACAGAAAATTTAGATTAAGATTTGCTAAAAGAGCACCTTAATTCTGCCTTTGTTTGTTATCTTAATGTTTTCCTCTGAGACTTGAATGCAGAATTCAGAGACAGTCTGCTCTGCATTTAAGTTGAACCTTAATCTCCTTCTCCCATCTCATATTCACACTGCTAGTAAGATCCAATCTGCATAGTTAGCTTGCCCTGTGAATGCGCTTGAAAATTTGATGCACAATTCAGCGTTTATGACTCCATAGCCCAATGGATTAAGTTTTAGAGCTTTGTCTGTCAAACCACCCAATTAATCAAACAAAAAAACCTCATTTCTATAACTAGCCTAATATCAACATTTATAATTATCAAGCTAAATCATAAAAACAGAGAGAGCCCTCTCTGAGTCTAGGAAGGCTAGGTCCTGGACTCCAAAGTGGTTTGATGTTGTCCTCTGTCTTTTGTTCTTGCCAATCTTACAAATTATGGAGTGACAACATAATGGCGACTCTGTTGGGGAATATTGAAAAAGCTTAGTATTTCATACGAACTCAGAAACCTTACTCAAAATATTGTATGATTCAAGTATGTTCCAAGATTGGTATTTGGTTGTTGATGGTGGACAACAACCAGACACAAGAAAGTTGAAATCATTCACTTGGCGACTCCACAGTTTTAAGTTGACCTAAAGACTCCACTGGTAGAAGAATCCAAATTGGTTGTGAATATACAGTGACCCCACTCTTTGACTGATTGACAAGATGGATCCAAGAATATAACGTAGTTATGCCCCAATGAACAGAGATCACATTCTTGGATTCCCACAAAAAATGCCTCAAGTAAATTGGCAAAGAAATCTTCCTATTTTTCAAGATGAGAATGTTGATGATGCTTCGTTACATCTCATTAAATTTCATATACATTCATGGATGTTGAAGGTCGAATGGCATGAGGATTGCCTCATGAAGATGTTCATGGCAACATTAGAAGGGAAAGCAAGGGAATGGAATGAAGGTCTGAACCCCGGTAGTTTGTTTTCTTTAAAAGATTTCCACAAGGTGTTTTATGAGCATTTTAAAGAAAATTCTCCATCTTTATCATTAGTTGAAAATTGTTGTGATCAATGTGAGGATCTCATACAATACCTTGTAAATATTGATGAAGATTTAGGAAATTGGCATCCTGAGGATCTCTTAGAAGCAATTCATGAATTTCATTCTCAAGTTAACTGTCATGACAACTAAGAGAAGTTAGTTGAAAATGAAAGAAATCAGGAAATGAAAGAAGATCCACAAGATCTCTCTGTGGGGACAAATGTTAATTCATCTGCTCTTTTGTGTGAGGCTAAAGAAGACATTCAGCCTCATGATGAATCTTCACAGGAGAAAGAAAACAATTGTTGTTCAATCCAAAGATAAAATACTCCCTCCTCCTTTAACTGAAGAAGAAATCAATCAGATTCTAAGCATGCAGCCAACCTCTAAGTTTTTATGTAATGAAGAGATTATGTCTATTTGTTCTATTGCTGATTTATGTACTGAAGCATTTCCTCATGAAGAAACAGGAGAACAGATTGATACTGATGCTGTTCTATCTTCTCAAGAAGGCCTATTGCGAGAAAGTGCTCCTATTCATCAAAATCATGGCCTTCAAACATAATTCAACCAACTCAGTCAAGACATATCAGGTTTGCTTGAGGACAACATAGTGGTATATAGTGAGGATGCCATGTCAGATGACCATGAAGAATGTGTAGATATGCTCTTTCAGAAGGATCCCGAGCATGACAGAGTGAGACAAGGAGCAACCCTAAATGAAGCTTGTTATTTAAATCCTTAGGGCTAGGTATTGTTCCAAGATCCTTTTGCTGGTTTCTTAGAATCATCTAAAGAAGGATTATGCTATGCCAGGAATGGTTTGTTACAGAGTTTAAGGAAAAGTTTGAGCATTGCTGTTCACAGGGAAGTAAGATGGGAGTGGCCCTTTTGTTTCTCCAACCTACTAAAAAAGTGAACAAGAATCGATCATTTAGTCATTCACTTGATTGGTTGCATTGGAAAAGGGAGTTCAATTACTGTATATATCATCTCCAAGTTAGATTAGGGTAGGTAGGTGTGTAAATAAACTCAGCATTCTGAGCATATTTCAAATTTTAGTTTAGATTGCTATTCATTTTCAGATCAGTATGTTTCAGACTTTAGTTTCAGCTTAGTTTTGGTTTCACCATTCAAGTTTTCAAGGTGTAGCAGTATGTTCAGCTTGATGGATTGCAGGGGATAAGTGCAATTATAGTTTCAGTTCAGATTTCAGTATGCTAATAAGCTGGCTGGACAAGCATGTGGTCTATTTTTATCAGTCAAAGTCTGGAGGAACAATTAGCTGGTTTCCAGTCACTAAGTTGCCTGACAGATCAAGTTACAAGTTGTGGGATCAACCCAATGTATCTGGCTACTAGTCTACGGTGTGCTTGACACCTCCTGAAGGAGCTGCCATCCCCAGATGGAGCCACTGTTAGAACCCTGTAATTTACAGTATCACAAGGTGACTGTGTACTTTCTCTTTGCAAATATTTCATACTATACATAGATGTCAGTATTCAAAATCTTTTCCAAAGAAAGAAGCAGTTAAGGTAGGAAAATAGCAAAGGCAGAGTCGTGCAGTTTGGGTCGAGTCGTGAACGCTAAAGCGGGTCAAGTAGTGAACGAGTCAAAGTATTACACGAACAAAGTAAGAAACGAATGGGCACAACCAAGAAACAAAATTGGCAAACCACAACAAAGGAGCAGAAAGGACCGTTGGATCTAAGCTTCGATTAACGACGGAGATTGAATCACATCATCGCTTTACAAACCCTTTTTCATTTTATTTGCCTTTAAAAACATTAAACTTCACCCATTTCCACCTTTTCGCTTTATATTCCTACTTTACCTTTTTCACCGCTATATCATTCTTCTACCTTCGCTTTCCTAATTTCCCCAGTTGCAATTAAAGTGGGGCCATTCTCTTCGACACGTCACCCTTCCCCCACCATCCATCTCAAGATCGCAACTTTACTTGTTCAACCACCGTTTTGCATTGCAAATATTATAACTTACCGTTTGAAGTGCCCACAATGTACTTTGTTTAACTTGCGATGCGATTGGCCCCACCACAGCAGCTTCGTCCCCGTTTCAAGCCGTTTGAAATACATTGATATATCACGAAACCTCGTAAACTTTGCCTTACCGTAGAAAACATTCGCCGCTTTATAACTTCACCGATGCGGTGGGATCCATCTTGCCACATCATCCTCCAGTCGGCGCACATCGCACATCGCATCTTTTAGAGTTTACCTTTGCTGCTAAATGTTAAGATTTGCGATCTGCGGGCTGCGGTCCGGTCCCACCTTTCCTCCACGTCACCACCTTCTCCCCGCGCTTCACACTTAGCATCTTTTGGAGTTTACGTTTGCTACTAAATGTTAAGATTTGCGATTTGCGGGCTGCGGTCCGGTCCCACCTTACTCGCCACGTCGCCTTCGTACTTCACATCGCATCGTCGATTCCATTTCTTATAACTTAAACTGTAAAACATGCGATGTGCGATTTTCTATGGACGCGATAAGGTTCAAAACTAAAATCTAAACATTTTCAGGTCCGGGTAAATGGGTTTTTTACGATGTTTTGTTTAAAAAGGGTCAAGTCGGGCATATGAGGTTTGAACATCCTTTTATGAAGAAATAAGGTTAAATGCGATCGAAAGGGCTTGGGTAGCAAAGAGACACCGAGGGTTGAGTCGGGCAAGGCCTTTTACCAAACTTGTTATGTTATAATGACATAAAGGAATTCTGGTGGAAATAAGCCTCGACCAGGTGTGCAAGTAAAGAAGGTCGAGTCGGGCACAAGGCGTCCACGCAGAACTGTTATGGTATACTAGCAGAAGCGGAAAAGGCAATAGAACACATCAGCACCATCGCCAATCAATGAAAAGTGGCCAACATTGCACAGATTTGATTACCCAACGTCGATTTTCTAAAGAGCAGGGCCAGATGTCAGAGCCACCACTGGTTACCTCTTCGTGACCATTATAGCCACCTCCAAGCTTATTGTTTGATCTTCCGAGGAGCCATTGAAGCATTTGAATCTACGAAGAGTTGCCCAAAATTAATTCTACAGGCGTTGTCTTTGTCAAAGATTTCTGATCAGGCCTTGCATGGCCACACTTGTCCATCTTCTATTAAATCGTAATCAATGAAAGGTTGCCGAGTTAGACAGGGCAACCAACTTAGTTTTTAGATAAATACTGCTTGCCTTAGCAGTATGAAGGGTTGGACCTTGTTAGATTCTACATATAGAAGATCATTGTATTGGAGCACTGTAACTGTTTGAGCTGGGCATCAATAATAAGAGATCGTTAATAGGATTCTTGAGCTATGTTAATGGTGATGTTTTTCCTCTGTATTAATGTTTTCCTCTGTCTTTTCATGTTGTGCATCAGTTTATCTGATTTCAAAACATAAAATTTAGATTAAGATTTGCTAAAAGAGCACCTTAATTCTGTCTATGTTTTTTATCTTAATGTTTTCCTCTGAGACCTGAATGCAGAATTCAGAGACAGTCTGCTCTGCAGTTAAGTTGAACCTTAATCTCCTTCTCCCATCTCATATTCACACTGCAAGTAAGATCTAGTCTGCCTAGTTAGCTTGCCCTGTGAATGCCCTTGAAAAGTTGATGCACAATTCAGCCTTTATGATTCCATAGCCCAATGGATTAAGTTTTAGAGCTCTGTCTGTCCAACCACCCAATCAATCAAACAAACAACCCTCATTTCTATAACTAGCCTAATATCAACATTTATAATTATCAAGCTAAATCATAAAAACAGAGAGAGCCCTCTCTGAGTTTAGGAAGGCTAGGTCCTGGACTCCAAAGTGGTTTGATGATGTCCTCTGTCGTTTGTTCTTGCCAATCTTACAAATTACGGAGTGACAACAGAAGGCGCAGGAAGAATGGATTCTGGACAATTCGATTGTTGTTCGTGGAAGCTCGAGTGCAGTTCGTGGAAGTTCACAGAGCACGACGGACGACAATCTTGGTAGGCGCGGGTGATAGTGGAAATGAAAATGAGGTATGTTAAGGTAACTTTGGTTTTTAGGTTTTAATTTAGTTTTAATTTTTTAATTTTTATTTTTTTAATAAACAAATCTTCAATTTTTTTATATTAAGGTTTATTGGACAAATTCAGGGGGTGAGCATCCCCCCCTTAAAAGGGGATGCCCAGAAGCACCCCTTTTGAGGGGGATGCCCAGAGGCACCCCGTCTGTCTTTCCAAGACTCCCCAAAAAGGGTGTGTGGGGAAAAGCATCCCCAAGAGTCCCCCCGTCCCGGGTACGTGGGGTGCGAGGGGTGCGTGCATCTGACCCTGGGGGATGCGTCCCTGTGGAACACTGTAAATATGAAACACTGAGAGTTAGGTCCAATGACCAGGGAAAAACCCACACGGGAAAAACCCAAATGATTCTTCTTCTATTAGATTTATTCAATTGTTCAGCAAAGTACAAAGAGAGAGAGAGGGAGAGAATGAGAATGAATAAAATCACCAATTTTTGATCGACTTGCAGTTGAAGTGCTCTTGCTCTTTGCTTGAAGATCTCCTCCCTCTCTTGATTAGATCTTGTCCTTTAGACTTGCTCCAACTCTTCCCCTGCTCTTACTCTTCAATTTCTCCCACACTCATCTTGCACACACTCAGCTCTAACTCTCCTTCTTCACAATGAACATGCTACTCTCACTTGCTCTTGCTTAAATAGATGAGAAAGGACAGGGGTTACAAAATGAATTCATTCCTTGAGCCAATAATAGGAGAATTGAATTCCATGAGGGAGGAGTTACTTGAGGAGAAGTGTAACTCATGTTGATTTATAGCATCGGGAAGTGGTCCAGGTCTCAAATTTTAAGGAGAGGCTTAGACAATAGTATTCTAGAGAACCCATAAATGGTTTTTGGAAATTCCACTCGGATCTTGCTTTATTAAAATAATTAATTATTTTAAATTGATCCCTAAGTCTAAACATAGGGAAATTAAATAATTAAAAGGTATTAATAAAGCAGAGTGTGAATCTTCTAGAAAACGAAGATCAAGTCATCTTTTAATGTGAGCCATTGATTAAGGATATAATCTGGGTCGTTGATTCATTAGCGAGAAGACTATAAGAGAAGGCTTGAGGGTCATTTGGAAAGCAAGCCGGGCACATTCTCAGTACCCGAAGGAAATCGATTCTGAAGTAAGAGAATTTGATTTCAGAGGGTGAGGCTGTAGAGGCTAGGTTGCAGAGACAAAAGGAGGGAGGAGTTAGCAAAGACGAAGAGAAGGCAGGCAGAAGACGAAGCGGAGGCAGCGCTGAGTAGCAGCACTAGCCCTCCACGCAGACTTACGCAGTCCAACACAGTGACTGCACAGAGGGGCTACGTAGAGTGAGGCAAAGGGTAGAGGAGGACCTCCCATGTGTCGGGAATTCTTCAGGAGTGTCCCGAAAATTCATCCCAAGTGTATGCTAAAAATTCTGCTCGTCATATATTTTGTAAACGATCTTTTCACTACTGAAAATTAATATGAACCCTCATCTGTTGCACTGGTTTTCCCACATTGGGTTTTTCCGAGGACAATTGTCCAAAAATAATTGTGTTCATGTGGTTGCTTCTATTGTGTTATGTTTGTTCTATTTGTTCTTCTACTTTAAGATTAAAGTGAATACTGCAACTATATTTATTTCAAAATTTACTGAAGCATCTGTAAATAACTTATTACAAATAAGTAGGCGAAAGAAATCAATCACTGCAGTAGTATTTGCAGATTGAAAATTTCACAACTCATCCCAAGAATAGAGAGAGAGGTACACTTGTCTTGAGGAGTTACAATTCAAATTAGGGAGAGAGAGTGTTACATTTAGACATGAGAGAAATATCTGGTGAGAGTTACAAATTGAATTGAATGCGGGAGTTACAAGTGCATTTAATGAGGAGAAGTTACACTTTTTCCATACATTGAATTAGAGAGGGAGAGTTAAATTCTCGAGTGTGGAGTTACTATTTTATTCCAAGAGAGAGGTTTGATTTTCCAAGTAAGAGATTCTCAATTTAATTTGTTTATTCCATGAGAAAATTTGTTTTTATTAATCCATTAAAGGTGAAAGACTTTAGACTATTTTACACATAATAGTATCATAACAGTAATAATACTAGTAAGGATAAAATATTAATTCTTGACTTGTCTAATCATGATTGATTTGATTTTAAAGTGGATTCCATATGACGAGATTATCCTTGATCATTTAGAGACGATTTTATATTTTTGGAAAGTCACATCCAGATTGAGATGTGACTTACTATTTTTGGAAAGCCGTTAGACTTGCCAGAAATGAAATTTTATTATAGGTGGTTCAAACAAAACTAAAAGATATGATTTCTTCTAGGAGAAATTCATCCTTGAGCTGCTAAATTTTAACAAATTCTAGACTATAATCTAGAATCCCCGTTTTAGACTGTACCATTAGGAGGAGTAGATGTGGTCCTAGGTATCCAATGACTACAAACCCTAGGCATTTACTCAGCCAACCATCAAAAGAAATTTATAAAATTCAAATGGGAAGGGCGAAATACAAGTCATATGGGTTCCAGCCACCTGAGAATCAAATTGTATCATCATCCCAGATGATGAAAATGATTTGGAAGCGAGTACCAACTTATTGAGTGTAGTGTCATCAATTAGAAATGCTAACTTCGAATTTGGTTAACGAAGAGTCACATGAAGTTCAAGAACTAATTCAAAAGCACGAAAAAGTGTTCCAAGACCTTCCAATGAAGATACCTCCTAAAAGAGAAATCAAGCACACAATTGAAGTCAAATCAAGATCGAATCTCGTCAACATCAAACATTATCGATATCCACATCATCAAAAAACCGAAATTGAGATATTAGTCCAGGATATTTGAGAATGTGGTAGTATCACAAAAAGTAGAAGTCCTATGCTGCTCCTGTTGTATTAGTTCGAAAAAAGGATGGATTGTTTAGACTATGTGTAGATTATGGAGGGCTAAACAAGATAACGATTAAGTACAAGTTTCCAATTCCTTTTATTGATGAAATGCTGAATGAACTACATGGAGCTAAATATTTTTTAAAATTAGATTTGAGATCAGGGCACTACGTAATAAGGATAAGGTTGGAAGACATAGCGAATACTTCTTTTCGAACACATGAAGGTCATTATGAATTTAAGGTAATGTCCTTCGGGTTAACTAATGCTTCGACAACCTTCCAAGCCACCACAAATGAGGTTTTTCGTCCGTATCTAAGGAAATTTGTGTTAATGTTCTTCGATGATATTCTAATTTATAGTAAAACTTTGAACGAACATCTACAAGATTTAGAGCAAGTTCTCATTGTATTAGAAGAGCATCTATTTTATGCCAAGAAATCCAAGTGCACTTTTGGGAGAGAGGAAGTAGAGTACCTCAGACATATAATATCCAAGGAAGGAGTAAAAGTAGATCCTAATAAAATCAAGGCTATAAGAGAGTGGCCCAAACCAATTAACATATCCAAGTTAAGGGAATTCTTAGGGTTGACTAGGTACTATCGAAGGTTTATTAAAAACTATGCCCATGTAACCGCACCCCTAACGAACCTTCTAAAGAAGAACTCATTTCGATGGGATGATGAAGCAGAAAAGTGTTTTGAATACTTGAAGGGAATTATGTCTAATGCACCTGTATTGGCAACTCTAGAATTTTCAAAGCCGTTTGTAATTGAATGTGATGCTTCAGGTTTTGGCATAGGAGCAGTATTAATGCAGGATGGTCACCCAATCACGTTTGAAAGCAGGAAGCTCAACAAGAAAGAACGTCTCAAGTCTACATATAACAAGGAAATGCTCACCATTATAGATGCATTAACCAAGTGGAAACAATATATTTTGGGAAGTAAATTGTTAATACGAACAAACCAATTTAGTCTTCAACACCTCCTCCAACAGAAGACACTTTCTACAAAACAACAAAAGTGGATTGAAAAAATTGCTGCCTTCGACATGGACATAGTACATAAGAAAGGGAAGGACAATGTAGTAGCAAATGCTCTGTCTAGAAAAGACATCATTACTTGCAATTTTAGTTGTTGTCCCATAATGGCTTAATGAAATTCAAAGTGAATATGCAAGGGATCCAAAAACAAGTGCTATAATCAATAACCCTCCTCGGAATTCAAAATTTGAATGGAAAAATGATAATTTGTGGTATAAGGGGAGAATTTACTTAAGTCCAAATTCCAAATTTAAAGTCAAAGTTCTCAAAGAGTCCCATGATTCACTGTCAGCTAGCCATGTAGGTTTCTTTAATACCTATCATAACACACGTCAGTCTTTTTTCTATAAAGGAATGAGTAATGACATTAAAAAATATGTTGCAGATTGTGATCAGTGCCAAAGGAATAAAAGTGAAAGCGTTAAGACCAATGTTTTAAAAAACGAAATCAGTCAGCTACCAGGCCGAGGTAATGACTCGGTAATGACTCCGAATCGGTAATGACTCGGTCGACTCGGTTTCAATGACTCGGTTTTTGTAATTAATACATTAAATATTAATTTTTTTGTACAAAAACATAAATTTAAAGATTTTTATTCATGTTTTCAAACACAAAGCATTACAATATAGACAAAAGACAACATATGATCAAAGTAGGCTCATAAATATATCCATTATATCAAAATTGCACTCAGTGCACTGTCCAAGGACCAATACATGATGATGATATAGAGATCAAAACAAAAAACATAACTAACGAGGCTCTAAATGGCCTCTACAACAAAACATGAATAGTCACTAGTAACTACTATTAGTCATCTGACTGTGACAAGCCAATGTCCTCTTCCTCAAACTCTGAACCAGAGGGGGAAGACACTCGCTCCGCCTCCTCCTCTGAATCAACATCCTCAACTGGAACTATACCCTTGCCCTTACCACCTTGAGAATCAGATAGACGAGCTATGCGTCTTCGTCGTGGCTGACTAGAGGAAGTGCCTGCACCTGCAACTGGATGGCTTGGGACTGGGTCTGCTACTAGTGGATCTACATTGAGCATAGTATCCTCCATCACTAAATCGAAGTCAATCCCCCCATCTATGTCAAACTCTAGTGGACAAGACTCAACTACCCAATCTGATGTTGGATCAATATCCTCCAACACAATGGGATCTGAATCAGGTCTTTTGTTCAGCAATTGGTTCCGTCTTAGTCGGAGGTTGTACTGGACAAACACTAGATCATTTAACCATTTTTGCTCCAAACGGTTTCTCTTGTGTGTGTGAATCCTCTCAAAGACAGACCAATTGCGCTCACACCCAGAAGCACTGCAAGTTTGACTCAAAATGCGGATTGCAAACCTCTGCAATTCAGGGCAGTGGCTACCAAATGCCTCCCACCATTGTGCTGCAAAAAATGAGTTTCAGTTAGCCCAACAATTTATATCGAACTTTGAAATTGAAATTATAATTTTATAAACAATTATACAAAATAATAAATTATAAAATATAAATTTGAAAATTGAAATTCGTTGTTTACCTGGCTCATCTGATTCCCTTGCAATCCTTGCAAGGTTCTTGCCAAAGGTACCAGTGGCATGGCTGAACATAGTGATCTGCTTGTGTATCTTCAACTGCTCACTCTCTGTGGGGATCATGCGATCAATGCAGTCAATCAATACATCTCTAACGTCCCCAGTCAAAGCTCTTGTTTCCTGAGCTTTATAATGATACCTTGGGTTTAGAAAATACCCAGTTGCATGTATCGGACGATGGAGTTGATTGTTCCATCTCTGATCAATGATTTCCCAAATAGGCCCATACTTAGCCACTCTGTCCTTGCATGCTGCCCTTATCTGCTCCTTTGCTTGATCCATAGCCTCATAAATGAAGCCCATAGCCAATCTTTCCCCATCCACCAAGCGCAACACCTTAACCAATGGCTCAGCAAGTTTCACAATGGTTGCTGCCTTTTTCCAAAATATTTCTTCAACGACTTTCCTTTTCATGTCTTTGCCATCCTGTTTGCGAGAGAACTGACTTTCATTCCATTCATCACAAGAAAACGTCTTTTGCAAGTTTCTATGTTGGGCACCCATAGATTGCAATGTCAAAAAATGTGTTGCAAATCTAGTGATGGCAGGCCTAATAAGTTCCTTGCCCCCTATGTATTTCCTCATCAGACTCAGAATCCATGAGTGATTGTAAATATATTTTGTGATGCATTTGGCATGCTCTACAGTGTTCTTGATCCAGTCTATTTTGCCAATATCCTCAAGCATGAGGTCTATGCAATGTGCAGCACATGGGGTCCAAAAGATGGTTGGGTGTTTTTCCTCTAACAATTTACCAACAAGAACATAGTTAGAGGCATTGTCTGTGATGATTTGAATAACATTTGCCACCCCCACCTCTTCAACAACCTCATCCAAAAGCTGTAACAACAACTGTGCATCTTTCACCCTATCAGATGCATCAACTGATCTTAGAAACATGGTTCCCCGTGGGCAAAAGACAAGAAAGTTTATGATGGTACGGCTCCTTTGATCAGTCCATCCATCTGACATGATGGTACATCATGTACATGCCCATGAGTTTTTGAACTCTTTCAAATAATCATCAATGTTTGCAATCTCTCTTTGCAAAAAAGATCCTCTTAACTCATGCATAGTAGGAGGTTTGAAGCCCTTTCCAGCAGCATATATGGCATCAAAAATAGGTTCATAATATGGTGAACGAGTAGCATTGAAGGGAATATCGGCATCATACCACCATCTAGCAATGTACTCACAAGCAACATCTCTCAATTCTTTTTTCCAATGAGCATCTAAAGTGGGCTACACAGTTGGAGGACTAGGACCATATGCAGTTGCACTATCAGAGGGAGATGAGGGCACAAAAAAACTTTTAATAGTACCCTTATTTCTCATTGCACCCTTACCCTTGTCAGAAATAGACTCCCTAGAGGGAGGAACATAGTGAAAGGGGTTTTTTGATGCATCAGTGGAAGAGATAGATGAGGAATCCTCATAATTAAAAGATTCAAAACTTGAGTTGGCAGCCATCATATGTTGTAGATTCCTCTTCCTCCAATTTCAGCCTGTATTTCTTTTTGCCTATTTTTCTCTTGCTCAAACTTGTCAAATTGTTCTTTCAATTGCTTCCTAATTTCCCCAATGTTTGGTGCTTCACATGTAGTAATTTGGCCTTTAACACCAGCCAAATGTAGTTTCAGTCTATGAATGCCCCCTCCACCCTCCTTAATTTTTTTCTTGCAAAATTTGCAAAACATTTGATCCCCAACCATTTCAACATATGCCCAAGCAGAGTTTTTTGCTCTAGGGGCCATTTTGGACTGAGTTTTTGACTTGGAAATAAAATGTTTAAATCTGAACATGAAAAAAAAAAAAAAACTATTCATTCTATGTTCATTTCTTTCACCAAATGGCAAATGCCAAAAACTATGCAAATGCAAATGGCAAATGCTAGATTTGCTAAATAAATAAAACAAACAAAGACAAATTTAGAAGAGAAAAAATAAATACCTCTAGCCTCTAGCTTCCTCTAGCTCAATGCTGCTCCAAAGCTTGCCCAATAAGCTCCTCACTGCTGCTCCAAAACTTGCCCAAAAGACTCCTCAAAGCTGCTCCAAAATCAACTCCACAATCTTCAAAAAACTCTCACAAATGCTCAAGCAAATTGAATGAGAAAGATGTGAGCTCAATAGAGGGGTTGGGTTAGTTAAATAGCATGGGGAGGGGTTAGACAACCTCAAACAAACCTAACAGTAGAATAAAATCCAGTTTCAAGTCCATAAAATGAGAGTTTTTGGGCCCACCGGCCGGCAGATTTGGCTCGGCCGAGTTAACTCGGGCCAGGCCTGGTCGGCCGATTTGTTACCAAGCCGGCCGAGCCAGTACAAAAACCGGCCGGCTCGGTAACAAACCGGCCAACCTGGCTGTTCTTGTACCTGGTCGGACCGGCCAGCCTAATGGCTCGGTCGACCAGGCCTGGTCGGAGTCGAATCAGCCGATTTTTAAAACAGAGGTTAAGACCCCTGGCCTACTCCATCCCTTGCATATTCCTAATCAAAAGTGGGAAGAAGTATCAATGGATTTTATTGAGGGATTACCCATGTCAGACGGAAAGGACAAAATTCTCATAGTAGTTAATAGACTCACAAAATATGCACACTTTATAGGGATGAAGAAATCATATTCAGCCAAAGAGATCGCTGAGATGTTTTGTAAAAACGTCTACAAATTACATGGTTTTCCCAAAATCATTGTTAGTGATAGAGATGCCAAATTTAAAGGGAATTTCTGGAAGGAGCTCTTCAAACATGTTGGGACATACCTCAACATGAGTTCAACATATCATCCTCAAACAAACGGACAAACCGAGACTGTCAATACATGCTTAGAAGCTTACCTTCGTTGTTATGCAACATATCGGAAAAATAAGTGGGTTTAGTGGTTACATCTCGCTGAGTGGTGTTACAATTCGAAGTATCACACTTCCGCAAAGATGACCCCATTTCAAGCTTTGTATGGCTATGAACCTCCTAAATGGAAGGACTTGGCCTTCACCGAAACTAGAATTCCAGCAGTTAAAATCCAGTTGGAAGAGACCCAGAAAATCCTTAAAACATTGAAAGAAAATCTAAGTATTGAGAGGAATCGCATGAAACAACAAGCCGACCATCATAGATCAGAAAGAGAATTTGAAATTGGAGTGTGGGTATTTGTTACTCTTCAACCTTACAAACAAATATCCCTAAAGCAGAAGGGTAAAAACAAGCTGGCAGTAAAATTCTATGGATTGTACCAGATCAACAAAAAGGTTATCCAATTGGCATATATCTGAAGCCTTCCTGATAATAGTCGAGTTCACAACGTTTTTCATGTATCTTGTCTTAAAAAGGCATTGGGAAAATACCATTCAACACAAACTACCTTTCCAATGTTAGATGATGAAGGCAAGCTCATTCTAGAACCAGAGGGGATCATCACCATTAGGGAGAAGAAGTTACGTTCACGAGTAATTAAAGAATACCTTATCAAGTGGAGAAATCTACCAGAAGAAGAAGCCTCTTGGGAGACAAAAGAATTTCGCCAAAAACACCCGTTGTTATGTATGCTTTGAGGACAAAGCATCTTTTCAAGAGGGAGGCAATGTTATGTAAAAATTATTTAGTGTAATTAGAGGAAAGGGCACGATCATAAGATCATGCCCTTTCCCGAAAAGGTACCCATGGCAGTATATAAGCTAGGGACCCTCATTGTAAAAAGAATCAAGGAAAATTGAAGGACAATTAACCTATAGTTTGGTTTTAAATGGTTTTGTAAGAAATTATTCTAATCAAAGCCATGCTACAACTTGTATTGATGGAAGGCCACAAAGATTTGGGGCCTTGATACTAAGAAAAAAACCAGAAGTTTGAGATATACAAAAACAAGAGAGATTGGAAGATCAACATATTCTAGAAAGAGAACTCAATATCTCTCAGAACGAAGACTCCTGTTGCGTGTTTCCACCAACTGTTTCTTCACAGTATGAAGGAAATTGGATTCATTGGCATGGAGATCTCAAGGGTACTTTTGCAGATAGAAAAATTTTGGCAGATCAACTCGAGGATGATCTCGATAATCTACAACTTGCAAAACTTCATTGGCCATGGGTTGAGTTCAGGTTGCTTCTAAAGGAACAAGTCCTCATCGAAAAGATTGCGAACCAACATATTTCTGTAGTTGATGCATTGCAAGTTTTTATCCTAGGTGTTGATAATCCTCAGTCTTCTGAATTTGGAAAAACCTATATAGAGATTGTTCTTACTAGATTTTTCTTAGGCTTGATGTTGTTGCTTTGTACCCAAAAATTGTACTTAGAACAACTACCTGGTCTGATCTTTACTATCAAAGAAGAAGAAAAAAGTCGGAAACAACAGAGCTTGTCATTGCTTCAGGACAAGCAATGTTGGGAAGGGGGCACTGTAATGTTCTTGAAAAATTAATTGCTCAGGAGATGAAGTAGCCTATCAAATCCTGTAGGCTATAGTGCTCCACAAAGGGGAAAAAACCCCCAAAATTCCCACTATTGGGTGATTTTTGGGGCAACTGTGCAAAGAAACCCAAAGTTGGGGCTTGGAGTAAAACTTACTCAATTAGTTAAGGAATTAAGGAAGGAGAGCCCCTCAAAGAAATCTATAAATTCAAGAGGATTGGATTCATTTGATCATTATTGGATTGGAATTTGGATCAATTATCTTTGATTTTCTTTGAGCCTAAGGCTCTGAGGGTTTTAAGACCCCTTTTCTCCTATCAATTTAGGTGGTGAAAGATTCCACCCTAATTGATAAACTTTTTATCTCTTTATCTTTTCTTCCTTGTTCTGGCACATGTTATTGAATGAAAGGTTCTAATTTGAGAAAATTTGTCAAAGCAAGCGAATTTGTTTAAGGGCAACTTTCAATGAAAATCTACTCTGAGGACATCCGATCTACTCTGTGGTCAAAAGATATTGTTTCCCTAGTAAGCGAGTGTCGCAAGGCCAACCAAGAGACAAATTCATTGAATTTGAGGGACTGTGTGAGACCATCGCGTCCTGTGGCAACTTGTAATCATGTAACATTCAGTGACAAGGAGATCGAATGATTGTTCAAGCAATATGAAGCCAGAGTTAACTCTCTGAGGTAGTCCGAGGATCTCTATTGCAGGTTCCGTGAAGCAGAGGGTGCACGAGAAAGAAAATAAACTCACTGTTGCATTCTAAACATTTTCCCTGTGCAAACAAAAGGGTCCTCTGTGGCTCTAATTCCAGTGCAGAGGTTGCAAGCGTGTTTAATTCTCGTTGATTAACAATCAAACTACTTGAGGCTATTCGAAGGAAAATTCAATAAAACTCGGAAGTATCGAATGCTCCCTTCTCCCTGTGTGGCGAAAGCATGAGCGGTATTTCATAAGTGTGGGCCACACGTAGTCAATTCAGTGAAACCAGAAGTGTCAAACCTAGTGGCGGAAGCACGAGATATCTAACCTAGTGCGAGGACACCTGAAAAAGTGTGGGCCATACGTGAAATATTCAATCGAGTGTGTTGACCGCACTTTGTCAACTACCCCATAGCAGTACACCCCCATTTTTTTAAATGGGATTCGTCATGTTCGACGTGGTTGCGCCATTCAGATTCCATCATCCAGATTTCATCGACAGTTGACATTGTTATAAATGATGTAAACCCATTCTGCATGTTATGATGTAAATGATCTAAGTAAGACCGTCAATGTATATAACAACCTAGGTAAGCCTAGTATGTTGTTGATGATTTCCATCCTAGGAGGTTTTTTGTCTCACTGATTCACGTAAGTGATCGGTAGAGTTTTTCCCTCCAGCCTCACCCCAAAGCTAGGGTGGATTTTATCATCAACACACTAAGTGAGTCCTAGTGTTTCTATCGAGTCCCTGTAAAAGTAGTATGAGCTTCTTGGTCTACTAGATCATATTTTTGAGTCACAGAATTGGGTATTTATTTGAGGGGCTATACGAATGGGTATTCCCCCTTCATGTATGTAAATGTATTATCTCATGTAAAGAGGGTTGGAAAAATAATTAAAATCCCCTCTCAGTCAATTAATTAAATTTTCTGGTCAATTAATTTAAAAAAAATCTTAAACCAGAAATTTAATTAATTTAGGGTCCTAAGTTAGGATTAAATCTTTAAAGGCAAAATTTGTGTGTTCTTGGAAAATGATTTTGAAAGCCCCAGGCCAAGGGATATTGAAAATTTTAAGAATTTTTGGACTTTTGGGCCTTGGTGGTTAAGTCAAAGTCAAAATTTTGGAGTAATTAACTCAAAAATAATATTTTTGAGTTAATTGAAATTGAATTAAATGATAAATTCGTTTTTTCCCTAAAATTTTAATTTCAATGCTCCTGATTAAAAGATGATTAAATCTTTTGGACGGTTGAGATTATTTTGACAAGGATAATCCAAACTAGCCATTGGAGATTTTGTCCTATAAATTTAGAGGTCTTTGTCAGTCTTAAGTCATCCGATCTCAGGATCGTGCACTTGTCTTGGAAACTCTTGTAAATTTTGGAGTAATAAAGCATAAAGACTTTGGGGTTACAAATTTTGATGTTCCTTCTCGGATCTATGTGGTGAATTGTCTCTAAACTCTGCTATTTTGTTTCTGCATTTTATTGTTGATGGCCTTCATGGATTAATCTGTATACAGGTATCTTGTGCAATTTTCTGGATTCATAAAATGACATTTTGACTTTTCTAAAGGATCTCATGTTATTTTCTTAAATCTCTATCGATCTAAGGTTCAGATCTAAGTGTGCAGGAATTTTTTTTTTTTAAGATTGAGCGTCTGGGGAAGTCTTCGGTTGGACCAGCCGACTCTCAATAAACATAAATATGAAAAGCTCATTATTTGTTAAATTCCAAGTCTATCTTACGAAATTTGTGATTTTGCCAGATTTTCTAAGGCTTGTGCCTCTCCCTAAAATTTTAAATCTCTAAAAAAACTGTGCTAACAGGGTTCAAATCTGGCTATGAGGGCTTTCTAAATTGTAAATTAGCCTTGTAAATTTGTATGCAGTTTTCGTTCTGTTGGGGTTTCTGTAGGATTGCATGAGGTTTATCATAAAATTTTAGATCTGGGCGTAATTGTGCTGCTGAGGAGAAGATTTCAAACGCAATTAAACTAGTATCCTGAAAATCTGAGTAAATTTTAAATCTGCTGGTCAAATTTTTGAATGTTCTGGGTTGGCTGAAATAAACTCTACATAATTCTGCCTCTGTCCAAACCCTCCTTACCATTCGATCTTCTTTCCTCTGTCTGCTGTCCCGCTCTTCATTGATCCTGCCTGTTTCTCTCCTATTTCTGCCCTCGCCTCTCTGCTTTCAACGTCTATCCCTCTGCTGCTAACTCACTCCCCTGTTCAAATCATTTTCCTTAACCCTTAACCCTGCAGATGTGTCCATTTCCTTACGCCTTTCCGTTGCATCGATATCCTTTCCTCTTTGCCGTCAACCTCCACTCGATCTGCCAGCTCCTTGCCATCCCCATCATGCCTTCAAACCCGTCCTTATTGCTGTCAATCCGTTCGATCTCCTAAACCCGTTTGCTGTCGTGCCCTCTCCCTATGACCTGCAAATCGTTTTCTCTTACCTTTTCTCTACATCTTCTCTCTGCCGTCCAGCGAAATCTCTTCCGTCCTGTCTGCCTTCCCTCGACTTATCTTCTGTGCCGTCGAGCCCACCGTCCAGTTGACCTGCAGAACACACAGAAACAAAAAAATATGCACGCTTTGAAAAGTTTAAACACATATGCGTTAAAAATTTTGAAGGTCGAAATTTCTGTTGGTTGTAGATTTTAATTTAGGTTTGTTTTATTTTATTTTAGTGATAAAGTTAGGTTTTAATTTTTGTTAGGATTCGATTTTATTTTAAAAAGTTTAGTTTAGGTTTGTTTAGCGTAGGTTTTAGTTTGGTTGATTTTTTATTTTAATTTCGATTTTTTATGAGAGCATAGTTTTAGTTTAATTTTAGTTTAGGTTTGTTTTATTTTAGATTTAATTTAGTCTTAGTTTAATTTTGGCTTAGTTTTAATTTAAATTTGTGAGGTTTAGTTTAGCTTTAGGTTTAGATTTTAACTTTAGTTCTAATTAGACTTAGTTTTAGTTTTAAATTTTTTTAGTTTTAATTTAGATTTAGATTTTTAACTTGTTTTTAGATTTAAAAAAAAAATAATAATAAAAAAATATAAAAATATAAAAATCGTAAAAAATTTCAAAAGATTTCTAAATTTTCTATAGTCAAATGCGTTAAAATTTTTCTATCTGAAATTTCACTGTAGAGTATTTTAATTTTCGAACTGGGTTATATTGGAATATCTTAATTTCGAAAATACTTCAAGCATCGGGCATTTTTATTTACATGATCGTATCATGATAAGTTATGTTGATTGGCTTCAGTATCTAAATGAATGATCGTGGCATTTTCTATTGAATATCATTGTGGTCATTTAGCAGCAGTTATACATCCAATACTTATCTTTAAATTGCATAACGGGATCTTGTTTGACTCCATAAGGCACTGGTTTTAACATAATCAATCTGTGAAGTCTCATTAATTTTATCAAGTATTTGGTGTTTTAGCTGTGTCTCCTGGATTATTGTCCTTCATTTCTGATAGGGTCTACCTCCCTTAGCTTGCAAGGAGACAGCTTAAAAAGAGAGATTGGGGATCAGGGTGACAGCTCCCGATCTGAGCCATTGTCGCGGTGCCTAGACAATCTGTGCGACAACAGAGTGAAATATCAAAACACCCATGGCGGAACAAAGAGCCATCTAACCCAACACAAAGGCATCCGGAGAGGTGCGAGTTTATTCAAAAGGTCGGAGGACTTGGAGCGAATATTTGGGAAAAATACTATTTATTACTGACTTTTGGGTGCAACTCGAGGTGTTCTTATTTGTTGATCTGTGGTATGTATTGATTACGAGCTTCCTATGTGGTGCTTTATGATTATTATTTTGAGGTAATACATAGTGTTTGAAGGTATTCAATCCTGTTGGAAAGTGTACCTAGGATCGGTCTTCATAATGACTATGTAATTATGAATTTATGTAATTAAGAAGACAGATAATAAGATGTTTTTTGTATATACTTGCTTCATGGGTTTCATGAGCAAGAAGTTTTATTATACATCAAAGACTTCTTATTGATGTCTTTAGGGATTTGTCTAGTCATAAATATAATTAGAGTCATGGAGTCATGTTACAATTGTGATATAACAAATTGATGATACATATATATGCTCCAAGACCTTGTCACTTGGCTCCTTGAAGGCAGCTCGAAGATGTTGGAGATACTCCTTGTAAAGTCGGCTTGAAGATGCTTGAAAGGTCGGCTCAAAAATATGTCACAACAGTTCACTGATAGGTCGACTAATTACAGGGACGAACAACTATAAATAGCCTAGTAAACTTCGCATAAATCATAGAAGAACAGTTTGGATGTCTGAGATTTTCGGATCAGTCTGAGGTGAAACGGTGCGAGATACAATCTGCGTAGAAAGAGAATTACAATGAAGATAAGGGCTGTAACTCAGCAAAGATCAGTTCTGTAATAAAATGCAAGAAAGGAGATTTGTTTTGGGTATGTATGGATGGGGCTAATCTCTGTTTCGTATATGCTGCAATCACTTCAGGAAGACCGAGGAAGGTTTTAGGACTGTGATACAGTGCGAAGTATAAAGGATTATATGCATGGAAGAAGGGAAGTTTGCATGGCTACAAGGTTCAATCTGAAGGTCTCACATACCTCAGATAAGGGTTGAAGTAATACACAGAGAAGAGTTATTATAGTATGATATTGGGTTATAGAAGAATCATATGTATCTTTATATTGAGCCAAATATATCTCAAAAATGGAACGTAAGCGATTATAGTGCAAAGGAGGAATAGTACAGCAAGGGATCTCAGACCTGGGTGTAGAAAGAAGTTATCTCTAGGAGGCCGAAGTTAAAAGGAAGGCTAGGGACCGTGTCTCCCTAGTAATGGTGCAGAACAATGCAAAGAAAATATAAGCAAAGAAGAGCAGTGACAAGGTCTTGGAGGCATACTGGAGTCAAGGGTATAGGTCATGGTAATGGTACTTGTCAATTGAAGATCTATAAGAAGAATTACTTACAGGTTTTCCTCTCCAAGAGGGAGAGATTTTGGCCCTGGCTTGAAGAGCCTCAATCTTGTGCCTCTTGTGTTTTGATAATTGACTTGATGAAAGACATAATAAATCTTGATAAATATTGTGCCTCTTGATAAATCTTGTGCCTCTTGTGTTTTGATAGTTGACTTGATGAAAGACATAATAAGCTAATAAAGAGAATATCTAAGTAAGAGAAATAAGTTCACAATTGATTATCAAGTAGAGAATTGAATTAAACCAAGCCCTACCAAATTCTCAACATGTTATTAGAGCTAAGGTGCTGAAGACAAGGGCTACTTGACAAGGAAACACTCAAGGAAGTAAGAGTCAAAGTCTACATTGAAAAGTCAAATCAGTTTGCAAGGAAGATTCTCAAGCCATTTCAAGAAGACCTTCAGTCTCATTTAAAGGATAAACTCATCAAGGAGATGATCTTTTCCATCAAAGATTTATGATATTGAAGTCATTGTTGGAAGGCACATCATCAAGCACCATCCAACATTATCCAACACCTTTGAAGACATCATCATTCTGAAGACATCCTTGATCATCAAGGATCCAAGTTCACCCTCTTTGAAGAATTCAATCTAAGGAGGAGTTCTCGTCATCATCATCATCATCATCATCAAGGAAGGTGATAGAAGGAAGAAGGTACTCTACTCAAGTAAGTATTTCTATGACCTCTTTTGAATCTGTCAAAATGACTTATTGCAAAGAGAGAAACAAATTGGTTGTCATCAAAGTTTAGTGCATGGAAGAAGAGGATAGATTTGAATCTAATCGAAGATGAAGTTATGGGCTACATCAAAGGATCTACAACTCAACCCTCAAAATAAGATGCTCCAACTCATGCCAAGTACATAAAAGGAGAAATCAGAGCCCAGAGGATTCTCATAGAATCCATTAAGGACTCACTCATACCCTATGTACCAAAACTAGAAACTGCAAAAGAAATATATGAGAAATTGGTGGAGCTATTCTCTATTAGTACTGCAGGAGAAGTAATCTCTCTGAGACAAGAACTATACAAGATGGAATTGTCAAGAGTGGAAGGAATCACTTCATATTTTATGAGGATTTCTGAAATACGAGACTAGCTGTATGAATTGGGAGAAGTAATGTCTGATAGTGAAATGACTACAGTGGTCTTGAATGCTCTATCGGAAGAATAGGGAAACTTCACTTCAAGCTTATACGAGAAGAAAGAAGGAACACCATTCCAAGATCTATGGTCTCTATGTAAAATAGAGGAAATAAGATTGAAAGCCAAAGTTGATACAGGATCAAGTGAAGGGAATCAAGCCTTTGCAGCCATGTCTAAGAAGAAAGGAAGATTCGGTAAATTTGGTCCTCAAAATAAAAAAGAAGAAGAAATATGGGCAAAGTACAATGCTTTGGATGTAATGAACATCATAGATGAAAGGGAAGAACCTGATGCAAATAAATCTAAGTAAGAAGAAATGAAAAATCTCTATTATGATTGAGATCATCTTCCTCTTTAAGTGATTTCTGTTGGTTGCAAAATAGTATGATAGGAAGCATTGTATATTAATAGCATCATAATAGAAGCATGGAAGGAGACTTGTCTTAGAATAAGTGGCTCTTGGGAACCTCACTGATAACAACATTGATGGAAGATAGTCATCTGGATCAAGGGTCATCTATGAAACAGGTGTTGGCACTTCCTAATGGAGTCCTCCTTGGATTCATTGGTTAGAAAGAAAGCAAAAGGTTTCATCGAGAATTCTATCTTGCAGAATTTCGGGATTAGGATATGATGACATATTGATGAAGCAGGTCAAGGGAATAAAGTTCTTCATACTAAGGAAATTGTTGCAAGATGACTCAAATGGATAAGATAAGGTACATATATGCTAACACTGGATGCTGTGAAGTCATGTCATATGGTTGCAGGTGATGAACTTCTATCTTTAGAAGTATGATCAAAGGAAGGAGGATCTCTTCTAGTGCACAGGTTATCACTAACAAATGAAATCAAACATGTCCTCATATGGAATATGAGGTGGTTATATACAAACAAGGAATTGTATGCTGCAAGTTCCTGGAAATGAATGGAATTGTGTGGAGAAAGAAAAGAAGGGATCATGAAGTGCAACCATGATAAGAGGCAGTTATCATCTGGAAACCAAGAAGATGTGCCTAGGAGATCTCTTGGGAATATATGCAGACTCTGATAGAAGTCTAGTAAAGAAGAAGACCCTTGACAATACATATCTTTAAGAGATGTGTCAATTTGAATAAAAGATGTTGATGCCTACAGAGATGTCATTGTGAAAGATCATCACTGAGGTAACTTTTGATTTAAAATTTCTTATGTATATGTTTATCTGGATAAGTTTATGCAGGGCTGCCAACCATGTGGAAGGATGTAAGATCCTTGGGAGATGGTTCGAAGAAAAGCAGCATGGCATAAAGGTGGACCAGATGAGAAAGACCGATGAATCACTTTCTGGTAGATGACATGACTCATGATGAAAGTGATGGATGATCTGTGCCCTATGAAGCTAAAGTTGAAGATTCCTCAATATCAAAATCCATGACATCGAGAGGAGGAATTCTTCATGAGTAGCTGGGTGTCTCACCATTGTTGCTGTAGGTCCCTGGTTAAGAGGGAGCTTGGTGGTAAGTTTCTTACTTGGAAGAAACTTGGTAATTCCTAAGAATGAGCTTAGGTACATTCCTTCTATAGGAATGAGTACATTCCCTTGTGGAATAGGTCCTCCTTGGCTGAGAGGGAGAGATAGACACATCATTATGGTCTTCAACTGGGAAGACAACATGGAGGATTGGGTAATCATCTGGCATCCGATACTCTTTGAGAATGAGATAGGGCATGAAAGATAAGAGTAGTTGTGGACCGATATTCTTTGAGGGCTAGCTACCCAAGAGAAGAATAGTCCAAGAAGGTCATACTCTGGGAACACTCAGGTGGAGTATGTACCTTGGAGAGACAATGACGTTTGTGTTTATAAGTCATGTGTATCGCTAGCATTGTAGTCCATTTTCTCCTTGAGAGATGAGGCTGCTAGTCAAGGAATTGCACTAGGACAATGCTGGTTGATATGATTCTATACAGATGCGATTACCAATTTGATTCTTCTTATGAGATACTTCAGATTGAAATTAACCATGTACCATTATGAATACCTCCCTAGTTAAGAGGGAGTGTTGGAAAGTGTAACTAGGATCGGTCTTCATAATGACTGTAATTATGAATTTATGTAATAAAGAAGACAAAGATAATAAAATGTATTTTGTATATACTTGCTCCATGGGTTTGACGAGCAAGAAGTTTTATTATAGGTCAACGACTTCTTCTTGATGTCTTTAGGGATTTGTCTAGTCATAAATATAATTAGAGTCATGGAGTCATGTTACACTTGTGATAGAAAAAATTGATGATACATATATATGCTCCAAGACAGCTCAGCTCAAAAATATGTCACAATGGTTCACTAATAGGTCAAATAATTACAGGGACGAACAAATATAAATAGCCCAGTAAACTTAGCATAAATCACAGAAGAACAGTTTGGATGTCTCTGAGATTTTCGGATCAGTCTGAGGTGAAAAGGTGCGAGATACAGTATGCGTAGAAAGAGTATTACATTGAAGTTAAGGGTTGTAACTCAGGAAAGATCACTTCTGTAATAAAATGCAAGAAAGGAGATTTGTTTTGGGTATGTATGGATAAGGCTAATCTTTGTTTCGTATATGCTGCAATCATTTCAGGAAGATCGAGGATGGTTTCAGGACTGTGGTACAGTGCGGATTATAAAGGATTATATGCATGGAAGAAGGGAAGTCTGCATGGCTACAAGGTTCAATCTGAAGGTCTCACATACTTCAGATAAGGGTTGAAGTAATACACAGAGAAGAGTTATTACAATATGATCTTGGGTTATAGAAGAATCATATGTATCTTTGTGTTGAGCCAAATATAACTCAGAAATGTAACAAAAGTGATTATAGTGCAAAGGAGGAATAGTACAACAAGGGATATTGGACTTGGGTGTAGAAAGAAGGTATCTCCAAGGGGCCGAAGTTAAAAGGAAGGCTAGGGACTGAGTCTCCCTAGTAATGGTGCAGAACAGTGCAAAGAAAATATAAGGAGCAAAGAAGAGCAGTGACAAGGTCTTGGAGGCATACTGGAGTCAAGGGTTTAGGTCATGGTAATGGTACTTGTCAATTGAAGATCTATAAGAAGACTTGCGGGTTTTCCTCCCCAAGAGAGTGAGGTTTTGGCCCTGGCTTGAAGAGCCTAAATCTTGTGCCTGTTGTGTTTTGATAATCGACTTTGATGAAAGACATAATAAACTAATAAAGAGAAGATCTAAGTAAGAGAAATAAGCTCACAAGTGATTATCAAGTGGAGAATTGAATTAAACCTAGCTCAACAAATCCTTGGTCTCCAAGTTCACAGACAGTGGGCAAGGGTTATCTTGCTTGGATTCCTAGTTTTTATATGGTGGATTAAATCTTCGCTAGGGATATAGTGAACAATAATATATTTGAAGCGTTTTAGCCATTCTTTTAAGGAAAAAATATTATAAAACTTATTTTCTCAATATCTATTTAAAAACCCATGTATAATTTGGAAAATAATTTTGTAATTTTAATTGTAAATTATTTTTCTAACTTGGGTTGGGGTTTTAGATCTATTTTGTATATATTCGGGTTTTGGGTTATTTTTTTTCATTTTTGCAGGTTGGATCAAGGGATCAAGTGGGAGAAGAGCTAAATCTAGGCCCTTGAGGGTAAGAACTAGTCTCTAGACAATTTTGCAGGGACATTTATTGAAGATTTGACAACAAAATTTAGATCTGGAAGATAAATTTTTTTTTTCGAGACACGGGTTTTCAGTTTTTGGCCTCCTCTTGCCATTTCACCCCCCGATCTATCATTTTAGCCCTTTTATCCCCACAAATTATCTTTCCTTGGCCTTTAGGCGATAGGCCATATGCCTTAGGCCTTGTTTTAGGCCTCCAACCCCTCCTTATCCCCAACACTGGCCTCATTAGGCATAGTGTTGACCCTTTGAGGCCATATTCTTTCTCCTTAGGCCCCGATCTATCATCCTAGCTCATTTATCCCCACAAATTTGCCTCCCATGGCCTTGTTCTCCATTTCTTGGCCTCTTTTGCCCCAAAAGTGACCTGAAACCCTAAGTTAAACTTTTAAGGCTAAATACTTGGCGGTTTTGCAGGCTTAAGGTCTTAAAGTTCATATTTTTCAAGCGACAATGTGATCCCAAAATTTCAGCAATTTTCAACGTGGGATCTTTAAGGCCTTGGGCCTAGGGTTTGACCTCTAAATCTTTGTTTTCTGCAGTTTTATTACAACAATAAAATTACAAATAATTAGGCTTTCAAATCACAAACTAAATTGTCAAAGTCATTTAAAATTGCAAAATATTCATTTTCACAAAGTTTGGCCTCTTGGGCATTTGAGTTTTGGCTTAAATCTAACGTTTAAGCTTGTTGGATTTTTCTGCATAATTGAAATTTTCTGCAGTTTTGAAACTTTTTAATCAAATTCTTAGTAAGGGACAAAAACTGAATTTTTCGATTTTTGGATTTTTAAAATTTTTTTGGAAATATTGGGCATCATCTTAAGCTTGATTAGTTTGTTGATCTGTAGTTAACTCACTGCTGTAATAAGCATGTCAGTTCTGAAAATTATTGAATCAAACTCTCCTAAAGCCCTAAAAATTAAAATTGAAATTTTTAGGTTCTAGTGCATTCTTGCCTTCTCTGCATCTCTCAATGTTTGATGAACTTCTTTGTTGGCTCTACCACTAGTGGTGGGAGGTTCAACCAACTCCTCCTTCTGTCCCTGCTACGCCATCTGTCGAGAACTCACTAGAGCTACTACCTTTGAGGAAACACTGGTACTAGTCATTGTACTCGATCCTTGTGACTGTCCTCCTGCTGGTCCCACTGGCTGCCCTTGCTACTGGACTAACGAAACTTTTGGTGAATGATTCTGATCACCTGCAGGCATCTCTCGAGGTCTCCTAAAAGCTCGGTCCTCGATGAACTTTACGTCTCGTCTCACTACAATCTTCCTACTATTAGGAATGTAGATCCTGTATGCCTTTGAGGTCTCGCTATACTCGACGAGGAGCCCCTTCTCTGTAGTTTGATCCAAATGTTACGTTTTTCATCTGGCACGTGGCAGTAAGCCACACTCCCAATAAGCCTCAAGTGACTTACTTCAAGCTTCTTTCTTATGAAGACTCCTTTTGGCGTTTTCTTCCCCAATGCTCTATGAGGAGTTCTGTTATGAATATACACTATCGTGTTACATGCCTCTGTCCATAAAAATATGGGAAAATCCTGATCTTACAACATGGCCTTTGCCGCCCCAACTATCATTCTGTTTTTTTGCTCCGCTACCCCATTCTGCTGAGGGTTATATGGAGCTGTCCATTATCTTTTGATGCCTTCCTTAGCTCAAAAATCTGTGAAGTCTCTATCAATGTATTCTCCACCATTATCCGAGCGAAGTACGTCGATCTTCTTCCCTGTCGCATTCGCTATGAGTGCCTTAAACTCTTTGAACCGATCAAAGACCTCATCCTTGGTCTTCAAGAAATAGATCCAGGTCTTCTTGGAATGGTCATCAATAAAGGTGACGAAGTACTCACCACCTCTAGAGCTATAGTGGACATTAGGCCACAAATATATGAATGCATTAGTCTAAACATGCCATCATCTCTGTTGTCACTTCTAGGGAATGCTTCCTTCGCTTACTTCCAAATTACACATCCTCTGCACACATCGTACTATTAATACAAACCCTTAGCTGCTGCACGGGTTTTCCCGCATTGGGTTTTTCTGGGGACATTTGTCCAAAAATAACGTTGTCCATTGTGTGCTTATTTCTTTCCTGTGTTGTATATTTGTTTGTGCAACACTTTTATATTAGTGAAGAATGCAGTGTGTTAGTTTCGTTATTTACCGTAGCAAACAATAAATAATTTTGTTCTGTTATATAACAAAATAGAAGAAACTTAACCAATTGTTGTAGAAGGATTCCAATCGTGGAATATTCACATGCTATCAAAACTCAGGTGAAGCAGAGAAGAGCTCAGAAGCAAAGCTAAAGAGGGAGCTTGAAGCGCTACGTAAGCAGCAGATCGAATCCCCAGAAGGCTTGCATAGTCTAGTGCCAGGAGGGTAAGATTCTCAAGGAAAAATCTCTCTTTGAGTGAGTCGACAGAGAGGAAGATTTTCCAAATCGAGATTTGTTAGCGGCAGAGGGATAACTTCAACGCAGAGCAGATCTTCGGCCGGGACGCAGATTTTCTACAGTAGTTGCTAGTGCAGAAAAGCGTCAGAAGGGAAGAAGAGCCACTGAGGGAATTCTGACCTCAGAGAATTTCTTGCCTAGAAATTCTAATTTCCACGCGGAAGCAGCAGTAGCCGAGAGAGGTTTTGCTCACTCCAGTAGGGAGTGCGTGGAGCGAGTCAACAGCTGCACAGAGGGTTAGAGGCAGGCTTCGACATTTGTTGGGCGTGATGGCAACAACCGTGCTGAGAGATTAGGATCGATTGGAGGGTGCCTTCAATTATGTGATATGGAAGGCAAGGATCTCCTTCCTTCTGGATGAGCACAATCTCAAAGCCTTCATCGATAATGTGGTAGCTGTCCCCGCAGATCCGGATCCACTGAAGGCCTACAAGAAGGATATGGTAAAGGTCAAGAGGCTGATACTCGATGGAGTTCAAGATCAAATTGTTTCTCACATATTTGGCAAAGGGACAACCAAAGAGATGTGGGATGCTTTGGCTACGTTCTATCAAGGATCTTCTGAGCAACGAAAGATGTACTTGGAGGAGAAGATGAGATCCATGAGGAGGCAGAAGGGGGAGTGCATAGATCCCTTCCTTATGAAGCTTCAAGAAACCTAGGATCAGCTGACAACTGTAGGGTCAGCGCCTCAGGCTACGAAGATGGTGAGATTAGCCCTGAATAACATCTCAAAAGAATGGCAAGTCTTCGTCCATAGTATTCTGGGCAGAGAAAGATTGCCAGATTGGGAGGTGATGTGGGCTGCTCTACAGCAAGAAGAGATGAGGCATGACTTAGTGAAGTGGAAACTGGATGGCAGCAGCAGCAGTGGGGTGAAGCCCAAGGAGGAAGAAGAGAATGGAACCCTTGCATCAAAGGGGCAGCAGGAGAAATGGAAGCGGAAGAAGGACGTCTCGAAGATCAAATGTTTCAGGTGTGTTGAGCTTGGTCACTACGCTATGCAATGTCCTCTCAGAAAGAAGGACAAGGAAGAGAAACATGATCAACAGGCTGCGACCACAGAGATCAAGGAGGAGTTTGCCATGATTACTCACATACCTCTAAGGGAGAAGTGGTGTGATGTAATATTCCGAATAGAAATAGACAACAATATAAAGCACATAAACAAAGAACTACAGCAACTAGAGAGACATCACATGAACAAGAGACAATATGGAGAACGCTGAGCCATTTTATTAAATACTGGAAGATGAAATAAGTACAAAGGTGATCAGAATGATGGCACCTTGGCTTGCACTAGGAAAGCGTAGAAATACTCTCAGAATATATCACTGAATGGTTGCTCCTTCAATAACTGCGTAATCTCCAAGCTGCTGATGCTGCTGCTACTACTGGAATGAGCTAACTATTTGGGGCTGCTCCCCACCTCAGAAAGTTATGAAACTTTGGGAATGGCCTCTCCACCCTACCCAGAAAAGCCCAGAGAGCTTTTCTGAAATGGTTGACCTTCGAAAATGACCTCCCTTGAGGCTCCACGTTGTCCCAATGATAAACGCTGGCCTTGAATAATATGCTGCAAACAATGGCCTCCAACTCTACCAAAATGATGGAATAGGGAAGGGCTGACCCCTTTCCAACTCTCCCAGGCTGAATCCTCTGATAGACCCTCAATCTAGAATCACCTCTTCCAAAGACTGCGTCCTCCCTCTCACTGACTGCACTGTCTCTACAAGTGAATGCTCCCAACTGTGGTTGCTACAACTCTCTCCAGCAAAATAAGGATGGAACTCCTCACCCGAGCAGGCACTCGAAGTCCCCCGGGGTTGAGGTTGGGATCTTCGCACGGAGACACCCGATGTGCTGAACAACATGTGCAGACTTTGCTAAACAGCAAAAGCGTGCTCAATGTCAAAAGACAAATAACATATATGCATAATCGAATGATCCAAATGAGGAGCCTCTCTCCCTTTTTATGCTTGGAGAGCCTTGCTCTCACCTAGGCCCCACCATCAAATACGTTGTCTCCTTGGGCCACGCTGTCCCTCTAGCTCTGCGCTGACTTGGGCCCACGCTGCCCATGCTAACATCTTCTTCATGCTGCCACTTCATCCTCTAGGCCCCATGCTGCCAAGTAATCATGTCTCCAAGTGACTTTAGGAAATGTTTTTATCCTAAGTGTGAGTTAAGTGTCCCTCTTCACCCACTTTATTTCTAGCTTAACTTTATTAAAGTGAAATAGTCAAAAATTAATATTTCCAATTCGTTATTTCTAATTGGGAATATTATAGTCCTCCCTCACAAAACGTTGCTTGTCCTCAAGCAACTGCAATGATGGATGCTGTAGAATTTTCCCACTCTCTCAAGTGGCATCCTCATCTGGTAGATTCCTCCATCTTACCAGACATTCCCTGACTGTCCTGCTCCGCAGCTGCCTCTCCCTAGTGTCAATAATGGCCTCCGGTTGTAGCACCAAATGCCCCTCATCATCTGTGGGCAGGAGCTCCTCAGTTGCAGTCACCTGCTGTCCTAGTGCCTTCTTCAGGCATGACACATGGAAAATATTATGAATCCTGCTACCAGTGGACAACTCCAACTCATATGCAACCTCCCAAATCCTGCGTGTCACCCTGTATGGTCCATAAAAGTGGGGCTTGAGCTTTTCAGCCCCCTTTTGCTTCAACGTGGATTGCCGATATGGCTGCAATCGTAGGTAGACCAAGTCCCCTACCTCAAACTATCTCTCGACATGTCCCCTATCGGCATATAGCTTCTGCTGATTTTGTGCTGTAGCTATGTTATCCTTAAGAGCTCGGAGTATATCTGACTCTCTTGGATCCAATCCTTGGCCTTAGGGGCCTTACTAGCACCAAACATCACGTCAGCAAAAGATAAAGCATGATACCCATATAAAGCATAAAATGGAGAATACCGATAAACATATGATGCGTGGTGTTATAACAGTACTACCCCAAGTGCAACCATCATAACCATGCCTTTTGTTGCCCGTTGACATTGTCTTTGGGAGACCATGCAATCTGAAAACATCCCTGAAAAATAACTCTGCCACCTGTGCTGCAGTGTAATGTGCTGATATAGCGAAGAAATGTGCATACTTTGTCAGCTGATCAACGACTACAAATATGCAATCCTTGCCCTGTACAGTGGGCAACACTGTGATGAAATCCATCGAAATACTCTCCCATTTCCCCTCTGGTATGGGAAGAGGCCACAGTAAACCCTCCAGATGGTTCATATCTCCCTTATTGCACTGGCAAACTTTGCACTCCCTGACATGTCGGAGTACGTCCTCCTTGAGACCCTTCCATGAGAACCTCTCTCTGATGGCCCTATAGGTCTTGGTGAACCCCTGGTGGCCTGATAGTGGTGAATCATGTGAGGCACACAATATCTTCCCATTGAGCTTGGAGCCCTTGGTTAAGAAGATCCTGTCCCTGAAGTAGATCACCTCATCCATCACCCTGTACCTGTCATTCGTAACCTGTCCATCCAACACCTCACAGGCAAAACGGTCCTTGGAGTACTCGACCAACAGCGAAGCCCTCCAGTCCATATTTAAACTCATCAAAGACAACGTTGCCGGTCTAGGCAAAAGTGCATTGGCCACCACATTGTTCTTCCCCTTGACATACTCAATGTCAAAATCATATACTTGAATCTTGCTGGCCCACTTCTGCTGCCTCTCCTGCAACTGCTTCTGCTCTAGGAAGAATCAGAGGCTGTTGTGGTCAGTCCTCACTCTGAACCTGTTCCCCACCAGGTACTGCCGAAATTTGGCCAATGCATGCATGATGGCCAACATCTCCTTGTTGTATATAGCATACAACCTCTCATGTGGCAATAGTTTCCGGCTCTCAAAAGCTATGGGGTGGCCTCCCTGCATCAACACTGTGCCTATCCCCTGCCCTGATGCATCGCACTCTAGGACAAAGGGCTGCGTAAAATCTGGCAATGCCAAAACCGGACAGTTGCTCATCACCTCCTTAAGCCTGTCGAAAGCCCGCTGCGTTGTGTCAGTCCAACTGAATGCCCCCTTTTTGGTAAGGTCTGTAAGGGATGCAGCAAGTTGGAAAAATTCCTTGACGAACTTTCGGTAGTAGGTGCAGATACCTATAAACCCCCGAAGCTCTGTCACATTCTTCGACTTTGCCCTGATCTTCTCCTCGCGGACACTCACTCCGTCCACCCCAATGATGTGCCCCAAGTAGAGCATCTGTGTCAGCCCAAACTCGCATTTGGAGAGCTTAGCATAAAATTTCTGCTCTTTCAATATGCGCAATACCAATGTGGAAAAAGTCGAAGTCGGGATTAAATTGGCAAGGGTAAAAAAGTTGAAAAACTAGGCAAAGTCGGGACTTTTTTGAAAAAGTCGGCAAAAAGTCGGCAAAATTAAAAAAAATACAAAATTATTCAAATTTTTTCAATTTTTTTAGCATCTAAAGTATCCACAACATCAAATAAATGCATTTCCACATAAACATGTAAAGAAATCTAATATATAATATGTATATGAAGTCTAGTGCTACATCACATATCAAAATAGTGAATCGAGTCCTGAATCTTGAGTCTCAGTCTCAAGAGTCTAAATATCAACAAAAAATATAATAATGTATATCATGAGTCATCTCCATGTCATAAAGTAAATCACTAAGATGAAGATCCCCTGCCCCTTTTACGGGAATAGGGAATGGCTTTGCCTTTTCCTCTAGAGGAAGAAGGCCCTGCCCCTCGGAATACAGATGGATCCAGTCGTCCTCTAGAAGGAAAAAAAATAGGTGGCCTCTCTCCTCTGCCGCTGACGCTGCCACTGCTACTGCCCATCCTAGATGGTGTCACCTCCTCCTCCACATCCTCCTCCTGCTCTGCCTCCTGACCCTGCTCCTCCTCCTCTACCATTGGCTCCTCCTGCTGTACAACTGCTTCCTCCTCTGGCACTAGTGCCTCTGGATCCACATCTAACCAATCAGGGGTCGATTCCATGACCGGCCTCTCAGTCTCGACCCTCCATGCAGCAGTGGTATCAATATTGTCCAATGAAATGGCATCAATATCAAGAGTTTTCTGAATTTGTCTCATCCACAATCGAAGATTGTAGTAGACATACACCATGTCATTGAGACGTTGGGATTCCAATCTGTAAAAGGGTCATAGATTATAAATTAGTACTTAGAAAATTTATATAGTAAAAATAATCAAATTATTTCAAAAATTTAATTTGAAATTTTTTTACCTGTTGCGCTTTTTGCTATGTATTTTGTCAAAGACACTCTTATTGCACTCACACCCAGAGGAACTGCATGTTTGGCTGAGCACTCGGATGGCAAGCTTTTGGAGATGGGGTACTCTACCACCATAGCTTGTCCACCAAGCATCTACAAGTTTAAAATAAAAATGAGAAGCAAAAATTATGAAGAGACAATGAATTATTAAATTTGAAAGTTGAAACTTGAAACAAACTGAAGCTTACCTGGCATTTTGGTCGTCCTACTCTTAATAGCCATGGTAAAACCAAATGTGCCACCAACCATCCTATATATTTCCATTTCTTTGTAAATTTCTTCACGTTCTTGCTCAGATACCACCATCCTCTCAACACATGTGAAGAATCCATCCATCACCTCGGCATCAAATCTGAAACCACAGGAGTAAGAAAATGCGGGGTTGAAGTAGATACCTGCAGCATGAATGGGGCGATGGAGGGTATTGTTCCATCGGTCATCAATCACTCTCCATATGACATGTTGTTTCTCTAACCCCTCATCTCCCTTATCTGCATAATAAGCACGAATGGCTTCTTTGGCCCTATCCATGGCCTCATACAAGTAGCCCATTGCGGGCTTCTCTCCATCAACCAACCGAAGAACCCTTACCAAATGTTCTGAAATGGCACACACCTCCTCTACTCTTGCCCAAAACTCCTGATCATATGAAACAAGTCTGCATATGCCCTCTCCCTCTGGTTTGCGGCTAATAGATAACTCACGCCAATCCTGTGAAAGAAACATGCTCTTCACGTCCCACATAGAATTCAACAAAGACTGAAGAGATATGAAAGTAGTGGCAAAGCGTGTTATCGCAGGACGCACCAACTCTTTGTTGTTGGTGAATCTTCTCATCAAGCTAAGCACAGATGCATGATTGTAAATAAATTTTGTTATGCTCTTGGATGATTCAACAATATGTCTCACCATAGGAATCTTACCTATATCCTCCAACATCAAGTCAATACAATGAGCAGCACAAGGTGTCCAAAACAGGGTAGGATACCTCTCCATCAACAACCTGCCAGCTGCAACATAATTTGCAGCGTTGTCCGTTATGACTTGGACAACATTCTGTGGGCCTATTTCCTGAATGAAGATGTCCAACAACTCACATAATAAACGTGCATCTTTAATGTCTGCAGATGCGTCAACAGATTTCATAAACATTGTCCCCTTGGGACAACTAACGAAGAAGTTAAGAAGGGTGCTACCCTTCTAGTCAGTCCAACCATCTGACATGACTGTGCATCCAGTGTGTTCCCAAGATGCCCTAAACTCCTCCAGTCTAGCAGTGCAATCATTCTTTTCCTCTTGAAGAAGAGGCCCTCTCAACTGTGCAAAGGTAGGGGCTTTGTACCCCAGGCCAACGACAGCAACAACATCAAACATAGGTTGGTAGAATGGGTTTGTCTTGGCAATGTTGAAAGGAACATCACTCCATAGAAGACATCTACTCACCAACCTGTCAGCTTCTGCCTTTTCCTTTTTTTTAATTGCTGATTTGATGCCAGGTTGTGCACCAGGTGTCGTTCTAGGGACAAAAAAGGATGAAAAAACTGAGGGGGTGGAACTGGAAGGTAATGCTGAACCAGAAGAAGCACTCTCACTTACCCCCTGTGTTGAGCTCCCTACAAGTTGCCTTTTTATTACTGCCCTGGTGTCTTTGCCATCTTCTTTTTCCATCAAGGCTTTAATGGCCTGTCGGATCATTTCTGGACCCGGATTTGGGCAAAGTTCTACATTTTGCCCTGGAATTTGCCCTATATGGCATTTTAATCTGGCGATACCCCCCGACATATGCTTTCCACACAACTTGCAAGACAAATACATTCTATTGAGTCCTCCAGTTTCGGGTATAGAATCAGGTTCACCATACTGCCAGAAAGGATCCAAATTCCTTGGCATTTTGTTTGAAACTTTTTGATGTTTGAACCTGGGCACAAAACAAAAATTAAAAATAAAAATAAAAATTGCCCATCACATAAATTAAAAATTAAAATCACTAAATAGTAAACAAGGGTTAGAATTTTTTTTATTTGAATTTTGATTCTTGAAAGTTGAACTGTTGAAATTTTAAAATTTAATTCAATCTAGGATTCAACTTAGAATTTTAGAACTTCTGAGTCCTGACTAGGTTACAAACTTACTAGATGAATTTAATTAAAAATATTTTAAATTTTAATATTTATTATTTATTATGTTGGTTCAGGTTGCAGGTTGAAACTTGAAGGAAAGGAGCTGGAGAAAGTACAGAGGCTGTACAAATTTAATAACAGAGGCTGTACAAATTTAAAACTTAATTACCATTGCAATTAATGCTTACTGACATGACAGGAATGCTGAGATCAAGCATATTGTGAGGGATCATATTGTGGAATTTGTATTGACTCTTGAGAGGCTCACTCTTTGGATATTTGTCTGGCATCTAAGAGTAGTTGGTCAAATATTCCAGAACTACAGCCTTCTCTACATTCACTCTGGAAACAATCATTACCAAGTTCCAACAGTTGGAAGGAAGGCCAAAACTCACATGCTCAGACAGTGAAATAGACCTCAACTTGATACATTACAGTGAAAAACCACAGTGATCTACTACACAGTGCACAGCAGTCTTCACAGTGACACAGTGACACAACACTTACCCTATCTCACCTTGTAAAACAATGATATTAGCACCTGGCAAGTGGATCGAAGATCGGTAGTGTTCTTAGTTCATTTAGGATGTTGAGACAAGAAATTTCCTCTATAATAACTTTGTTTATAATACAGTAGTCTTGAGGACTTCAATATAGACATTTTTAGTAGACCTAATCTATAGAGTTGATTAGCTGTAATTTGACAATATCTCTCTTGGTGACAATTACATGTGATGTGACAGTGACATAATGTGAATAACAGTATTAGGCTTTAGCACACCTCTTCTCTAAATTTTATTATGTTATATGTTGAAACAAGAATTGGAATTTGATATGCAAATTAAAGGACATTCAACTCCTATTAATTAGAACATCCTCTTGTCATCACTATCAAGATCTATGACAAGAATCAGGGACTTGGGGGTGTATAAGCTTGCCTCTGTTTTAACGGACTGCAATGAGAAAAGTTGCAAGCAGCTAGACTGCAATGATTGAAGTGGCCACTGCAGACCTCCTGTACCATGGTGAAGACATAGGTGCCTAGCTCTTAACAAAAGTACTATAAATTCTGTGTGGGCAATGTTATAGTTAACAGTAAATACATGTTATCCTTATATTATTGTTATTAAGAAATAATGTTTGCATTATAAAATTCAGTAACCTACTAACTACTACAAATAAGGTGGTCCTCTAAAGGAAGATATTAAGCAGCCCCAATTTGTTGGCGAAACCACCTCCCTTTTAATTTGCATTCAATACAGGTCCTGTAATATTTGTTGTCTCTAAACTTAACTTGACATATTAACAAATAAAACATATAAACCTGACCTATATACTAGCTACTGCAGCGGCCAGCCTGCTAGGGGATTTGTTTATGTTTAAAAATTAAAATCGAACAAAACATTTAATTATTAATATATATATTATAATTTGTTTATGTTACAAAATGAAAAAAAATAACGCAGGTGGCAGAACTCTTGAGTCTTGACTCTTACCTGGCGGCAGCAGCAAACCCCGGCGGCCAATCTGCAAGCTTGAGCTGTTGAATCTTGAACAGTGGTTGAAACTTGAATGTTCAACTCCAATCTCCCAACGCAAACCATAAATGAAGTTGTAAACCCTCTGCTGGACTCTCCACAGTCAACGAGACAATACAACAAGCAAATAACTCATAAAAAATGAAACTTCTGCCTTTTATTCCCGCCGATCAGTGGCATCACGATTTTTTCAATCGAGTCGGGAAAAAATCGGGATTATAACGATTAAATTCCGACTTTTTCAACTTTCAAAAAATCGGGAAAAAGTCGGCCGATTTTATCGGCGCCTGCAAAAAATCGGGATTTTTTGAAAAATTTGCGGATTTTTCCCGACTTTTTCCACACTGCGCAATACAACCTCAATATGCTGTAGGTGCTCCTCCCATGTCCTGCTGTAAATCAAGATGTCATCGAAAAACACTAACACAAACTTCCTCAAGTGACTGCAGAAGATGTGATTCATGCATGATTGAAAAGTGGCCAGAGCATTGGTCAGTCCAAAGGCATCACCAAGAACTCAAAGTGACTGTAATGACATCTGAAAGTGGTCTTGGGAACATCCTGCTCCCTCACGCGAATCTGATGGTACCCGGATCTCAAGTCAATCTTCGAGAAGAACTTCTATCCCCTCAGCTCATCCATCAACTCATCTATCCGTGGAATGGGGTACCGGTTCTTCATGGTCTTCTTGTTGAGGGCCCAGTAGTCAATGCACATTCTCAATGTGTCGTCCTTCTTCTTCACCAATACTACTGAAGAAGCAAAAGGGCTAGTGCTAGGACGAATGTGCCCAAGAACTAAGAGCTTATGAATGGCCCTCTCAATCTCATCTCGGTAGGCTTTAGGATGCCTATTGGGTGTAGTGATGACAGCCTGGATTCCCTGCTCCAGCTCAATCGTGTGCTCAAATCCCCGATCTGGTGGCTGCCCTGGTGGTATCTCTCCAAAAACCGTGGCATATCTGTCTAAAATGGACTGTACATCTGGGTGCACGGACTGCCTTGTTGATCCTGCCTCTGAAACACGCAGCTCCACTGCCCACTCTATGTCTCCCTTCTGGAAATCTGCTTCCATCCGGTGTGCTGAAACTGTCTGTGGTGGGTAGGTGTGCATACCCCAAATCTTCTCGTGCCTCCCAGTCTTCTTATCCATCCACTTCATCTCCAAGGTCTCCCAACCTATGGTGACCTTCCCCAGCGTGATCAACCACTGCACCCCCAGTATCACGTTGGTGTTCGGAATGTCCACCACGAAGAAGTGGTCTGTCAAGGTGTAAGTCCCCATAGTCACTGCCAAGGCTTGCACATGCCTGGCACACTACATGGTCCTATCACTTGGAACCAGTACCGAAAACCCATCAAAGGTCTCTGTTGGTATGCTCCTCCACTCTACCAATTGGGCATCAATAAAATTGTGGGTGGCCCCAATGTCCACTAATAATGAAACGTGTTGTCCCTGCACAGTACCTTGGACACGCAGTGTCAAGTATTTGGGAACTCTTCGCAAAGAAGCAAGGGCTCACCCGGTAGGTGCAAATGCCACACCTCCTGCTCCTGGTGGTGGAGGTGGCAGATGATCTCCCCTCTGCGTTGCACTGCTACCTCCTGCGTCTATCTCCTCATACTCCTCTTCCCCGCTACTGTCGGACAAAACCTTGATGTAATGTGCCTTCCCCGCGACACAACGGTGTCCTGGTGCCCATAGCTCCTGGCATGTGAAACATAGTCTCTTCCGCCTCAGATCTCTCTTGGTCTCGTCATCCAAGGGCCCTCTGCTTTGGTTCCCCTTTGGAGGCGGAACCCTCGTGTCCTTCCCCTTCGGCTGGAATGCCGGTCTCTGGGGAAAAGGAGCTCTAGTCCGAGGTAGTGCATCCTACAAGTCCCGAGTCCTCCCAACTGCGTCATGGAGTGTAGCTGACCTCATCGATCTGACTAACTCCCGAAGAGGCTCTTCCAATCCATCGATGAACATGTAGATCATCCGGGCTGCGGATAAATTAGGGACCATCACGGAGAGTCTCAAGAACTCTAAAATGTATGTGTTCGGACTCCTGATTTGCTTGAGCTTAGTCAGCTCAACAAAGTGCTCCTCTGGATCCCTCCGATCAAATCGCTCTATCAGCCTCCGTGTAAACACGACATATGCTGTCACTCCCGAGTGCCCCAACATAGCCATCTCGAGAAACTACCAGTCATGGGCCTCGCCCTCTAGGTGCAGCGTTGCCACCTTGATGGCCTCTGTCTCTGCCATCTAGTTAAGCTAGAAATATATATCCAACTTCTCCACCCAAGCCTTTGCCAAACACTTGGTGGACCCATCAAATGTCAGTAGATAAAATCGGCATATCGTGCGCTGTACATCCCCATCCTGAGAATGCCTGTTTCCCCTGTGATGGTTGCGGGGTCTGCTGTCCCTCTTGAGCTGTACAAAATCATGGAATGTGAGGGCATCTTTGAACTCCTGTCCATAGGACTGATACTCGACAAAGTAATCTCCCATGTGAGCCGGTTCCTGCTCCTGCTGTGCTCCTGCCCCAGTGTCTGCGGCAAGAAATGTGGGCATTGTGGAACGTGGAGGTGTATGTGACGCCATCTACTGCGCTGTGAGGTGCTCCTGCAAATGATGGGATGTGCCTGATCCCTCTCCGATATGGAAACCCCTTGGGGTTTCACGCTGTCTAGATTCTGTAGTGAACCTTTGCCCCATCTCTTCTATCCGCCTCGACAAATCTTGCATTGATTTGAGGAGAAGTTCACCGAACTCCTTCCCGACATCTCTTTCCTCCGCCATTGGTTCCTCCTCTTCTGCGTCCACTACCGGAACATAGTCACCTTCCCCGAAAGTGATCTCTAACCTTCGCTCTTGGTCTTTATACTTCCTCCCTTGGTAACAAATGTATGGTTTTCCTGCTGGTGTCATAGACAATCTGCTCCACAGGCTGAGCCAAGTGTATGAGCTCTGATACCACTGTAATATTCCGAATAGAAATAGATAGTAGTATAAAGCACATAAACAAAGAACTACAACAAATAGAGAGACATCACATGAACCAGAGACAATATGGAGAACGCTGAGCCATTTTATTAAATACTGGAAGATGAAATAAGAAAAAAGGTGATCAAAATGATGGCACCTTGGCTTGCACTAGGCAAGCGTAGAAATACTCTCAGAATATATCACTGAATGGCAGCTCCCTCAATAACTCCGTAATCTCCAAGCTATTGTGCTGCTGCAATTGCTGGAATGAACTGACTATTTGGGGCTGCTCCCCACCTCAGAAAATTATGGAACTTTGGGAATGGCCTCTCCACCCAATACCTAGAAAAGCCCAGAGAGCTTTTCTGAAATGGCTAATCTCCGAAAATGACCTCTCTTGAGGCTCCACGCTGTCCCAATGATAAACGATAGCCCTGAATAATCTACTGCAAACAATGGCCTCCAACTCTATCAAAATGATGGAATAGGGAAGGGCTGACCCCTTTCCAACTCTCCCAGGCTGAATCCCCTGATAGACCCTCATTCCGGAATCACCACCTCCAAAGACTGTGTCCTCCCTCTCACTGACTGCGCTGTCTCTGCAAGTGAATGCTCCCAACTGTGGTTGCTGCAACTCCTTCTGAATAAGGATGGAACTCCTCACCCGAGCAGGCACTTGAAGTCCCCCGGTGCTGAGGTTGGGATCTCCACACGGAGACACCCGATGTGCTGAACAGCATGTGCAGACTTTGCTAAACAACAAAAGCATGCTCAATGTCAAGAGACAAATAACATAGATGCATAATCAAATAATCCAAATGAGGAGCCTCTCTCCCTTTTTATGCTTGGAGAGCCTTGCTCTCACCTACGCCCCACCATCAACAACGCTGTCTCCTTGGGCCACGCTGTCCCTCTAGCTCTATGCTGACTTGGGCCCACACTGCCCATGCTAACATCTCCTCCACACTGCCACTTCTTCCTCTAGGCCCCACGCTTCCAAGTAATCATGTCTCCAAGTGACTTTAGGAAATGTTTTTATCCTGAGTGTGAGTTAAGTGTCCCTCTTCACCCACTTTATTTTTAACTTAACTTTATTAAAGTGAAATAGTCAAAAATTAATATTTCCAATTAGCTATTGCTAATTGAGAATATTACATGTGATCTAGTACTGTAGGTCCAGAGAGCTACAAATGGGCAGGATCCTTGAGGAGTCCACCTCTTGGATGAATACCTTGCTACGAGAGCCCATATCAGAAGTAGCTAGGATGGACTATAGTGTTAGTTGGTGCAGAGGAGTGCTGGAGTGACAGTTGCAGTGACAGTTGCAGTGGCTAGGAGCGCCAGATGTTGAGCAGTGTAGAGTAGAGTTGGTAGCAGTGCAGAGTCAGTAGCAGCGCAGAGGCTTCAGAGGGTTAGCGCAGAGACTAACAACAATCAGAACTCCAGTGACAGATGCATCATGCTGAGCACATTTGGTTCAATATTTTGGATGTTTTTTTGTTGCAACAACAATAGAGTTGCAATGCAGATGCAGTTGAAAGCAACATGCAGAGTCAGCAGCAACACAAATGTAACATTTGCGCAGTAGTTGGTGGACAATGATGTTAGACATCAACAATGCAGAGGGAGATGATACAGAGTCAGGGTGATGCTTCAGCAGGTTGCATTACTAGAGCACATTCCTTGCTAAGAGGGAGTGTTGATTTCTGGTAGCATCCGATATGCTCTAGCCTCAAGAATTTGTAGGGAGGCTATGACATATGCATTCCACAATACCCAGAAATCGTTTTGGGAAATTCCACTCAGAGACAGTTTAATAAAAATAATTAATTATTTTTAATGGATGCCTATGTCTAAACTCAGGAAATTAAAATAATTAAAGGGCATTAATTAAACTGGGTGTTAATCTTCAAGGAAAAGACGAAGATCGAGTCAAGATGATTTGATCCATTGATTGTTCAACGAGAAGATTATAAGAAGGAGCTCGATGGGCATTTGGAAGACACATCGAATTAGAGATCTAGAGATCGATTTCTCAAGAGAGCAGCGCAACAGTTGTCGAAGGCAGATCGAGAAGATTTTTTGCAGTGAGAGGCAGGGATAGTGACTGGTGGAAGTTTTTCTGATTCGGTGAATACAATGCAGAGGAGGAAAAGAGTGATCTAGAGAGTCCGTCCAGAGACCGAGAGGAGATCCACAGCTTTGTTGAGGAGCAGTCTTGATCTAGTGTCGGGAGTCGGGGTGTGAGACTGAAGGGTCAGAGATCCGAGCATCCAGACAACATATTGATTAGCCAAGGGAGTGATGCAGTCCCTATGAGTTGTGACGCAGAGGAAGCGCATTGACTGCACAGAGGAAACTTGGGGCTAGCCAATCAGAGGCTGGATCAATGTCGGTTCGCTAGTGATAGTGTGAGGTTATTTATCACTAACATTTTGCCAATTATTTTCTCTGCATCGGATAGCCAGTAAGGCATCCAATATTGTATTCAGTGACTACTGCATAATAATACAAACCCTCAGCTGCTGCACATTTGTCCAAAAATAACGGTGTCCACTGTGTGCTTATTTCTTTCCTGCGCTATGTATTTGTTTCCACAACACTTTTATATTTGTGAAGACTGCAATGTGTTAGTTTTGTTATTTACCGTAGCAAACAGTAAATAATTTTTTTCAGTTATATAACAAAATAGAAGAAACTTAAATAGTTGTTGTAGAAGGATTCCAATCGTGGAATTTTCACACATTATTCTTTCTGCTATTTTTTTTTGATATTATGCTATTATTCTCTCAATTTTACACGGATAGACCTTGATATATTAATGGTATCATTTTACCCTTATATATATATATATTTTGACTCCAATATAAAGATATTTTTACTATTATATTTTTCCATATATAATTTGGTATTTTAATAATATAATATTTATATTATTATATTATTGTAATATTTGTATTCTTATTTGATTTGTTTACTTAATTAATATATTTGGTTATTTAATTTTTATAATGATTGAATAAATTTTGATTTTAATTAATTAGTTAATCTATTTTTAACTATTATCTAATTAATCTCTTTATTGTTTATAATAATTACCTTGTTTGACCATTTGAATCTTTTAGAACTCTTGACCTCCTTCCTTATATTAAGGATATTATTACTATTTATTCTTATTTAATTTGTTATTTTAATATTATGATATTTATATTCTTATATTATTATAATACTTTTATCCTTATATTAGTATCAAAGTAACAAAAATCGCGAGTTTTTCGGGCTGCCGATTTTATCGGCGATTTTTTCAACGATTTTTTGAAAAAATCGTTATCGCGAAAAAATCGCGATTTTTACGAAAAAAATCGCGATTATTTTGGTAAAAATCGTGGGCCCATCAAATAGAAACCCTATAAGTTCAAAAATCGATTTTTTTTTGGTCATTTTTGCAGCCCTCTCATTTTCCTAACACACCCTGTTGGCAGTTCATGGTAATGTTAAATTCTTAAAGTAAAAGTGATATTTCCTTTATTTTTCATTTTCATCCTTTTACTTCAATTTTTAACATTACCATGAAATGACTCAGGATGTTTAAGAGTGGTTTCGACCTCATTGGATTTCATATGGAGAAACTAGAATTTTAGATTTCACTCAAAATTCAGCGGACTTAATGGTTTTCAGGGTTTCATGGTTTGGGGATTTGCATTGTTTCCATTTGATTCTATTATGTGTAAGGGTATGAGATTGGCATTTGATCAAGAGTATGAAGTCCTTTAAGAACCTTGATGTTGGTGGTATTGATTGTTGAACTTTGTTGATGTTGGTGGTATTGATTGTTGAACTCCCCTACTATGGCCTTAACAAGAATGTACCCTTCACTCAAAGGAAAACAACTGGTTAGGCATGTTAATCTTTTTCTACCGCATTTTAAGGTTGAGCAATCCAAGTCTGAAGACTTTGAGCTAGATGATGTTTATGTATCTCTTGTTGATGATTCCATTTCTAGTAGCGATGAATCAATGATGAGTTTCATGAGGAGGAGGAGGAGCAACAATAGGAGGAGGAGGTGACACCACCTACCCCTGCTACCGGTAGAGGACGTGGTCTACCTCCTTTAGCTCCTAGTGCTTCAGGATCTGGAGCACAACAGAGTCCATTGCTAGCCCCGCCAACTTCTTCGTCTAGAGGGAAAGCTGTTACATTTTCTCGCAAGAGGGGCAGAGGAAATCAGTAGTATAGGTTATTTGGTGCATTCTTTTGTATATAACATTATGACTCATGATATGAGATACATTATTATATTTTTTGTTGATATTTTGAGGTTGAGTTGAGACTCGGGACTTAGTATTCAGGACAGGATTCAGTTTTATGTGTGATGTAGCACTAGACATGATATTACACATCTTATATATTAGTTTTTTTTTCATATTTATGTGTCAATGCATTTATTTTATGCTGTAGATGCTTTAGATATTAAAAAAATTGAAAAAAAATGAATATTTTTGTATGTGCCAATTTTTTCCCGATTTTTACGATTTTTCCCGATTTTTTCCCCTCGGCGATTTTATCCCGATCGCGATTTTTGTTACTTTGATTAGTATATTTGAGTATTTAATTTTTATGTTAGTTAAATTAACCATTTAATTCTTGATATTAATTAATTAATCCCTTTATTATTATTATTATTATTTTTAACCATCTAATGTTTACCTAACCTCTCTTTTCCATTTTTTGGCCTTGCATCTCTCACCTATTTTATCTTTCAATGCTTGATCAGATTTCTTATCAGTGTCCTGATGATGAGGCACACTTTCTGGCTTGAAACATCTACTAAAAGCTTTAATGTGATGGATCTGGAAATATCAGATCAAAATCACAAGTTATGTAACAAACAACAAAGAATAGAAATAATAAAAATTCAGCTACATACTCTTATTATTTTGGTGTATGGTTGTATGCTTCATTTATTTGGTTGTTATCCACTCATTCATTTTCTGAGCAGTATGTTGTGAATACACCAGTGTGTTTAATATAGTTGATTTTGAAATATCTGTAAGAAATTAGAATGCCAAGCTGTTTGAAATTTCTAAATGAGGTAAAATCTGCTTCAGATATCCAAACGTTGCTTCACATTATACATTTATGATTTGAAATAGAAGATTCAGTTTTCAGCTGCATTTTAATCTTCTATCTTATCCTTACTGTTCAAGGAATAGGCTGCAGTTTGATATCTATATATATATATATATGTAGACATTTAATGAAACTGACTAATATAAAGGGTTGTCGAAATGGTTTTGCAGCCAAGTTGCCAACACACTAGAAACTTTATGCTTGCCCAAGGGATCTGCTATTGCGATTGATATGCCTATGGCTGTTACTGCAGTTATTATCTACCTTGCAGTGGTTTTGGCAGGTCATGTTGTTGTATCTATTGCTGACAGCTTTGCTTCTTGTGAAATTTCCACACGTTTAAGAATTTCCAATGCAAAGGCAATCTTCACACAGGTTTGCATCATACTTTTCTGAGGTTGCTTAAACTATAACTATATTTATTTTGAGTTTTGAATCCTGTGAACAATGCTCCAACTCTGACATTCAAGTATGTTTGAATACCTACCTACTGTACTATCACGGTTCAATCATGTAGGTGGTTCCATTTGCATTGAATGAATGAGTAGAAGTTTATGATTGTATTTTGATATTTTCCTATATATTATTCTACTGCATTCCAGTATTAATTTCAACAGTTCTTCCGTTTGTACTCGAAAACAGTTTGGTATTTCCTTTGGCATCAGCAATGCAAACAACACTGGTCTAAGATCATTTCCACAACATCCCATCATAGATCAGAACTGTCTTGAAGTAGAATTGTTTATCATCCAATACTTAATGGCATTAGCTTATATTTAGGACTTTGTGTGGAAACAAGATAATTTTGTTAAAAATCATTGTTGTATCAATCAAGTTTGAGTCCAATTATAGATAATTATTTTCTTTGATAGCGGACAGCAGGATGAGTGGGATGAAATCAATGAGGTTGGTGTGGAAGGTCATGGAGAGAATAAGTCCAATCCATCTGGAACTAAGAGTCCACTCTGGATTCTGACACCTCTTTTGGAGTATCAGAGATCATCAAACTGGCTTGCAGAATTACAACAGGTTGGAGCTGAATTGTTCGACATTGTATCTGAATTACAGGCACAGATTGCAGAGAAGGACACTAATAACTGGATTGGAATAACAGAAATTTCTGTGCAGAATTTGGAGATCTCAGAACTTAAACAATGATTTTTTAGCCCTAGATCAGAAGTACTTGGACCTGGAACAGAAATACTTGCACTTGAGCATAAACCCTTGGATGATGAAGAGTTGCGTCCTCTCATCTCCAGGGAAACAACAGTTACTGTCTGCATGCTGTCATTGCAGAACTGAAAATTCGACAGGCTGAAATTTTGAACCAGCAAGAAAACCGGAAACATGGCATAATAGTGCAAAAACAATCCATACAAAACCAGATTGAGAAACAAAACTCTTGGGTTTAGGTGGTCAAGGTGAAGAAATCACCTCTGACTGATAAGTGGATGGTGCAGACAAATTTCAAAGAGGAAAGGCTCATGTCAAGGAATCACACCTCGGAGTCTGACCTCTGCCCTCTTCATGATTCTTTACAGACGAGTCTTTCTTTCATCTATGACACTTTCGATTTGAAGGATATTAAGTTTTAACCTTGACCAGTCGTGGAGGATGTTGAATGGAGTTAGAGGAAGAAGGGTTCAGCCAAGTTTAGAGGTGCACTAAACTTAGCAGGGGGACCCACAGGTGGACGAAGGTGCAGTTTCACACTTTATCTCATTATTTTATTTAGGAAAATTAAATTTTCCTATAGTCAAAAATTGAATTGATCTCAACCATCCATTGAGATCTAATCTTAGCCCTTCGTGGAAGTGGTCAGACCAGGTCGACTTCATAGGGGGAAGAAGGTGCAGACTTGGCTCATTATGCACTAGACAACTTGTGTGTTCAGTTCAACAGGAAAAGAGTGTTTAGTTCAGCGCAGCTAGGGCAAGAAAAGGAGGCCAAACGGCCTCAGAAACTTCCAGCCAACGTTCATCTTCAGTGAGGCCAATTAGCAGCGTAGAGGGGCCGTACTCAGGCTGTACAGACTTGTACGATTTCTGTACAGCGTGCAGGCAGTAAGGTCAAGAGGGAGCAGAGTGCAGATCAGTTTGTGTTGAGGGACCTGCAGAGTGAAGGGAAGTCTTCCTTCCTCTTTGTAAACTTTTCCTGAATATTGTAAATCACCAAAGCATAATAAGAACACACAAGTTTGCAGGTTTTCCTCGGAATTGGGGTTTCCTAGGTAAATTTCTGGTGTATTGTTTTAATGGTGTGTTTGTCTTCAGTTTTTCCGCTGTGCATGCAAGTTAGGAAACTCAGGATAACATTGGATTTAAGTTAGAGTTTCAGTTTCAGTTTCAGTTGCTTTGCTCTAGATATTCAGTGTTTAGGTTCCGCGTTTGAAGGAAAACTAACGTTGTATCAGAGCTCTGCCTCTGATTGAAGACCAACATCATTGTTTCTATCTCAGGATTAGGTTAAAGACGCAAAGAAGAGCGTAGTTCAGTTCAGGGGCTGCGCTAGGGTTTTTCGTAACATGACCAGGGTTTTTGGGCAGTTCGAATAGCAGCATGGCATATTTGGGGCTGAGATTTGAGGACAGCCTTGATGCGGCCTCCAATTTTGTTCTTGGAGAGAGAGGATTGGTGCAGTGCTGGAAGAGCAAGGAGTTTGGGAGTTTGTGGACAGTCCACCAGCCCAACTAGCAGACCCTCAACAGCTAGCTTAGCACAATAAGAAAGACACAAAGGCCAGAAGAATTATTCTTGAAGGAATCAAGGATCATTTCATACATCACCTGTTCGGCAAGAAGCCAACATAGGCTATGTGGGCAACGATCATAGGGCTGTACTAGGGTTTGAGTGAGGCCATGAAACTGGTACTCAGACACAAACTTAAAAACATTCTTGACAGTCACAAAATCTCAGTGCAGTGACTATTGTGTGAAGGATTAAATATCAGATCCTGTGGTAAATGAAACACAGATCTCATCACAGCTCAGACTGTGGACTATCCTTTATGAATTTGGAGCTACAAACATAATCTTGGATTTATTGCTGTTGACTGTGGAGGAAACATAACTTTGGACCTGGCTGTGGAGAGGTATTTGAGGACAGACCTGTGGGCAGTTCATCTACAAGTGCCTCAGAACTTGTTGAAAAAATAATTTGAAGAACCTTGTTGAGGAACTGTAGTGGAGCAAGACCTTGGGATTGAACCAGTTTGAAGTAATCTTGAAGAAGGGTTGATTTTGAAGATCTTTTTGGAGCAGACTTAGTGTAGGCTGGTGAAGATACCTCGTTGAGAAGCTTTAGCTTATTGAAGACACCATGATGCACTATTGAAGGCCCTCATGATGTAACCTTTGTTGATTTATGGTAGCATCGGATGTGCTCTAGCCTTATAACTTTGTATATAGGCTAGGACACATGTATTCCGTAAAACTCAGAAATGGTTTTGGAAAATTCCACTTATAGATGGTTTAATTAAAATAATTAATCGTTTTTTAATGTTTTCCTAAGTCTAAACTTAGGGAAACTGATTAATTAAAGGGTATTAATTAAACTAAGTGTGAATCTTCTAGATAAAGTCATGGATCACCTCCAAGTTAATCTTAGCTCTTGATTATGATTTAATCTTGGCCATTGAAGGTTCAACAGAAGAATATAAGAAAGAGGGTGAGGGGCCTATGGAAAATACAGTGTGACACTTGAGCCATTGAGCATTTTCGTTTTGTGTGAGGAGACACAGCTTTTGATCAAGGATCAAATCACTAGGGCAGGGTTTGCTAAGTGATTGTGATTCAATGATCAGATCTAGAGAGGGGCAGAAGCAGAGATTGGTCAAGTGGACCAAGAATACATTTCAGAGTGAGGCAGCACTTACGCAGAAGAGAGACAACGTAGTTTTCTGCAGAGGTGACACAGTTCCTGCAGAGAATCACGCAAAACCAATGCAGTGTCTCTTGGAGTCGGTCTGGAGAAAGCTAGAGGCTGAGGTTCTAAGCCAGGAGGGCCAAAATCTAGCTTCAGATCAGCCAGATTAGTTGCAGAGAAGGGTGACGCAGTCCCTCAAGCTTTCCCATGTAGGCTTACGCAGATTCAACATAGGCAATCCTGCAGAGGCAATGAGGGCTTCACCAGCGTTGTTTTTGATTAGCCAGAGACTTGCTCAGTGAGGTATATCTCACAGTTATTTTTGCTATCTAGATTTCTCTGAAGGGTTTGCCGGATGTTGGCACCCTAGTTGTATTCAAGATTCTGCTGCTTAATAATGCAAACCCTCAGATCTGTTGCAATTGTTTTCCCAAGTTGGGTTTTTCCAGGGACTTACTCCAAAAACTACTGTGTCACATGTGGATGTTTTTCATTGTATTTTGTCCAGATTGTTTCAGCACTTAGATTTATTTCCATACTATTATTTGTGTAGACTGCTTCAGAAATTACTTTGATATTTCATAGTAATGAAATAATTATGTAACATAATAGAAGAAGTAATTTAGATTTGTTGCAGTAGGAATCCAGATCTAGGATTTTTCACAACCTTGAAGAAACTTGTGTGGTTAACATGAAGAGCAGTGGTGACACCTTCTGAGAAGATAAGGTTGTCATTAATGAAGTGATTCGGAGAAGGCATTGTTTAGGGTGAAGATATTGTCAGGGATGATTGCAGAAGATATTGGGAGCCTTGAATAATTACTAAACTTATCTTGAAGAATTGAAGTTGTGGGTTGGAGCCCTAGAGGATAGGAGTCCTCAAGAAGACTAGGTTGGAGCCTGTACCAGAGATAGGGTTGGAGCCTCAAAGAGACAAGGTTGGTTCCTTGGGAAGATAGGGTTGGAGCCTCATGAAGTCTAAGTTGTCACTTGGAAAAGTATAGGTTGGAGCTTGGGGGATTGTAGATTGGTGTCTTCATCTAGGGTTGGAGCCCTAAACTATTATTGTACTTGATTCATTGTAAAGAAGAGGGTTTAGGTCCTCGTTATATCTGATTAATAAAATCCTTTATTCTATATTGTTAATTTTGTGTTCTAAATATAAGTGACCTTAATTGGTAAATATAACCAGTGTTGCGAACATCTCGATAACATCCCGATTTTATCTCAAAATCACGATTTTATGGCCTAGCCGATGTTTGTCGATTTTTACCGATATTTTCACGATATTTACGATTTTTTTGTTTTCAAGACCCTTGCCGATTTTATCCCGATGCCTATGTTCGCAACAGTGAATATAACAATTGAAAAGAAACACTGAATCACCCCGCTCTTAGTATTTCCAACACAAAATATGTTTTCAGTAAGTTATGGCCATATATACCAGAATAGCATGTAGTAGGTTGATTGGAGCATTACTCTGCTGAATTTTTTTTAGTGTGCCAGAGTGGGTATTATATGTGATCTTAGAGGACCTAAGCAACTTGAGTGAGAAGCCATAATAATATATCTTGATGAATCTCTAGCCTTTATCTATATGATGACAAGCCCTCCTTGATTGATGCTCATAGTTCTCTTGTCTTTAATGAAATAGGGATGCCTATCCTAATGGAGAACTTAAGTGAAGAAGCCCTAAACTCTGTCCTAAACACAAAATCCTAAAGGCTGCCTAAAATGAAATAATGATGACTGTTCACAAAAATAATTTTTTATAAATGGAAAATGACTTTATTTGAAGGTAGAGATGGCATAGGCTTGTAGAGGATTTCTTCCTCTTTCCAATGAGCTATCATTTGTCTTCTAACTCCTTCTAGATTGGGAGAAATTGAATTTTTAAGGTAAAAAAGTCATTACTCTTGGTGAGCTGACTTGGGTAGGCTCATACCCCATAACCAAGAGACGTGTCTCTTCGTTGGAGGTCAAATTAGTATAAATAAAAGTGTAAATACTTCATTTCTACCATCAATTTCAGTGAAGATAATTCAGTGTACATCACAGCAAGGGTAGTTCACACCTTGTGAACTAAAGGAGGTCATAGAAGGAATGATTAAGGGTTAGATCAGTCTTGATAACCGCAAACGTGAAGTTGCAACCTCTGAACCAAACCTCAGATATGTTGAGTGATAGCTACAAGACTTCAGACTTGTTTGGCAGCCTTCGACAAGATGGGTAAAGGACTTCGGACCTTTTATTATTGCAGCCTAGAACCTACCACAGAACTCAGACTTGTTGGAGTGAAGTTTCAACACCGTTAGACTTGTTTGGGTTTTCCAGATTGCAGTCTCAAGACTTTTCTGTGGTGAATATCTACCATACCTCGGACCATATTAAAATGTGTGAACAATCATCTTTTGGAGGCTCGTAGGCCTAGTCTCTGTGGAGCTCGGATTGAGAAATTGCTGATCTGTGTAGCTTGGACTAGAACAGTGGAAAGCCACCTGTGAGCAATGAACCAATGGTTTACCTTAAAGACAATAATTCGTATCTGAAGCTTGAAGGGTTGGACTTGTAGACTGAGCAATGTAACTTGTGATCATTAGTTCAAGAACAGTCACACATACCTCATCTCCCTCACCTCGGACCTGTGGAATGAAGTGACTGGAATAGGATCTCGACCTGTGAACAATTGCTACTATACAGTGAAGCTTGGATTGCCAAAGAACTACAATACTTCGGACCTCAGTCCTGTAGGAGCTCGGTTAAGTAACATTCTTGACAGTCACAAAATCTCGGTGCAGTGACTATTGTGTGAAGGATTAAATATCAGATCCTGTGGTAAACGAAACACAGATCTCATCACAGCTTGGACTGTGTACTATCCTTTATGAACTCGGAGCTACAAACATAATCTCGGATTTATTGCTGTTGACTGTGGAGGAAACATAACTTCGGACTTGGCTGTGGAGAGGTATTTGAAGACAGACCCGTGGGCAGTTCATCTACAAGTGCCTCAGAACTTGTTGAAAAAATAATTTGAAGAACCTTGTTGAGGAACTGTAGTGGAGCAAGACCTTGGGATTGAACCAGTTTGAAGTACTCTTGAAGAAGGGTTGATTTTGAAGATCTTTTTGGAGTAGGCTTCGTGTAGGTTGGTGAAGACACCTTGTTGAGAAGCTTTAGCTGATTGAAGACAGCATGATGCACTGTTGAAGGCCCTCATGATGTAACCTTGAAGAAACTTGTGTGAGTAACATGAAGAGTAGTGGTGACACCTTCTGAAAAGTTAAGGTTATCATTGATGAAGTGATTTGGAGAAGGCATTGTTTAAGGTGAAGGTATTGTCAGGACTGATTGTAGAAGATATTGGGAGCCTTGAAGAACTACTAAATTTATCTTGAAGAATTGAAGCTGTGGATTGGAGCCCTAGAGGATAGGAGTCCTCAAGAAGACAAGGTTGGAGTCTGTACCAGAGATAGGGTTGGAGCCTCAAAGAGACATGGTTGGTGCCTTGGGAAGATAGGGTTGGAGCCCTAGAGGTTGGAGCCTCATGAAGTCCAAGTTGGTGCTTGGCAAAGTATAGGTTGGAGCTCGGGGAATTGAAGATTGGTGTTTTCATCTAGGGTGAGCCCTAAACTATTATTGTACTTGATTCATAGTAAAGAAGATTATTTAAGTCCTTGTTATATCTGATTAATAAAATCCTTTATTCTATATTGTTCATTTTGTGTTAACTGGTAAAAATAAAAATTGAAAAGAAATATTGATTCACCCCCCTCTCCGTAATTCCAACAATTTGTATTAGAGCCAGTATCTTCAGTCAAAGCTTAACAGCTTGAAGGTTGATCCTTAGAACACAAATGGAAAAGCCAAGGAAGAAAGCCTCCAATCCTTCTAAAAATGTCTCTTCTTCAACCATGAAAGCAGAAGATAATCAAATTGAGAAATCTCCATTGTTCAATGGAAACTTTGATATATGGAAGGTGAGAATGAAGAATTTTTTAATAGCTGAAGGTTTTGAAGTCTGGGAATCAGTGATTACTAATGGCATGATGGAAGAAGAATCCAAGGAACATAATGCTAATGCGATAAGAGCATTCTGGAGTGGGCTACCAGATCCTATAAAGGCCAATGTTTTGAAATATTCATCGGCAAAAGGTATGTGGGACAAACTTCAAGATCTTCACTCAAAAGGAGCATTGACCATGACCTATAGTCAAGAATATGATGGAAAGCAAGATGGAGAGGATGAGGAGGATGACGAGGAGGTAGGAGATAGTCAGACAGCCCAGGATCAGTTGCCACCTCCACCTCCAAGTACAGGAGGTGCAGCTTTTGCACCCACAGGAGGGACCCTTGCAGCATTGCCAGGAGTTCCCAAGTACTTGATGCTGCGCATACGAGGGAAAGTACGTGGCCAACGAGTGTCAGTTTTGGTTGACAGTGGGTAAACCCACAACTTCATTAATGCACAAATGGTCGAGCGGAGAGGTATACCGACCGAGAGCTTTGACGAATTTTCAGTTTTGGTTCCAAGAGCCCAGATGATGCAGTGTGCCTGGTATGTTCCAGAGTTGGCAGTGACGATGGGTACCTACATCGTGACCGACCAATTTTTCGTGGTCAACATATCGGATACCAATGTGGTATTGGGTGTTCAGTGGTTGATTACTCTGGGGAAGGTCACCACAGATTGGGAGGCCTTAGAGATGGAGTGGGATGATAAGAAGACCAGGAAGCATAAGAAGATCCGCGGGATGCACACTTACCCACCTCAGACGGTTTCGACACACTGGATGGAGGCAGATTTCTAGAAGGGAGACATAGAGTGGGCAGTTGAGTTGCGGGCATCAGAGGCAGGGACCACCGGTCAGGCAGTTCATCCTGATATACAGGCCATCCTTGACAGGTATGATGCAGTGTTTGGGGATATACCACCAGGTCGACCACCGGATCGAGGATTCGAGCACACCATTGAGCTTGAGCAGGGCATTAAGGCAGTGATTACTACCCCCTATAGGCATCCCGAAGCCTATCGGGATGAGATTGAGCGGGCCATCCAGGAGTTGCTGGCTGTTGGGCACATCAGACCGAGCACGAGTCCGTTTGCTTCTTCCGTGGTGTTGGTGAAGAAGAAGGATGACACCTTGAGGATGTGTACTGACTATAGGGCCCTGAACAAGAAGACCCTGAAGAACAGGTATCCTATACCCAGGATCGATGAGTTGATGGATGAGCTGAGAGGAGCCAAGTTCTTCTCAAAGATTGATTTGAGATCAGGGTACCATCAGATTCGCGTGAGGGAACAGGACATTCCCAAGACCGCCTTCAGGTGTCTTTATGGGCACTTTGAGTTTTTGGTTATGCCCTTCGGGCTAACCAATGCCCTAGCTACTTTTCAGTCTTACATGAACCATATCTTCCGCAGTCATCTGAGGAAGTTTGTATTGGTCTTTTTCGATGACATACTCATATATAGCAGGACTTGGGAGGAGCATCTCCAGCATATAGAGGCAGTATTACATATCTTGGAAGAGCAACAGTTCTATGCTAAGCTCTCCAAGTGTGAGTTTGGGATGACGAAGATGTTGTATTTGGGTCACATTATTGGAGCGGACGAAGTCAGAGTCCATGAGGAGAAGATCAGGGCCATCAGAGATTGGCCGGAGTCGAGGAACGTGATGGAACTTCGAGGATTCATTGGCATATGTACTTATTACAGGAAGTTCGTCAAGAGTTTCTCACATCTTGCTGCACCCCTTACAGATTTAACGAAAAAGGGGGCATTCAGTTGGCCGGATACAGTGCAACGAGCCTTTGACAGGCTCAAGGAGGTGATGAGTAGCTGCCCAGTGCTTGCATTGCCGGATTTTACGCAGCCATTTGTTTTGGAGTGTGATGCGTTGATAGTGGGGATCGACGCAGTATTGATGCAGGGAGGACACCCTATAGCCTTTGAGAGCCGGAAGCTCCTTCCGCACGAGAGGTTGTATTCTATATAAGGCAAGGAGATGTTGGCCATTATGCATGCATTGGCCAAATTTCGGCAGTACTTGGTAGGGAACAGGTTCAGGATGAGGACTGATCACAACAGCCTCAGGTTCTTTTTGGAGCAGAAGCAACTACAGGAGAGGCAACAGAAGTGGATCAGTAAGATCCAAGCATATGACTTTGAGATTGAGTATGTCAAGGGTAAAAATAACGTGGTAGCAGATGCCCTTTCACGTAGACCAGCCACGTTATCTCTTATGAGCTTGGATACAAATTGGAGGGCTCGACTTTTAGTGGAGTACTCCAAGGACAGATTTGCATGTGAGGTTCTGGATGGACAAAACCAGTAGAAGCTGTATGCTAATAGAAATCGGGTGGAGAGACAGTTTGAGGTAGGGGACTTGGTCTACCTACGATTACAGCCATATCGACAGTTGACACTGAAGCAGAAGGGAGTTGAAAAGCTCAAGCCCCACTTTTACGGGCCATACAGGGTGATACGCAGGATTGGACAGGTTGTGTATGAGTTGGAGCTGCCCCAAGGCAGCAAGATCCATAACGTTTTTCATGTATCATGCCTGAAGAAGGCACTAGGGCAGCAGGTGACAATGACAGATGAGCTATCACCCATGGATGATGAGGGGCATTTGGTGTTGCAGCCAGAGGCTATTATTGATACTAGGGAGAGGCAGTTACGGAGCAAGACAGTCCGAGAATTCTTGGTGAGGTGGAAGAATTTGCCAGATGAGGATGCCACTCGGGAGAGTGAAAAGATTTTGCAGCATCCATCACTTCAGTTGCTTGAGGACAAGCAACATTTTGTCGGGGGAGACTGTAATATTCTTAATTAGCAGTGGCTAATTGGAATATTCGATTTTGCTCAATTTTGTCGTCTATAGTTTATTAATAAATAAAAAGGTGAGTGGAGAGGGTCTAACTCACTTAGTGGAATAAAACACACTCCCTAGTAGCACAATGTTGTGACTTAAAGGGAGCCAAAGGGGGCCAAGCACCACGTAGAGAGGGGGCCCACGTATGCTCTAGAAGAGACTGCACAGATGAGGATGAGGACATGGCAAGAGGGAGGCTACGTTGAGGAGATAGGCCTTAGGGTTTTGGAGGAAGGCCAACGTTATAAAAGAGGGAGGAGCCTCCTCATTTGATTCATTCATGGTTGATGATATTGAGTTGGTCGTTTTGACTTCTTGAGCACGCTCGCTGTTTAGCCTGTCTGCAGCACTGTTTAGTGCGTTGAGTGTCTCCGGTCAGAGATCTCGCCCTTAGCCCCGGGGGACTTCGAGTGCCTACTTGGGCAAGGTATTTCCTTCAGCATTTTGGAGAAGGTTTGGTGTTTGGGTTTTGTTGCTGAGCCGAGCATTCAGAGAGACTGCGCAGTCACTGAGAGGGAGGACGTAGTCAATCTAGGAGGAGCTCCGGATTGGGATTTTTGCAGGGGTTTTGAGCCGGGAGACTGAGCAGAGGATCAGCCTTTGCACTTGGGAGGATTTTGGTGGAGTTTGAGGCAGCATTTCATTCATTCCTATTCAGCCACTGCACAGAGCCTTGGAGGCCAACGTAATTCCCCAAGGGGGTGTTTTTCGGGGGTCGACTATTTCTGATATGGTTTCTGGGTTTTGTTGAGATTGGTGAGTAGAGGAGTTTTCCAGATTTTCAGCTCATTCCGGCAAGGGGAACAGCCCCTAGTCATCAGTTCATTTTAGCAGTAGCAGCTAGGACGCAGTTCAGAGAGCAGCCATTTCCTGTGTATTCTGAGAGTATTTCTTCACTTGCCTTGAGCAAGTCTAGGTGCCATCACTTTGATCACCTATTATACTTAATTATATTTCTCAGTTTAATAAAATGGCTTAGCATTCTCTCTCTATATTCCTGGATGATTTGTCGTATATTCTTTCTATGGTATTGTAGTCTGCTGCACTATTATCTTTATATATTTCCGGGCATTCTAGTTCTATACCACTTGGTGTGTTTATATCTCACTCTTAGACAGAGTCTGGAAAGGGCCAGGTAGTCTCCGAATTTCGTCCTCTTTTCATAGGCGGCATATCTGGTAAATGCCCTCCCAGTCCATCTCTGGTTGGAGTTTGCCATGTTTTAGAGATACCCCCGAAACGAGATATTACAGTGGTATCAGAGCATAGTTCTGGCTCAGCCTGTGGAGCTAGTTGTCTATGACACCGGGGAAGAGGCCATATATTTGTTACAGAGGCAGGAAGTACAAAGATCGTGAGCATAGGTTAGAGAACACCTACGGAGAGGGAGACTGTGTTCGGGTGGTGGACACAGAGCAGGAGGACGCTGTGACAGACGCAGAACAGGAGGGGTCTGTGTTAGATTCAAAGCAGAGAGAGCCGATGGCAGATGACACTGAGGCCAAACAGTTTGGGGAGGCACTCCTCAAATCGGTGCAGGATTTAGCGAGGCAGATTGAGGTGATGGGTCAGAGATTCATCGCTGTAGAGCCTCGACAACGTGAGACCCCACGGGTATTCCAGGTAGGTGAGGGATCAAGTACATCCCACGATTTGCCAGAGCATGGTGCTGCTCAGCGTGATACTACTCAGCCGATGGCTTCACATGCACCTATACGCTCTACCATGCCCACTTTCTTGGGAGCAGACATAGGGGCAGGAGCCCAGCAGGAGGCAGAGCCCGGACACATGGGCGAATATTTTGCAGAGTATCAGGCCTATGGGCAGGAGTTCAGGGATGCTCTCTCGTTTCGAGATTTTGTTAAGCTCTAGCGGGATAGTAGACCCCGCGACCATCATAGAGGGCACCGACATTATCATGATGGAGATACCCACCGCACATCTAGCAGATTCCATTTGCCTACGTTTGATGGCTCATCAAACAGTTCGGTAAAGTCTTGGGTGGAGAAGCTGGATATCTATTTCCTGCTTAACTAGATGTCGGAGACAGAGGCCATCAAGGTGGCGACATTACATTTGGATGGTGAGGCCAAGGACTGGTGGTTCCATGGGATGGTTACACTCGGACATTCTACAGTGACGACATATGCCGAGTTTACCAGGAGGTTGATGGAGCGATTTGACCGGAGGGATCCGGAACAACACTTTGTTGAGTTGATGAGGCTCAAGCAGACTGGGAGCCCAGAGACATACATTGCAGATTTCTTGAGGGTTTTAGTGATGGTGCCAGATCTATCTGTGGCACGGATGATCTATATGTTTGTGGAGGGATTAGCAGAGCTACTTCGGGGTCTAGTCAGATCCACTAGACTAGCTACAGTCCAGGATGCTATTAGCAGGACCAAGGATTTACAGGATGCATTGCCCAGGACTCGGACACCTTACCCCCAGAGATAGGGCTTCCAGCCCAAGGGGAAGGATGTGAGGATTCCGCCTCCAAAGGGGAATCCAGGACGGGCCCAGATAGATGATGATGCTAGGAGGGAGTTGAAGAAGAAGCGGCTGTGCTTCACTTGTTAGGAGTTGTGGGCACTAGGGCATAGGTGTGCTGCTGGCAAAGCACACTTCATTGAGGTCTTCTCCGAGGATAGCGGGGAAGAGGATTAGGAGGATGACGAGGAGGTAGGAGATAGTCAGATAGCCCAGGATCAGTTGCCACCTCCACCTCTAGGTACAGGAGGTGCAGCTTTTGCACCCACAGGAGGGACCCTTGCAGCATTGCGAGGAGTTCCCAAGTACTTGACGTTGCGCATACGAGGGACAGTACGTGGCCAACGAGTGTCAGTTTTGGTTGACAGTGGGGCAACCCACAACTACATTGATGCACAAATGGTCGAGCAGAGAGGTATACCGACCGAGAGCTTTGACGGATTTTCAGTTTTGGTCCCAGGAGCCCAGACGATGCAGTGTGCCCGGTATGTTCCAAAGTTGGCAATGACGATGGGTACCTACGCTGTGACCGATCACTTTTTCGTGGTCAACATACCGGATACCAATGTGGTATTGAGTGTTCAGTGATTGATTACTCTGGGGAAGGTCACCACAGATTGGGAGGCCTTAGAGATGGAGTGGGATGATAAGAAGACCAGGAAGCACGAGAAGATCTGCGAGATGCCCACCTCAGACGGTTTCAGCACACCGGATGGAGGCAGATTCCCGGAAGGGAGACATAGAGTGGGCGGTTGAGTTGCGAGCATCAGAGGTAGGGACCACCGGTCAAGCAGTTCATCCTGATATACAGGCCATCCTTGACAGGTATGATGCAGTGTTTGGGGATATACCACCAGGTCGGCCACCGGATCGAGGATTCGAGCACACCATTGAGCTTGAGCAGGGCATTCAGGCAGTGATTACTACCCCCTATAGGCATCCCAAAGCCTATCGGGATGAGATTGAGCGGGCCATCCAGGAGTTGTTGGCTCTTGGGCACATCAGACCGAGCACGAGTCCGTTTGCTTCTTCCGTGGTGTTGGTGAAGAAGAAGGACGACACCTTGAGGATGTGTATTGACTACAGGGCCCTGAACAAGAAGACCCTGAAGAACAGGTATCCTATACCCAGGATCGATGAGTTGATGGATGAACTGAGAGGAGCCAAGTTCTTCTCAAAGATTGATTTGAGATCAGGGTACCATCAGATTCGCGTGAGGGAACAGGACATTCCCAAGACCGCCTTCAGGTGTCATTATGGGCATTTCGAGTTTCTGGTTATGCCCTTCGGGCTAACCAATGCCCCAGCTACTTTTCAGTCTTGCATGAACCATATCTTCCGCAGTCATCTGAGGAAGTTTGTATTGGTATTTTTCGATGACATACTCATATATAGCAGGACTTGGGAGGAGCATCTCCAACATATAGAGGCAATATTACATATCTTGGAAGAGCAACAATTCTATGCTAAGCTCTCCAAGTGTGAGTTTGGGATGACAGAGATGTTGTATGTGGGTCACATTACTAGAGTGGACGGAGTGAGAGTCCATGAGGAGAAGATCAGGGCCATCAGAGATTGGCCGGAGCTGAGGAACGTGACGGAACTTCGAGGATTCATTGGCATATGTACTTATTACAGGAAGTTCGTCAATAGTTTCTCATAGCTTGCTGCACCCCTTACAGATTTGACGAAGAAGGGGGCATTCAGTTGGTCAGATACAACGCAGCAAGCCTTTGACAGGCTCAAGGAGGTGATGAGTAGCTGCCCAGTGCTTGCATTGCCAGATTTTACGTAGCCATTTGTTTTGGAGTGTGATGCGTCGGGAGAGGGGATCGGCGCAGTATTGATGTAGGGAGGACACCCTATAACCTTTGAGAGCTAGAAGCTCCTTCCACACGAGAGGTTGTATTCTATATACGACAAGGAGATGTTGGCCATTATGCATGCATTGGCCAAATTCCAGCAATATTTGGTGGGGAACAGGTTCAGGGTGAGGACTGATCACAACAGCCTCAGGTTCTTTTTGGAGCAGAAGCAGCTACAGGAGAGGCAGCAGAAGTGGATCAGTAAGATCCAAGCATATGACTTTGACATTGAGTATGTCAAGGGTAAGAATAACGTGGTAGCAGATGCCCTTTCATGTAGACCAGCCACGTTATCTCTTGTGAGCTTGGACACAGATTGGAGGGCTCGAATTTTAGTGGAGTACTCCAAGGACAGATTTGCATGTGAGGTTCTGGATGGACAGGTGGCGGATGACAGGTACAGGGTGGTCGATGAGATCATCTACTACAGGGACAAGATCTTCTTGACTGAGGGATCTCAGCTCAAGAAGAAGATACTTCAGGCATCACATGATTCACCATTGGCCGGCCATCAGGGGTTTACCAAAACCTACAGGGCCATTAGAGAGAGGTTCTCATGGAAGGGCCTCAAGGAGGACGTACTCCAGCACATCAGGGAGTGTGATGTTTGCCAGAGGAACAAGGGGGAGATGAGCCATCCCGCAGGATTATTGCAGCCTCTTCCCATTCCGGAGGGGAAATGGGAGAGTATCTCGATGGACTTCATCATAGGGTTGCCCATGGTGCAGGGCAAGGATTGTATCTTTGTCATCGTTGATCGACTGACAAAGTATGCGCACTTTTTCGCCATATCCGCGCATTACACAGCAGCATAGGTGGCCGAGCTATTCTTCAGAGAGGTTTTTAGGCTACATGGTCTTCCTGAGACCATCATCAGTGACAGGGATAGCCGCTTCATGGGCAGATTTTGGCAGGAGCTTTTCCGGTTAGTGGGGATGGAGTTGACACCGAGTACCACTTATCACCCACAGACGGATGGACAGACGGAGATAGTTAACAAGTGGCTGGAGGGCTACTTGCGTAACTATGTCAGTGGGCAGCAACGAGCATGGCTGAAGTGGTTGCATCTGGGGGAGTACTGCTATAACACGACACATCACATGTCCATTGGTATGTCACCATTTTATGCTTTGTATGGGTATCATTCTTTATCTTTTGCTGATGTGATGTTTGGTGCTAGCAAGGCTCCTAGAGCCAAGATTTGGATCCAAGAGAGTCAGGACATTCTCTGAGCTCTCAAGGATAATATGGCTACAGCACAAAACCAGCAGAATTTGTATGCTGACAGAGGTCAGGTGGAGAGACAGTTTGAGGTAGGGGATTTGGTCTACCTACGATTACAGCCATACCGATAGTCGTCACGGAAGCAGAAGGGAGTTGAAAATCTCAAGCCCCGCTTTTACGGGCCATACAGGGTGATACGCAGGATTGGACAGGTTGCGTATGAGTTGGAGCTGCCCCAAGGCAGCAAGATCCATAACGTTTTTCATGTATCATGCCTAAAGAAGGAACTGGGGTAGCAGGTGACAGTGAGAGATGAGCTACCACCCATGTATGATGAGGGGCATTTGGTGTTGCAGCCAGAGACTATTATTGATACCAGGGAGAGGCAACTACGGAGCAGGAAAGTCCGAGAGTTCTTGGTGAGGTGGAAGAATTTGCTGAATGAGGATGCCACTTGGGAGAGTGAGAAGATTTTGCAACATCCATCACTTCAGTTGCTTGAGGACAAGCAAAATTTTTCCAGGGGAGACTGTAATATTCCCAATTAGTAGTGGCTAATTGGAATATTCGATTTTTCTCAATTTTTCCGTCTATAGTTTATTAATAAATAAAAAGGTGAGTGGAGAGGGTCTAACTCACTTAGTGGAATAAAACACACTCCCTAGTAGCACAACGTTGTGACTTAAAGGGAGCCAAGGGGGGCCAAGCACCACGTAGAGAGGGGGCCCACGTATGCTCTAGAAGAGACTGCGCGGATGAGGATGAGGACGTGGCAAGAGGGAGGCTACGTTGAGGAGATAGGCCTTAGGGTTTTGGAGGAAGGCCAACGTTATAAAAGAGAGAGTAGCCTCCTCATTTGATTCATTCATGGTTGATGATATTGAGCTGGTCGTTTTGACTTCTTGAGCATGCTGGCTATTTAGCCTGTCTGCAACACTGTTTAGTGCGTTGAGTATTTCTGGTCGGAGATCTCGCCCTTAGCCCCGCGGGATTTCGAGTGCCTACTCGGGCAAGGTATTTCCTTCAACATTTTGCAGGAGGTTTGGTGTTTGGGTTTTGTTGCGGAGCCGAGCATTCAAAGAGATTGCGCAGTCACTAAGAGGGAGGACGCAGTCCATCTAGGAGGAGCTCCAGATTGGGATTTTTGCAGGGGTTTTGAGCCGGGAGACTGAGTAGAGGATCAGCCTTTGCACTTGGGAGGATTTTGGTGGAGTTTGAGGTAGCATTTCATTCATTCCTATTCAGCCACTCCGCAGAGCCTTGGAGGCCAGTGTAATTCTCGAAGGGGGTGATTTTCAGGGGTCGGCTATTTCTGATATGGTTTCTGGGTTTTTTCGAGATTGGTGAGTAGAGGAGGTTTCGAGATTGGTGAGTAGAGGAGGTTTCCAGATTTTCAGCTCATTCCCCCAAGGGGAACAACTCCTAGTCATCAGTTCATTTCAGCAGTAGCAGCTACACAGTAGTTTTCCAGCAGTTGGGACGCAGTTCAGAGAGCAGCCATTTCCTGTGTAGTCTGAGAGTATTTCTTCACTTGCCTTGAGCAAGTCTAGGTGCCATCACTCTGATCACCTATTGTACTTCATTATATTTATCAGTTTAATAAAATGGCTTAGCATTCTCTCTCTATATTCCTGGATGATTTGTCGTATATTCTTTCTATGCTATTGTATGTCTGCTGCACTGTTATCTTTATATATTTCCGGGCATTCTAGTTCTATACCACTTGGTGTGTTTATCTCTCACTCTTAGACAGAGTCTGGAAAGGGCCAGGTAGCCTCCGGATTTCGTCCTCTTTTCAGAGGCGGCATATCCGGTAAATGCCCTCCCAGTCCATCTCTGGTTGGAGTTTGCCGTGTTTTAGAGATACCCCCGAAACGGGATATTACAATACTACAAGGACAAATATAATGGGCCCCATCAACTCCCTAGAAGCAACCTCGCAAGAAGAAGTCATGATTCCTCCTTCATGAACAAGATGGAGTGCTTCAATTGCCATGAAATTGGACACATGGCTCGTGATTCTAACTTGAATTAGGTCCCTAGACAAGCTAAAACCATGACTACCAAGCTAGAAAAGAAAGTTACACACATATGAAGAAGGAAGCAAATTGGATCAGAAAAACTCTTGAACACTCAAACCAACAACACATGTTGATTTGATGAAGACATCTTTGATGATAAGACTCTGCCAAAAAGGAGAACATGCATACTGTTAAGTGGAGCTTATGATTCTTAACAATTCTTGTAGAAGCTATCCAAGAAGATCCCTATGAAACCCTTGATGAGTATCACATGGACAATCTTGATAGATCATCTCTCGGGAGTAACTCCATTGAAGAAAATCATGAAATTGTGAAGATGCCCTCCACTTGATCACAAGGCAACAAATCTTTCCTTTCTTGAGAAAAAAGAAGAGCTAGAGAAATTTATGCAGGCAAGGGGAGTTGGCTGATCATCTACCTTATCCATTTCCATGAAGGCATGCAGAGGCTTAGGTGGAGCAAGTACATTATAGAAGGAGCACTATGGTAGGGGAAGCGACATATCTATCATGGAGAACTATCATCGATGAAGAAAATACGGTGGAACATGTCAAGAAGCAGCTTGATAGGGGGAGTACTTGGGCACCCCATTTTCCATTGATGTCAAAGGGAGAGAGAATGTTGAGAGGGCAAGAACATTGCCATCAATGACAAAGGGGGAGACTGTTGGCTCAAAGTTGTCATTGATGTCAATATGGCATTGTTGGAGATGGCAAATATTCTTGTGATACATGAATAATCCTAACCTCATTGCCCTTGTGATGGATGAATGATCCTTTTGTGATGTTTCCCTAACCCCATGTAAACCCTAGTGCATATGTACATGGTTCCCTAAGCATGAAGATTGAATCGTAATGACAAAACCCTATCTACTTGACTAAGACCCTAGAAGAAATTCCTATGTGCATATGTCACTTACGTCAATATGAGATCAATCCATTAATGAAGTCAACCCTAGGGCAATTTATAAATCCTTGATAACATGCCCTAGCCTCATGATGTTCTTTACCTTGTATGCCATAGCATAATAATATATCTTGGTGAATCTCTTGTTGAGATTTTGTATAGTTGGTCTAGCACTGGGTGTGCTTTAGCTCTGAAATTTTGTGGAGGGGCTAGGACACACTTGATCTCCAAAACCCAGAAAGTGTTTTGAGAAATTTCAGTTGGTGTTCAAGTTATTCAGATAATTAATTATTTTAATGGATTTCCAAAGTCTAACCTTAGGAAAATAAAATAATTAAAGTGAATTAGTTAACACATGTGCTGAAATGTTCTAAAAGACACGGATCAAGTAGTCTTTTAATCTCAACCATTGATGAATGTTTTAATCTCGGCTGTTGATGAGATGAATGAAAAAGTATAAGAGAAAGGCTTGAAGGTCAATTGGAAAAGACACACAGTTGCAGAGCTGAGGAATAGATCTGGAATTCTAGGGCGGGTTTGCTAAGAATTTCCGGAGGAATTTACTGCAGCGAGGGGTAGTATTGGCTAAGGGGATGATTTGATCCCAGAGCCAAGAGTCAGTAAGAGGCAAAGGATTAGCAACAAGGATAACACAAGGAAGCATAGCAGCAACTACGCAGGTGCTGCGCAGGACAACGCAGAGGATCCAGAGGGCTTTAGAAGTTACACAGAGAGTCTCCAGGGCTAGCGTAAGGCTTGCGTCACCCTTCCAAGGGTTACGCAGTCCCTCTTTGGGCAGCGCAGTGGCATTCTGAGGCTTGCAGGGCTGACGCTAGGGCTTCAGGGCAGCGCTGAGGGTTTCTAGGGCCAGATCCGGGCTGAGTCTTGTAAATCCCGTTTGAGGTTGTGGATCAGTCAGATATTTGGCACTAGAACTTCAGGTTAACTGCAGATTTGATTTCTTTTATTCTATGTTGGGTTTTCCAGATCTGGAACCCAGGTTTACTGTACTCAGAACTACTTAATAATAAACCCTCATATCTACTGCACCGGTTTTCCCGCTTTGGGTTTTTCCGGGGACTTATGTCCAAATATCCGTGTGTCACTTTGTTGCATAAGCGTATTATTCAGTAAATGATCTGCATGTGTAGGCTGTAGTTGTGTTTATTTCGGTATTTTCTGAATCTAATTTCTGAAAATAACTTGTATTAATCTAAAACAAGTAGGATAAATAAACCAAGATACTGCAGTAGATTTTTCACATGGTATCAGAGCGATAGCAGATCAAGCTGAATCTCCAACAATCAGCTAAAGAAATATTTTTCTGCAAGGTGGGAGAAGAAGCAACAGATTCGGAAAGGGCATCTTGACAGCAGGAGAACGCAGATCCAGAAGAGGACAATGTTGAAGCTACAAAAGGCCTTCACGCTCACGCAGGCCCTTCCCAGGGTAGCGTAAGGATTGCGTCACCCAGTCTGGGGTTACGCAGTCCACTTCTGAGAAACGCTTAGGCTGCGCTAGGCCAGTCAGTGGGACGCAGTCCAGTCATTTCTCCGGTTGCAGAAGAATTTTGCCAAGATTCGAAAGCAGTGCTTCAAATCTTCAACAATGTTGGTGGGGTGGAGATTCTGCAGGTGTAGAATTGTGCCTAGCTAAGGCAACAAAGGCGGGAGGAAGACAGTTACTCAACAAATCTGAGTCAAATAGATTTGAGTTTCGATCAAGAGGATCGAAGAGTGCTGCCCGCTTTTGTTTGGGTGAAAGATTTCCAAGAGGGAAATTAGTTTTTTTCAACAGAAGCAGTCACTAGAGGGTTTCTTGTCACTAGGAATCCCAGATCTAGAGGGAGAAGTACTGTTTTTGTAAGATATGAGAAAGATGGCTCGATATGCACTGAGGGATCAAGAGAGATTGGATGACATGTTCAACTACGTTATCTGGAAGGCCAGAATCCTTTCAGTTCTGGATGAGTATGGTCTCAAAGATCATGCAGAGAAGGTTCTTGTTGTACCAACCGATGCAGATCCTCTTAAGGAGTATGAAGAAAATCAAGTGCGGACGAAGCGTTTGATCATAGACGGAGTCAAGGACCACGTTATACCTCATATTGCTGGGAAGACTTCAGCAAATGTCATGTGGGTAGCCTTGGACACAATGTACCAAGGAGGCTCTGTGCAAAGAAGAATGCTTCTTGAGAACCAGATGTGGTTGTTCCAAATGATGAAGGGTGAAGAGATAGATCCATTTCTCTTCAGGCTTCAAGCCATCTGAGATCAGCGGGTTGGCATTGGTGCTACTCTAGATGAGGGAATCTTACTGAGGATTGCTCTGATTCCAGTCTCCGAAGATTGGGAAATGTTTGTCCAGAGCATTCTGGGAAGGGCAGCATTACCATCTTGGGATGACATGTGGGCTATCATCCGCCAAGAGGAGATTAGGAGGGTCACTAAGCGACAGAATATCAGTGGAGGAAGCGGAAAGGCCAAAGTCAAGGAAGAGGAGGATGCAACCCTTGCATTAAGGGAAAAGAAACAAGAAGGGAAGAAGAAGAAGGACCTCTCCAAGGTCCGATGCTTTAACTGTGGTGATCTTGGTCATTTCGCCAACAGTTGTCCTAAGAAGAAGGACAAAGGATCTTCTGATTCCAAGGCTGCAACCGCAAAGGATGATGGCTCTGATGATGATGCAACCATGAGTGCTCATGTGCCTCGAGAGAAGAGGTGGGGTGACATGGATATGTAGAGCATCTACAGAAAGTGGCGGGATCCTTGAGTCAGCCCTACTCTTGGATCACATACGAGCTACGGGAGCCTTAAGATGGTAGCGGGATGAGTCGGGAGATGGTTGCAGGAGGCCACATTGAAGCGGAAGAGGGAGCTGGAGAGCTAAAGAGGGAGCAACGTAATGCAGAGGCAGCAATAGCGTGAGGCAACAACACAGAGGGGCTGATGGGACCTCAGCAGCACAGAGAAGCTATGCTCACGCAATGCAGTGTTACAGCATGACAACGTCTCCAGGAGGACAACGTGAATAATCATCCAGGGAGCTTCAATGGTGGAGGGCAACTTGACTTATCTGTCAAACAGTTGGGCAGAATTCTTTCAGTTGCTTACTTCTCAGCAACTGAGTTGCAGTGCAGCAGTTAGCAGTGGTAGTGCTATGGGCAGCATGATGCAACAATTTGAGAGGGAGCTGCAGTACAGATGTGGCAGTGTCAGTGGCAGTGGCATGTGCAACAGTATAGAGAGCAGCAATGCAGTGGATGGAGGGCAGCAAGCCAAGCATCACCAGCACATAATCCAGCTTCAAGATCTTGTAGCGCATGGTGTGGATGCATTGCTAGAGTACACTTTCCTAGAGCACACTTTGTGCTAGGAGGGAGTGTCGAGATTTTGTATAGTTGGTGTTGCATCGAGTGTGCTCTAGCCCTGAAATTTTGTGGAGGGGCTAGGACCCTCTACCATCAATTTCGGTGAAGATAATTCAGTGTACATTGCAACAAGGGTAGTTCACACCTTGTGAACTAATGGAGGTCATGGAAGGAGTGATTAAGGGTTAAAACAGTCTTGATAACCACAAACGTGAAGTTGCAACCTCTAAACCAAACCTCAAATCTGTTGAGTGATAGCTACAGGACTTCAGACTTGTTTGGCAGCCTTCGACAAGAGATAGGTAAAGGACTTCAGACCTTTTATTATTGCAGCCTAGAACATATCACAAAACTCAGACATGTTGGAGTGAAGGTTCAACACCATTAGACTTGTTTGGGTTTTCCAGATTGCAGTCTCAAGACTTTTCTGTGGTGAATATCTACCATACCTCGGACCATATTAAAATGTGTGAACAATCATCTTTTGGAGGCTTGTAGGCCAAGTCTTTGTGGAGCTCAGATTGAGAAATTGCTGATTTGTGTAGCTTGGACTAGAATAGTGGAAAGCCACCTGTGGGCAATGAACCAATGGTTCACCGTAAAGACATTAATTCGTATTTGAAGCTTGAAGGGTTGGACTTGTAGACTGAGCAGTGTAACTTGTGATCTAATAGCTCAAGAACAGTCACACATACCTCATCTCCCTCACCTCGGACCTGTGGAATGAAGTGACTGGACTAGGATCTCGACTCGTGGACAATTGCTACTATACAGTGAAGCTTGGATTGCCGAAGAACTACAATACTTTCGACCTCAGTCTTGTAGTAGCTCGGTTAAGTAACATTCTTGACAGTCACAAAATCTCGGTGCAGTGACTATTGTGTGAAAGATTAAATATCAGATCTTGTGGTAAACGAAACACAGATCTCATCACAGCTCGGACTGTGGACTATCCTTATGAACTCAGAGCTACAAACATAATCTCGGATTTATTGTTGTTGACTATGGAGGAAACATAACTTCGGACCTGGCTGTGGAGAGGTATTTGAGGATAGACCCGTGGGCAGTTCATCTACAAGTGCCTCAGAACTTGTTGAAAAAATAATTTGAAGAATGTTGTCAAGGAACTGTAGTGGAGCAAGACCTTAGGATTGAACCAGTTTGAACTACTCTTGAAGAAGGGTTAATTTTGAAGATCTTTTTGGAGCAGGCTTAGTGTAGGTTGGTGAAGACACCTCGTTGAGAAGCTTTAGCTGATTAAAGACACCATGATGCACTGTTGAAGGCCCTCATGATGTAACCTTGAAGAAACTTGTGTGGTTAACATGAAGAGCAGTGGTGACACCTTCTGAGAAGATAAGGTTGTCATTGATGAAGTGATTTGGAGAAGGCATTGTTTAAGGTGAAGATATTGTCAGGGTTGATTGCAGAAGATATTGGGAGCCTTGAAGAATTACTAAACTTATCTTGAAGAATTGAAGTTATGGGTTGGAGCCCTAGAGGATAGGAGTCCTCAAGAAGACTAGGTTGGAGCCTGTACCAGAGATAAGGTTGGAGCCCTATAGGTTGGAGTCTCAAAGAGACAAGGTTGGTTCCTTGGGAAGATAGGGTTGGAGCCCTAGAGGTTGGAGCCTCAAAGAGACAAGGTTGGTCCTTGTCGCTTGGCAAAGTATAGGTTGGAGCTCGGGGGATTGAAGATTTGTGTCTTCATCTAGGGTTGGAGCGCTAAATTATTATTATACTTGATTCATTGTAAAGAAGAGGATTTTAAGTCCTCGTTATATTTGATTAATAAAATCCTTTATTCTATATTGTTAATTTTGTGTTCTAAATATAAGTGATCTTAACTGGTAAAAATAACAATTGAAAAGAAACACTGAATCACCCCCCTCATAGTATTTCCTACACAAAATATGTTTCTAGTAAGTTATGGCCATATATACCAGAATAGCATATAGCAGGTTGATTGGAACTTTACTCTACTAATTTTTTTTAATGTGCCGAAGTGGGTATTATATGCGATCTTAGAGGACCTAAGCAACCTGACTGAGAAACCTATGCAAGTTGGAGCAGAGGAAGCATGATGACATGCGTTACATAGCTGCAGACAAAAAGGACATTAATAAGATGCAAGAGCATAGGGATATGCTGAGATGGACGTTACAAGTTGAAAAGGAAAATTATTTAATTTTTATACTAGACGTGCATATCAGAGATTAGGCCAGTTGACAAAACAATCGTGCTAGAATGATAAAGATGGTGCTAAAATGACAAAGATACCTTGAATTACGGGGCAACGTTATATTATATCATGGCCAGATTGTTGCAGTGATTGGTTCAATACAATGTAGTGGCTCAATAATTATGGCAGCGATAAGCTTTATGTCGTATCAGCGTTGGCATATATTATTATATATTGGCAGGTTAACAGGACATACCGTGGCAGGCTATGGGCGTTACATTTACAATCCTGTGATTTTCTCATATTGATAGCGTGTCCTTTGAATACCAACGTTGGTCGACTATGCGTCATACAAATTTCTATATATTATTGCTGCATTATATACATGGATGCTGGCCGATATATTGTTTGGACTGTCCGTTAGTTTTATTTGAATGTTACCAAGAACGTTCTTCGAGAACAATTATCTTATGGTAAATTTCTATATATTATTGCTACATTATATACATGGATGCTGGCCGATATATTGTTTGGACCGTCTTTTATTTTTGTTTGAATGCGACCAAGATTGTTCTGCGAGAACAATTATCTTATGGTATGATATAGTTGGCATTATATATTACGTTGATGTATTACATAGTGTTAACATTATTCGAGGAGTGATATATATATGATGTATTTTGCGAATGTTGAGATTTTGGGGTAGCATCGCGTGTGCTCTAGCTCCAAAACTTTGTGGAGGGGCTAAAACACATGATATCTCCAAGACCGAGAAAGTGTTTGAAGAAACTTCATCTGGTGTAAAAGATATTCACATAATTAAATTTTTTAATGGGGACCCTAAGTCTAACTCAGGGAAATTAAAAAATTAAAGTGAATTAAATTACACATGTGATGAAATATTCTAAGTGACGTGGATCAAGCTTTCTTTTAATCTCAGCTGTTGATAAGAGATTAGATCACGACCGTTGTTTTGCCAACGAGAAAAGTATAAAGGAAAGGTTTGGGGTCAGTTGGAGGACATATACACATTGTAGAGCACTAAAGCTAAGTCGAATTTCTGGGCGGGGTTTGCTGAGGAATTCGAAGTGAGTTTGCAATGCAGTGAGGGGCAGAGATCGACAAGGGATGATCTGATCTGAGGCCGAGAATACAACAATAGAGAGTCAACTTGTACTAGGCAGTGCAAAGGCCAGCCAGAGGGACACAGTCCAGCCAGCACCACGCAGAGTCTGCGTAAGCCCAGTCAGGGTGACGCAGGCCTAGCCAGGACAGCACAGGGGCAACAGAGATCCAGCTAGGGTGACGCAGCCCCAGCCAGGGTAGTGCAACACCAGTGGGTACGTTGGCCAGTAGGGGCTGACGTAGAGGTTGCAGAGGCAGCGCTGAGGGTTCTAGTGGTTCGGAAAGGGCTCGAATTCGTAATTCTCCGCAGAGGGTTGGATTAGCCATATTTTCTATCTCCAAGTGAAAGATACAACTGGCGTGTAATTTCTTTGTAGGAAAAACCATTTCTGGTGCCCAGATTGTTGTGTTCAGTTCAGATTCTGCATAGTAATAAAACCCTCTAGAGTTGCTGCACCAGTTTTCCTGCATTGGGTTTTTTCAGGGACATTTGTCCGAAATTTCTGTGTGTAATTTTGTCTCATGTGCGTGTTGTTCAGTAAATGATCTGTAAATGTGTAGGCTGCAGTTTGTATTTTCTTTAATGTTTTTTTTTTTTTTTTTTTTTTAATCTGAATAATTCAGATTAATAACTTGTAAATTATTCATACAAGTAGGTGAAGTAGATCAAGACACTGCAGTAGGGTTTCTGTTTTGAAACTTTCTCATGGTATTAGAGCATTGCAGATTAAGCTGATTCACCAGCAGAGCGGCTGAAGATAATTGTTGCAGGAAGGGCAGCTGAAGTAGCAGAGATCCAGAAGAAGGCAGCGCAGCACCAGAAGGAACGCAGCCGAGCCAGATTGACGCAGAGGCTAACGCAGAGTCATCTGAGTGATGCAGAGGCAGCGCAGAGCCATCTAGAGTAATGCAGGGCAGCTTGCGCTGCGTAGACACTGCGCAAAGGCTGACACAGCACTAGGAGGGTGACGCGGTCCGTGAGGAGAATTGTTGTGTAGATTGTCAAAGCTTGGAAGTGCAGCTTCAGATCTTCAGTAGTTGTTGGTGTGGCACAGGTTTTGTTGGTGCAGAACAGTGCCTAGCAAAGGTGACAAAAGCGGGAGGGGGACAGTCGCTCAGCAGATTCTCTAGCTAAGGAATCTGAGTGTGATCAAAGGAGTGATCATAGAGGACTGATTCGTAAGAATTGGTGAAGGATTTCCAGGAGGGAAATCATTGGTCAGAAGGAGCACATTCTCTAGAGGGTTCTTTAGCCAAGAAGCCCAGATCCAGTTCTTTGCTGAGTACAACAAGAGTGGAAGGGAGAAGAGTTTGTGGTTCAACAAATTGAGCAAAGATGGTTTCTCATAGGCTGAGAGATCAGGATAGGTTGGACAACGTGTCCTAGATAGGTTGGAGAGATCTAGAGGGCCAAAATCAGTCCTGGATGAGTACGACATCAAGGACTATGCAGAAAACATCCTAGCTGTGCTTGTCGATGCAGATCCCATGAAGAAATACAACGAGAGTTAGGCGTGGGTTAAGTGCTTGATCATGGATGGAGTGAAGGATCACGTGGTCCCTCATATTGCTGGGAAGAACACGACAAATGAGATGTGGAAAACATTGAACACGATGTATCAGGGAAGCTCTGTCCGGAGGAAGATGCTTCTAGAGAATCATATGCGGTTGTTCCAGATGTAGAAGGGTGAGGAAATCGATCCCTTCCTCTTTAGACTTCAGACTATCCGGGACTAGCTGATTGCCATGGGGACAACTCCGGATGAAGGGATCTTGGTGAGGGCTGCCCTGAATGCAGTCATTGATGAATGGGAAACGTTTGTCCAATGCATCGTGGGCAGAGTAGTGTTACGATCCTGGGCGGGCATGTGCGCAATCCTCTGTCAGGAGGAAATCAGGAGAATTACCAAGAGGCAAAGCAACAACGGTGGAGTCAAAGTAAAGAAAGAGGAGGAGGAAGATGCAACCCTTGCATCTAAGGGACAGAGGCAGCAAGGGAAGAAGAAGAAGGACCTTTCAAAGGTTCGGTGCTTTAAATGTGGCGAACTTGGACACTTCGCCATCTCTTGTCCTAGGAGGAAGGATAAGGAATCTTCTGATTCCAAGGCAACAACAACAAAATGGGATGATGGTAGTGACGATGACGTAGCCATGAGTTCTCATGAACCAAGGAAGTGGGGCGATATTGATTTGTAGAGTAGCTATAGATGACAGCAGGATCCTTGAGGTGCCCAAACTCTTGATCACATACGTGCTACGAGAGCCTTAAGACAATAGCGAGATGAGTGGAGTAGTGGGTGCAGAAGATCACAGTGAAGCAGACGCAGAGTTGGGACACTGAAGTCTGGAGTAGCGTAGAGGAGAGGCAGCAGCAGCGCAGAGGCAGTGCTTATGCAGTGCAATGCAACAGACAGTGTAGTGCTTCAGAGAGACAACATAAGGCAACAAAAGAGGGAGCTTTAGTGATGAGTTGCAGCCCAATTGACTTGTCTGTCAGTGATTGGGTGAGAGTCCTTCAGTTGCTTACTTCTCAACAATTGAGTTGCAGTGCAACAGTTAGCAGTGGTAGTGCTATGGGCAGCATGATGTAGCAAATTGAGAGGGAGCTGCAGTACAGATGTGGCAGTGACATGGGCAGCAGTACAATGGTAACATCGCAGTAGATGGAGGGTAGCAGGCCAATCATCAACATCGTAGAGACCGATGTCGAGATCAGGTGATGCTTCAGCGTGGAAGTATTGCTAGAGCACACTCCTCACTAAGAGGGAGTGTTGAGATTTTGGAGTAGCATTGGGTGTGCTCTAGCTCCGAAACTTTGTGGAGGGGCTAAGACACACGAGATCTCCAAGACCCAGAAAGCGTTTGGAGAAATTTCATTTGGTGTAAAAGATATTCAAATAATTAAATTTTTTAATGGGGACCCTAAGTCTAACTTAGGGAAATTAAAAAATTAAAGTGAATTAAATTACACATGTGATGAAATGTTTTAAGTGCCGTGGATCAAGCTTTCTTTTAATCTCAGTCGTTGATAAGAGATTAGATCACGACCATTGGTTTGTCAACGAGAAAAGAATAGAGGAAAGGCTTAGGGTCAGTTGGAGGACATACAGACATTGTAGAGCACTAAAGCTAAGTCAAATTTCTGGGGCGGGGTTTGCTAAGGAATTCGAAGTGAGTTTGTAGTGTAGTGAGGGGTAGAGATCGACAAGGAATGATCTGATTCGAGTCTGAGAATACAACAACAGAGTGGCAACTTGTACCAGGTAGCGCAGAGGCTAGCCAGAGGGACGCAGTCCAGCCAACACCATGCAGAACGCTGCGTAAGCCCAGTCAGGGTGACGCAGGCCCAACTAGGTCAACGCAGGGGCAGTAGAGACCCATCCAGGGTGACGCAGGCCCAACCAGGGCAACGCAACACCAGTCAGGGTGATGCAGTGGGTACGCTAACCAGTAGGGGCTAGCGCAGAGGCTGCAAAGGCAACGCTGAGGGTTCCAGTGAGCCAGAAAGTGCTCGAATTCGTAATTCCCCGCAAAGGGTTGGATCAGCCATATTTTCTGTCTCCAAGTGAAAGGTACAATTGCCGTGTAATTTCTTTGTAGGGAAAACTATTTCTGGTGCCCAGATTGTTGTATTCAGATTCTGCATAATAATAAAACCCTCTAGAGCTGCTGCACTGGTTTTCTCGCATAGGGTTTTTTCGGGGACATTTGTTCGAAAAATTTGTGTAATTTTGTCACATGTGCGTGATGTTCAGTAAATGATTTGTAAATGAGTAGATTGTAGTTTGTATTTCCTTTAATGTTTTTCAGAATAATTCAAATTAATACCTTGTAAATTAATCATACAAGTAGGCAAAGTAGATCAAGATACCGCAGTAGGGGATATATGATTGATGTTGCTGATAATATGGTATTCATTTTATTGGTCAACATTAAGGTATTGTGCAGTCTTGAGGTATATTGGCAGCGTTGAGGTATTAGTGCAGAATTCATATATTAATATTGTATAACGTTCATATTAAACCTTAAACAACGTTCTGGGTTTGAATATGGAGGTGAAATATAGTGCAACATCCATTATTCACATTGCAACTAGTATTATTGCAAGTGGCATGGAAGACAACTAGATTTTATATTGCATATATTAAATTATTATTTGATTGGAAACTATTGTATATTGTATATCATTGGCATCATATTGTATATCATTGGCATCAATGAGAGGAGAACAAGCATGGATTCCAAGGGTGAGGATGGAGCAATTCCTCTACATGATGCATGTGCACTTTTCTACAACCGATTTAAGAGTAACACTGACATGTAGTATTACGTTATATATTGGCTTTATTGTAGATTGCATATATGCGACCAAGCATGTCCAAAGATATAGGTGTTTTCAAAGCCTCTCCAGTAAATTGAATTGTAGTATGCTTATTATCAATTCCTGACGTTCCTTCAAACACCTGCACAACAACCCTTTCACTATCAACCTCCAAAACCTGACCTCGACGTGTTGTGCCATCCCCTAATCTAATGTTGATAATCTCCTGATATTTTGGACCCTTCACTTTTCTCAAAATAACCAATGGACCTGCAACTCTTGAAACAATCGTATATTCGATCAAGGGCTGGCATTCATAATCCGTCAGGGTATTTCCTTTGGCAACCATTTATTTTGCCGAGAGATCTCGAAAATCAAGGGCCGAGGCTTCTTCGGTCAGTGGAAGGGCCCAGATCAAATTTGATGCTTCAGCATAAACAAACAATTTGATTATAACAGTGAAATGAATGCAATTGGCGGAATTGCTTAGGATAAGAGTATTGATGAGCTTGGGTATTTACATGAGAATACCCTAGGATTCCCACGAAATGCATTTCTGTATGTATATACCCTTGTAGCTTTATGAGCTGTGTGTATAGGATTTTCTTTACTTTTTTATTTTAATAAATTGAAAGTGGAGGGAGACATTTCCTGTTGTGATGGCTCTTGGAATAGATGAGGGGGAAGTGATTGTCGATTTTCTATGGCTCATCTAATGGTGTGTATTATTCCCAGTGAGGGTGGGACTCAAATTCCCAGTGACCATGGCATATATTATATATGATGCTGTATATCAACATATATTTTACATTTATGCATTTACATTACAACAATTTTCATTGCAACATGATATCCATTCACTGTAGCATGGCATTTAATACAATCTTTCAATTCAGGCGGCAATCCTTTGGAAAAACGTTGGCAACATTTATAATGAGCAAACATGTATTATATCAACCCACCAATGGCAACAATATATGCGTGACAATATTCTCTAGGGGCGGTGTCGTTTTGACATATTATGGTTGAAGAGCGTGGATAATTTAATGGTATGTTTGCAATATTCATTAATATCAATATATGTCAACATTCAATGGAAAACGTTATATGGAAACATTCCACCGTTCTGATGATATTACAATGAGCAACGTTTTTTCAATCATATTATTAACATAACATTCTAGCATACTTTATGTATATTGGCGTTATATATATTTTTTGCTAGATTTCTATTGGTGAAATGATCCAATTATATCACAAATTGAAAGGAAGAGCCACTAAGTTGCACGAAACGGGGAAACGGAAATGAGTTTCCGAAATGGGGAAATGGAAACGAGTTTTCGAAATGGGAAGTGATACGAAATGTGACCTCCCCAAATTTTGGAAACGGGGAAACATGGTATGTGTATATATATATATATATATATATATATATATAATTTAAATTTATATTAGAATTTAGGACATTTAAGAAATGTTATGTGAAATCATACAAGTTTAAAACATACATGATAATTCATAAATTCAAAGCATAAACTATTACAAATTTACAAGTTACAACACATTTACTCATGAATGATCATTGATAACAGACACATAATGAAAATAGCAATATCGGAATATCCAAAACCAACCTTTATTATATATCAAAATCTCAAAATCAACCTTTATTATATATATGAGGCTGCAAGTACAATAAAGTCAAAAGACTATTGCTCATTATCAGAATGCTCATCAAATATAGCAGTAGAAGCATGCTCAACAGTGGATGATGTAGCTGAAGAAGATGTTTGGCCAATTCCACTTCTATGATCCTGGTCCTCAATATTCACGGCAACAAGAGAGAGATCCAAATCAGGATTTTCTGGATCCACATCCCACTCCTTAGAAGGACCATTGCCATATTGTGGACCCCTACGAGATGCAAGCCGAAGGTCGAAGTGCACATAAGCAAGATCCTCTGCCTTATGTGAGCCCAACCTGTTGCGCTTCACAGAATGAATAAAACCATAGGTGCTCCAATTCCTTTCTACTGATGAAGAGCTTGTCACTTGTGAAAGGAGGCGAATGGCAAGGTTTTGCAAATGTACACCATTTTCTCCATGACAAATCCACCACCTAACTGGATTAATGGTGCTTCTCTCCTCCAAAGATGATATATCTGAATAATCATCTATTCTTGCAGCAAAATTGGCAAATTCTTCCTTCACCTCCCTGTGTAGATGAGCTGGAAAAATTCTCATAAGGGTTTTTTGCACCCCATTAGCCACCTCTCTATCCTTATGAGGTGCCTTCCTCTTCCCATTGCTTTGAGCAATAAGTTCCTCATCATAAAATTATGGGTTCAAGGCATGTGCTAAAGTATGCAATGGAGTGTTGAAATTGTTCCACCTGTCAACAATGATTCTCTTGATTAATTCGGCAAACTAACCATTTGCAAACAAAAGCTGTGGAGACTCCTGTGAAATTATTTCCATAGTTTTCTCAACCATGGAATCCATGCCATCATATACCTCTCTTAAGAAAGGTTGGTCAATGTCAGCATTCCGAAGAAGCTCAAATGCAGGGGTTGTGAACATTAGCAAGAAATCTATTTTTCTCCACCAATCCTCATCAAGGCACAATCTACGCACCATAGATCCCTGCTCTGAATCTGCCTGTCTCCACTCAGCCCAAAGTTGACTCACCACAATAGACACTAATGCTTGCTTAACGTCAACAAGGTGGCGCAACATTATGAAGTTTGAGGCATATCTTGTCTCAGAAACTTTTAACAACTCCAATTTGGAGTACTCTCGAAATATTGCTTGAGATTGGTGGTGGTTGGTGATGAATTTAACAATTTTCCTTGCTTCTCCTGTGAGTTCCTTTATCCATGGAACTTTATCGTTGATCTCCTCTAAGATCAGATTCAGATTGTGGACAATACACGGTGTCCAAAAGATGTGGTCATACCTCCCCTCAATAATCAAACCTGCAGCTTTGCATACCGGTGCATTATTCGTGATAACTTGCACCACCCTGTTAGGACCAACGTGTTCAATAGATTTGATAATGACATCAGCAATGAATTGTGCATCTTTGACCTCTTTCGAGCAGTCTTCTGCCTTTAGAAACATTGCTCCTTTTGGTGAAGTGGCAATGATATTTATCAATGGTCTACGCCTTGTATCTGTCCATCCATTTGAGACTATGTTAACCCCAGAGCTACTCCAAGAAGAACGAATTGGTGATAACACATCCTCCACAAGATCCTTTTCATTTTTTAGAAGCTGAGTTCTAACTTTCTCATAGTTGGGCCCCTTGTACCCTTGAGGAGCTTTGTTAACTGCCCTTATCATATCTTGCCAGTAAGGAGAGCGAACAACATTGAATGGGATACCACATGCATAGATGCACCGAGCCACTCTGGAATCATCTTCTTCTCTTACTTGCACATTCACCAGTTTAACAATTTTACTATCTTGTATTGTACCGGATGCCCCTCTGGATGGTGGTTGTTCTGGTTGTTGAGTGCCTCTCCTCTTCCTTGCTTCAATTACAATGTTTGCTGGATTTTTAGCTTGACTAAAATCATCATGCTTTCTTTTGATTCCATCGGCTTGATCTTGCTCTCTTTGATATTCCCTCCTTGCCATACAGTCTGATGTTTTCATGCAACCTGCAATCACCAGTCCTCCTCCATGCAAAAGATGTGCCTTCACTCTTAGGTAAGAGCCCTTGTAAGAATTATTGCAAAGAGTACACCGCCATTCCCATGAGCCACCACCTCCACATCTTTGCAGCTTCCATTGCTGCAAAAAAGATAAAAAAAACAAATCTATAAATAAAAACCGTTTTTAATAATTTTGGTGGCATAAACCCTTGAAAAATAGACAAAACAATGGGAAAAAACCAAGAAATTGAATGCTTCTTACCCAAATTAATTTTTTGTAGCTGAAGCTACCCCAAATTGCTAGAAAAAAACAAGAGAAATATGGCTGTAGCTAAGCCAAAAACCAAGAATGTCGTAGCTGGAAACTTCGCACTTCAAATTTGCTTTTCAAATCTCTTTCTCTTGCTTCTGAAATCTTCTTTTCTCAACAGTGAAAGCACCCAAGTTGAAGCACTACTCTCTTCCTCCTTTCTCCTTGCCAAAATCGCTCTTCTCCAAGTGAAATGACTTGCTCAATTCGTGTGATGAGAGAATGAGGCAAATCCCCTTTTTATAACTTTAGAAAGGCATCTAGAAGCATCCAAGAAACAAATAAAATGAATAAAATAATAATACATTGCACAAATCCCCCAAAAAAAAAACAAAATATAACGCTGTTTTGGGAGGAAACACAGCCGTACGGTACGCGTTTCCAATTTTCCGTTTCGTTTTTTGCCTGAAATGGGTGTGGGGAAGACATTTCCTGCAACTTAAAAGAGCTAACACTCCATCCAGTTAAGTGTTGTTTGTATATGGTTTTGGTTTGATCTTGACCTAGTTGAAATTGAGCTGCACAATCACCACTACAAATCCTGCAGGAATGTGCCCGTTTAATGCTCTGAAGTCGGGAGCCCGCGTTGATGTGTTAAGCGTCCTGGTGCATGTTGATTTTTGTAGCATCAGAAAGTGTTCTAAGTCTCAAAATTTGTGAGAAGACTTGGACATCAGTATTCCAAAGAACTCAGAAACTCTTTGTGGAAATTCCACTCGATTCATGTCTAAACTTAGGGAAATTAAATAATTAAAGGGTATTAATAAGACAAAGCGTGAATCATCTAGAAAACAAAGATCAAGTCAAGTTTTAATCTTAGCCATTGATTAGACTTCTAATCTGGGTCATTGATTCATCAATGAGAAGGTTATAAAGGAAGGCTTGAGGGTCATTTGGAAAATAAGATAGGCATACACTCAGTACCCGAAGGAGATCAATTATGAAGGAATAGAATTCGATCTCAGTGGGAGGGTTGTAGGGCAAAGAGTTGCAGAAGCAGAAGGAGGAGGAGGGAGTTAACAGTGACTGAACTCAAGGACAGAGGGATGCAGTGGGTCATAGGAGGCAGCGCAGAGCTGCAACGTAGTGAACCCACGCAGAGCCTACGCAGACTTACGCAGTCCAACGCAGAGAAACAAGCATACAGGCATAGAGGGAAGCAGAGGCTGATCAGGGTGTTTGGAAATTGTCGAGAGGAGCCGAGAATTCTGTCTCAGGTGTTTTCAGATTTTATCTGCCAGTGTATTCCTTGTAAAGATTCATTTGTTGAAGAATATTAATAAAACCCTCATCTGCTGCACCAGTTTTCCCGCATTGGGTTTTTCCAAGGACATTTGTCCAAAAATAATTGTGTACATGTGATTGGTTCTTATGCTTATGTTCTTCACTGTTTACTTCTCTGCATATATAATTGTGAATGTTGCAGTAGTATTTATTCCAAAGTTTACTAGTAGATTTCTGTAAATAACTTATTGAAGTAATAAGTAGGAGAAATAAATCTATCACTGCAACTGTAGATTTTCAGATTGAAAATTTCACAGTACAGGTAGGGGTTGGAAACCCTTTGGTAAACCAATGTTGCACAATCAGTTGTGGCATTGGAGGCAGAGCTTTGTTTGTGCACAACAATTCGTGGTAAGCAAACACCAATGATGAAATCAATGCAACTTCTGCAATGCTTAAATGAATATTCTTAGCTCAAGCACTTTAGATCTTCAAAATATTTGGAAATCTGCAATATAGTTGCCATCGTGTCAATATTTTTCTCCAGGTGAAACAATATTCAACTCAAATGGCAAAGTCATCACCAAAGATCTTCAAGATGAAAGTGAAGGAGGCATGTCGTTGATATACATTAGCATTTGGAGATCACCATTTCTACTAAGCAAGCAGTCAAGGGGGAGCATTTATAAAACAACGATATGTCACAACATACAATGCTATGTTCATTATAAGAAACGTTGTGCGCTCGTAGAGACTATTGGGCATTGTAATGAGGATTCCAAGCTATTCATATTTGCTCATTTCCTTAGCCTGCAATTCCAGTGAATATGACAAAGTAAGGCTCATTTGGTACATTGCTTGATTGTGGTATCTTGGGCATCATACTCTCATTTGTGTTCAATTTTTTGGTATGCAACATTGAAGAGCGATGAGCTTAGTTAGTGTTTAGTAGTGTTCATCCCTAAAAATTTTGAAATCTTGATATATATTTTTTTGATACATTGAATTTAGGGTTTTATGCCCTAATTCATCGAAGATGTAGCTTCTATGTTGTAATGCTGGTGTGGTTGTTGGGACGATAAATATGATATAACACTGGTGTGGCTGCTATGGTGTAATACTGGCATGGCTGTTGGAATGTTATATTGAAAGCATTTATTGATATATTTCTTCCATGATATATTGGAAAGCTGCTCTATGCATTCATTAGCCATATTGGAAAGTTGCTTTATATTATTCACATATGTTCGAATACTATATTGACACATATGAAATTTCTTCAATCTTGATGTATATTAGACCAACCCCCTTGTCATTGATGGAAAAGGACCAACAAAAGAAAAGGAGCAACAAGGTATGCAGGGGCAGGAGCAAGGTATGAGGGAGCAACTTTAGCATCTTGGAGCAGCAAGACAGACAGACACAAGCCAAGGAGCAACAAGGAAAGGACCAACAACAATGTATGCAGGAGTAAGGATCAGGGGAGCAACATAGGAAAAGGAGAGCAACAAGGCATGTTTGATATGCGGAAACAAGAGCAAGGGTGATGGAAACTGCTTCAGAAGAGATGTTGCAGAGATGCAAGGCAAGACAAACGATTGATCATTGTTGTGATGCAAGGAAAAGGCAAGACTCCATGACAACAAAGGAAAAGCTCTATGACAACAAAAAAAAGACAAGACTCAAGGAGGTTGAGGTAATGGCATGAAGAAAAGATGGCTTTGATCATATAAATGGCTTCAGAGAGTAAATGTTACATACATATGTTTGCATTATTTTCAGATGTGGTGTGCATATTGTTTACATTGGGGAATGCTTGCATGTGTTGTGATGGTATAATGTTGTTTTTGGAACTATGTTGATATTGATGCACCTAATCATTATAGATGGCTGAAATAATATGTGGTGGAACACTTACTTATTTTACAATATTCAAAATATGAAGAGTTTGGAAATGAACAAGTGGAAGGCAAAGAGTCAAGCCTGTTCACTTCATATTCTTAGGTGCAATATAAACAACCAACAAATTATATTTATAAAAAGATGTTGTTTTTGGAAGCAAAAAAGAAAAGGTTAGAGAGTTGGAGAATGTGTGAGAGTTAATTGAGGTGTTATGCATTAGTAACCTAGCACATATGAAGCTTATGTGAAGCAGATTTGAAGGGAAGAAGAGGCAAAAATGAAGATGGAGATACGCAGAATTTATGACCAGGTAAACCAGCACATAGTTGTTTCTTGTTTGCATTAGGGGATTGTAGTCTCCTTTCAAGTAGTGGCTTGATAATGTGAAAAATCCTAGATTTGGATTCCTACTGCAACAAATTTGAATTACTTCTTCTATTATGTTTCATAATTATTTCATTACAATGAAATATCAAAGTAATTTTTGAAGCGGTCTACACAAATAATGTTGCGGAATAAATCTAAATGCTGAAACTATTTGAATAAAATACAATGAAAAACATCCATATTTGATACAGTTATTTTTGGACTAAGTCCACGGAAAAACCCAACTTGGGAAAACTAGTGCAGCAGATCTGAGGTTTTGTATTATTAAGTAGCAGAATCTTGAGTACAACTATGGTGCCAACATCCAGTAAACCCTTCAGAGAAATCTAGACAATCTGGTGAAAAATGTGAGATATACCTCACTTTGCAAATCACCGACTGATCTGACAACATTAGTGAAGCCCTGACTGCCTCTGCGTGATTGCTTATGTTGGGACTGCGTAAGCCTGCGTGGGCAAGCATGAGGAACTACATCACCTTTCTCTGCAACTGATCTAGCTGATCGAAGATTGGATTTTGGCCCTCTTGGCTCAGAAATCCCAACCTCTAGCTATCTCTGGACTGACTCCAAGAGACACTGCACTGCTTTTGCGTGACTTCCTGCAGGGACTGCGTCACCTCTTCAGAAAACTATGTTGTCTCTCTTTGCGTCACTGTTGCCTTTCTCTGAAATGCACTCCTGGTCCTCTTGACCAGTTCTGCTTTTGCCCCTCTCTGAATCTGACCACTAAATCAAATTCACTTAGCAAACACTGCCCTAGTGATTTGATTCTGATCAAAAGCGGTGTCACCTCATACAAATTCGAAAATGCTCAATGGCTCAAGTGTCTCAATGTATTTTCCATAGGTCCCTCACCCTCCTTATATTTTTTTTTTGAACCTTCAACGACCAAGATTAAAACATAATCAAGGGCTAAGATTAACTGTAATATTCCTAATTAGCACCGCTAATTGGAATATTTCATTTTTGTATAGTTTTGCCGCCTTTAGTTAAATAAATAAATAAAGTGAGAAATAGGGGGTCAACTCACTTTAATAAAATAAAGTGCTTCCTAGTTGATGAACGTTGTAACTTAAAGGGGAAGGCCTTGGGGGTCCACACACACATGAGGGGAGGCCTCACGTAGGCTCCTAAGGTAACTGCGCAGGTCAAGGAGGAGGTCAAGGACGCAGTTAGGGTTTTTGAGGGAGCTAGCGCTATAAAAGGTGGGGTTTTCACTCCATTTGGCATTATTGATATGTTGATGATATTGAGAGCTAGACTTCTGTCTACTTCAGCACGCCGGTTGTTTAGTCGGTCTGCAGCATTGTTTAGTGCGAACTGAGTGTCTTCGGTCGGAGATCTCGCCCTTGGCCCCGGGGGACTTCGAGTGCCTGCTCGGGCAAGGTATTTCCTTCAGTTTCTGTAGGTGATTTGCAGTGGTTTTTGGGTGGGCGTTTGCAGAGGAGCTGGCCCCTTGGAGTGACTGCGCAGTCTAGGAGAGAGGACGCAGTTTCAGCAGGGAGGACGCAGTCATTGTTGTGCAGCGCTGTTGTGTGGAGATTTGGTGGTGGTTCCAGCGTATTTCAGCCTTGGGGAGATTGTTGTTTCAGCCGGAGGTTTTGCAGGAGGATTTAGGCCCTTTTCCCAGCATATTTCTTGAGCTTCTGCGCTGCTCCTGGGAGAGACAACGTTTTCATTGAGAAGGGTTTATTTGGTGGATTTTCGGAGGTGGAGCACTTGCTTCACGGTTTCTGGGTTTTGTCCGGAGGGTTGAGTACAGATAGCCTTCCGATTTTCAGCTCATTCCGGTGAGGGGATCAGCCCCTAGTTCTAGTACATTGCAGCAGCAGCTTTCTACGGCAGTTTTCTCCAGCTGCTAGGACGCAGTCTCTGTTGTAGCCATTTCCTATTCTGAGAGGGTCTTCACTTGCCTAGAGCAAGGATAGGTGCAATCATTCTGATTATCTCTTGTACCCATATATATGTATTCTCAGATTAATAAAATGGCTTAGCGTTCTGGTATTTTATGTGTACTTGTTCCATATTCTAGTTCCAGCATTTTGTTCTATATAGCTGCTTGTTGTTTTGCTGTGTATTACTGTTTATTTCCCGTTGGGGATATTACAGTGGTATCAGAGCATAGTTCTGGCTCAGCCTGTGGTGCTAGCAGTCTATGACGCCCTGGGATAATCCCTACTTTGATCAGAGGAGACACAGAGACGTTGAGAGTAGGTGGGAGTTTCCCTTCGGAGAGAGGGATTCTGATCAGGAGCCACCTGAGACAGATTCAGAGCAGGAGCAGCCTGCGGGGGACACAGAGTAGCGGAACCCGATGGCAGACGATGAGGGTTCGAGGAGATGGGATACACTCCTCCATCACATGCAGGAGATGACACAGAGACTCACGGCATTAGAGGTCAGGCAGAGGGAACCCCCAGGGTTTTCCAGATTGGTGAGGGATCGGGTATGTCCCACCACGTGCCAGTGCATGATGCTATCCCCATTGTGGCATCACATGCACCCACACGATCCACTATGCCCACATTCTTGCCAGAGGACGCAGGGGCAGGAGTACAGAGGAATGCACAGAGGGATATTCCAGCACCCACGCGATCCACCATGCCTACCTTCTTGGCAGAGGACGCAGGGGCTGCAGCCCAGCGAGAGATAGAGCCGGGTTTGATGGGTGACCTTTTTACAGAGTACCAGGCATACGGACCGGCATTCCGAGATTCTATCACCTTCAGAGACTTTGTTCAGGTCTAGCATGACATTAGACCCCGTGATCATCACCGAGGGCACAGGCACCACCGTGATGACCACCGAGCAGCTAGTAGATTTCATTTGCCCACGTTTGATGGCTCATCAAACAGTTCGGCAAAGTCTTGGGTGGAGAAGCTGGACATCTATTTCCAGCTTAACTCGATGTCGCAGTCAGAGGCCATTAAGGTGGCAACATTACATCTGGACGGTGAGGCCCAGGACTGGTGGTTCCATGGGATGACGACACTCGGACATTCTGCAGTGACGACATATGCCGAGTTTACCCGGAGGGTGATAGAGCGCTTTGACAGGAGGGACCCGGAGCAGCACTTTGTTGAGCTGACAAAGCTCAAACAGACTGGGAGTGCAGAGACATACATTTCAGACTTCTTGAGGATTTCGGTGATGGTGCCTGATTTGTCTGCGGCTCGGATGGTTTACATGTTTGTGGAGGGGTTGTCAGAGCCACTTCGTGGCCTAGTCCGGTCGACCAGACCAGCTACCCTTCAGGATGCCATCAGCAGGACTCGGGACTTACAGGATGTCTTACCCAGGACTCAGACACCTTATCCCCAGAGACAGGCCTTCCAGCCTAAGGGGAAGGACACGAGGGTTCCGCCTCCCAAGGCGAATCCTGGACGAGGGCAGTTTGATGACGAGGCTAGAGAGAGCTGAGGAGGAAGCGGTTGTGCTTCACTTGCCAGGAGCCATGGGCACCGGGACATAGGTGTGCTGCAGGGAAAGCACATTTCATTGAGGTCTTCTCCGAGAGCAGTGGAGAAGAGGATGAGGGGGATGACGTGGAGGCAGGAGATTGTTATGCAGCGCAGGGTACCTTACCACCTCCACCACCCGCAGCAGGTGGGGCATCGTTTGCACCCACTGGGGGAGCTCTAGCCGCATTGCGGGGAGTTCCCAAGTACCTGACACTGCGCGTACGAGGGACAGTGCGCGGACAGCGGGCCTCAGTGTTAGTTGATAGTGGGGCCACCCACAACTTCATTGATGCCCAGATGGTTGAGCGGAGAGGCATACAGACAGAGGGTTTTGATGGATTTTCCGTCTTGGTCCCAAGAGATCAGACCATGGCTTGTGCTCGATATGTCCCGGAGCTATCAGTGACGATGGGCACTTATACATTGACGGATCACTTTGTGGTGGATATTCCGGACACCAACCTGATATTGGGTGTTCAGTGGCTCATTACTCTGGGGAAGGTCACGACAGATTGGAAGGCCCTAGAGATGGAGTGGGATGATCCCAAGACGGGGAGGCATGAGAAGATACGGGGACAACACACATACCCGCCTCAGACGGTGTCGGCACACAGGATGGAGGCGACCTTCCGCAAGGGAGACATAGAGTGGGCGGTAGAGTTGCGGGCTTCAGAGGCAGTGGATACAGGGCAGGCAGTGCATCCTGAGCTACAGTCTATTCTCGACAGGTATGCAGTGGTTTTCGGGGATATTCCACCAGGGCAGCCGCCGGATCGGGGGTTTGAGCACATGATCGAGCTTGAGCAGGGATACAGGCCGTGATTACCACACCGTATAGGCATCCCAAGGCCTATCGGGACGAGATAGAGCGGGCTATCCAGGAGTTGCTGGCCCTTGGTCACATTCGGCCCAGCACGAGTCCTTTCGCTTCTTCTGTAGTGTTGGTGAAGAAGAAGGACGGCACATTGCGCATGTGCATTGACTACAGGGCTCTGAATAAGAAGACCCTGAAGAACAAGTACCCCATCCCCAGGATCGATGAGCTGATGGATGAGTTGAGAGGAGCATGGTTCTTCTCGAAGATTGACTTGAGATCCGGGTACCATCAGATACGCGTGAGGGAACAGGACATTCCCAAGACCGCTTTCAGGTGTCACTATGGGCACTTTGAGTTTCTGGTCATGCCATTCGGGCTGACCAATGCACCTGCTACCTTCTAGTCGTGCATGAACCACATTTTCAGGGGTCATCTGAGGAAGTTTGTGTTGGTCTTCTTTGATGATATACTTATATATAGCAGGACTTGGGAGGAGCATCTCCAGCATATTGAGACAGTTTTGCACATCTTGGAGGAGCAGCAGTTCTATGCCAAGCTCTCCAAGTGTGAGTTCGGGTTGACAGAGATGCTGTATCTGGGGCACATTATAGGAGTGGACGGGGTGAGAGTCCACGAGGAGAAGATCAGGGCCATCAGGGATTGGCCAGAGCCGCGGAATGTGACGGAGCTTCGGGGATTTATCGGCATTTGCACATACTACAGGAAGTTCGTCAAGGGCTTCTCTCAGCTTGCTGCACCCCTCACAGATTTGACGAGGAAGGGGGCATTCAGTTGGTCGGACACAGCACAGCGAGCTTTTGACAAGCTCAAGGAGGTGATGAGCAGTTGTCCCGTGTTGGCGTTGCCAGATTTTACACAGCCCTTTGTCCTAGAGTGTGATGCATCAGGAGAGGGGATTGGTGCAGTTTTGATGCAGGGCGGTCACCCGATTGCTTTTGAGAGCCGGAAGCTCCTTCCACACGAGAGGTTGTATCCCATATACAACAAGGAGATGTTGGCCATTATGCATGCATTGGCCAAATACCGGCAGTATCTAGTGGGTAGCAAATTCAGGGTGAGGACAGATCATAACAGCCTGAGGTACTTTCTGGAGCAGAAGCAGTTGCAGGAGAGACAGCAGAAGTGGATCAGCAAGATCCAAGCCTATGACTTTGACATAGAGTATGTCAAAGGCAAGAATAACGTGGTAGCTGATGCCCTTTCTCGTAGACCGGCCACGTTATCACTTATGAGCTTGGACGCTGATTGGAGGGCTCGACTGCTGGTAGAGTACTCCAAGGACAGGTTTGCATGTGAGGTTCTGGGTGGGCAGGTAGCAGATGACAGGTACAGGGTGGTCGATGAGATCATCTATTACAGGGATAGGATCTTCTTGACTGAGGGATCTCAGCTCAAGAAGAAGATACTCCAGGCTTCACACGATTCTCCATTGGTGGGCCATCAGGGGTTCACCAAGACTTACCGGGCTATTCGGGAGAGGTTCTCATGGAAGGGCCTCAAGGAGGACGTACTCCAGCATGTCAGGGAGTGCGATGTTTGCCAGCAAAACAAGGGAGAGATGAGCCATCCTGCAGGGTTGTTGCAGCCTCTTCCCATTCCGGAGGGGAAATGGGAGAGCATATCGATGGACTTCATCACAGGGTTGCCCATGGTGCAGGGCAAGGACTGCATCTTTGTCGTCATTGACCGGCTGACGAAGTATGCCCATTTTTTTGCCATATCCGCACATCACACAACAGCGCAGGTGGCTGAGCTGTTCTTCAGGGAGATTTTCAGATTACATGGTCTACCCAAGACCATTGTCAGTGACAGGGACAGCCGTTTCATGGGCGGATTCTGGCAGGAGCTCTTCCGACTAGTGGGGACCGAGTTGACACCAAGCACTAGTTATCACCCCCAGACGGACGGGCAGACAGAGATAGTTAACAAGTGGCTGGAGGGCTACTCGCGTAGCTACGTCAGTGGACAACAGAGGGCATGGCTGAAGTGGCTGCATCTGGGCGAGTACTGCTACAACACGACGCATCATATGTCTATTGGTATGTCACCTTTCTATGCTTTGTATGGATATCATTCCTTATCTTTTGTGGACATGATGTTTGGTGTTAGTAGGGCTTCGAGAGCCAAGTTATGGATCCAAGAGAGCCAAGATATCCTCCGAGCTCTCAAGGACAACATAGCCACAGCACAGAATCAGCAGAAGTTGTATGCTGATAAGGGTCGGGTGGAGAGACACTTCGAGGTAGGGGACTTGGTCTACCTAAGGCTACAGCCATACCGACAGTATTCGCTCAAGCAGAAGGGGGCGGAGAAGCTTAAGCCCCGCTTTTATGGGCCCTACAGGGTGATACGCAGGATCGGGCAGGTTGCGTATGAGTTGGAGCTGCCCCAAGGCAGCAAGATTCATAACATCTTTCATGTATCATGCTTGAAAAAGGCACTGGGCCAGCAGGTGACAGTCACAGAGGAGCTACCACCCACGGATGATGAGGGGCATCTGGTGTTGCAGCCGGAGGCTATTATTGACACTAGGGAGAGGCAGCTGCGGAGCAGGAAGATTAGGGAGTTCTTGGTGAGATGGAAGAACTTGCCGGATGAGGATGCTACTTGGGAGGATGAGAGGATATTGCAGCATCCATCACTTCAGTTGCTTGAGGACAAGCAACGTTCTGCCGGGGGAGACTGTAATATTCCTAATTAGCACCGCTAATTGGAATATTTCATTTTTGTATAGTTTTGCCGCCTTTAGTTAAATAAATAAATAAAGTGAGAAATAGGGGGTCAACTCACTTTAATAAAATAAAGTGCTTCCTAGTTGATGAACGTTGTAACTTAAAGGGGAAGGCCTTGGGGGTCCACACACACATGAGGGAGGCCTCACGTAGACTCCTAAGGTAACTGCGCAGGTCAAGGAGGAGGTCAAGGACGCAGTTAGGGTTTTTGAGGGAGCTAGCACTATAAAAGGTGGGGATTTCACTCCATTTGGCATTATTGATATGTTGATGATATTGAGAGCTAGACTTCTGTCTACTTCAGCACGCCGGTTGTTTAGTCGGTCTGCAGCACTGTTTAGTGCGAACTGAGTGTCTCCGGTCGGAGATCTTGCCCTTGGCCCCGGGGGACTTCGAGTGCCTGCTCGGGCAAGGTATTTCCTTCAGTTTCTGTAGGTGATTTGCAGTGGTTTTTGGGTGGGTGTTTGCAGAGGAGCTGGCCCCTTGGAGTGACTGCGCAGTCTAGGAGAGAGGACGCAGTTTCAGCAGGGAGGATGCAGTCATTGTTGTGCAGCGCTGTTGTGTGGAGATTTGGTGGGGGTTTTAGCGTATTTCAGCCTTGGGGAGATTATTGTTTCAGCCGGAGGTTTTGCAGGAGGATTTAGGCCCTTTTCCCAGCATATTTCTTGAGCTTCTGCGCTGCTCCTGGGAGAGACAGCGTTTTCATTGAGGAGGGTTTATTTGGTGGATTTTCGGGGGTGGAGCACTTGCTTCACGGTTTCTGGGTTTTGTTCGGAGGGTTGAGTACAGATAGCCTTCCGATTTTCAGCTCATTCCGGTGAGGGGATCAGCCCCTAGTTCCAGCACATTGCAGCAGCAGCTTTCTACGGCAGTTTTTCTCCAGCAGCTAGGACGCAGTCTCTGTTGTAGCCATTTCTTATTCTGAGAGGGTCTTCACTTGCCTAGAGCAAGGATAGGTGCACTCATTCTGATTATCTCTTGTACCCATATATATGTATTCTCAGATTAATAAAATGGCTTAGCGTTCTGGTATTTTATGTGTACTTGTTCCATATTCTAGTTCCGACATTTTGTTCTATATAGCTGCTTGTTGTTTTGCTTTGTATTACTGTTTATTTCCCATTGGGGATATTACATTAACTTGGAGGTGATCCATGAATTTATCTAGAAGATTCACACTTAGTTTAATTAATACCCTTTAATTAATTAGTTTCCCTAAGTTTAGACTTGGGAAAACATTAAAAAAAGATTAATTATTTTAATTAAACCATCTCTAAGTGGAATTTTCCAAAACCATTTCTGGGTTTTATGGAATACATCTGTCCTAGCCTATATACAAAGTTACAAGGCTTGAGCACATTCGATGCTACCATAAATCAACACTCCCTCTTAGTGAGGAAAGTGCTCTAGTAAAACAACTCAATGTGCTACTCTGACTTTTGGAACATCTGCTGCTGTGCTGTTGATGCTACTCACCAACACTACACAAGAAATGGTTTTAACTGTACTACTGCTGACTCTGCATGCTGCTGCCAACTGCCACTGTACTGCAACTTCCTCTGAATTTTGCAACCATGCTGCTGCACTACGTGAGCACTGCTCTACACTGCGTGAGCACTACTCTGCACTGCGTTGCACCACTTGTGCACTGCACTGTTGCTGCTCATCTGATGCTGCTGCTCAACTACTGTTGCTGCTGCACTGCTGCTAATTGTAACAGGAAAACATCTAAAATTGGACAATAAGATCTACAACTGAAAAATAAGACTGACTGCTGCTAGTTTCTGCACTAGCTCTTTGAAAACACTGTGTTGTTGCTGCTCTGCACTGCGTGAGCACTGCACTGCACTTCACTGCTGCAGCTCCCTCTCTGCGCTGATCAGGCTCTAGTACTGCTAGCCACTGCACTGTCTTCTCATTTCCTGCTGCAACTGTCCATCCTGCTACTTTCTTAAGGCTGCCATAGTTTGCATGTGATCCAAGAGCCCGGAAAATACTCAAGGATCCTGCCGCCTTGTAGATTCTGGATCTACAACTCTAAGTTAGCTCACTTTTCTCCTTTCGGAATGTGAGCTAACATAAACACAATCTTTTTTTGCCTCAATCTTGGCAGTGCTGCTTGTGGATCTTCCTTCTCGTCTTTGTCCTTTTTCTTAAGAGGACACTGTGTGGCATAATGTCCCATTTCCCCACACTGGAAGCACTTGATCTTGGACAGATCTTTCTTTTTCTGCTTCTATTGCCCCTTTGATGCAAGGGCAGTATTGTCTTCGTCCTCCTTCTTGACTTTTGACCCACTGCTGCCATCCTCCAAATGGATTTTGAGGAGGTCTCTCCTCAGCTCTTCTTGCTGTAAGGCTGCCCACATTGGTTCCCACCCTGGAAGCCTTTCTCTGCCCAGAATGCTCTGGAAAAAGACCTGCTAGTCTTCTGAAACCGAGTTTAGAGTGAGTCTTACCAGCTCTGAGTCTCTAGGAGCAGCTCCTACTACTGACAGCTGATCTTGGGTATCCTGAATACTAGACAGGAAGGAGTCAAAACGTTCTCGCTTCTTCATCCTGGTATTACGCATCTTCTCTTCAAGGTACATCTTCTGCTGCTCGGAAGATCCTTGGTATAGCTTTTCCAGCCCTACCCACATCTCTCTAGCAGTGGTCTTTGCTGCTATGTGGGGTACGATATGATCCTTCACACCATCTAGGATCAATCACTTGGCTCTTGCCATATTCTTCTTGAATTGTCTCAGATGTGCTGCATCCAAGGGTTTTGCACATGCACTCTCTATGAGGGCCTTTAAATCATGCTCATCAAGGAGAAACTCTATCCTTGATTTCCAAATAACGTAGTTGGAGGCACCCTCCAATCTATCTTGGTCACGTAGTCCATTGCTGGCCATCTCCTTAACTTGTCGATATCTTCCTCTAACCCTTTGCTCAGCTAGACTTATGCACTCCTTGAGGAGTAAGTCACTGCTTCTGCTGCTGCACGGGAAAAGTTGAGTTTCTTTGAGTAAGAAACTCTCTGAGATCAAGAAATCCCCAACTATGTTTTTCAGAAATTTTCTGATGCTTATGCACTAGCTCTTACTGCTGTGCAGTAACTGCATCCTTCAGCTACGTTGGTCTGCTACACTGCCTCTTCTGCAATTGAAAAAAAGCTTACCCCTCTGTCAACTCTCTCAGAGGGAGCCTTTTCTATGCTTGAATGCCCTCCTGGCCTGGATAGCGTAGTTTCTGGAAGGGTCTGCTGTTGCTTACGCAGATCCCAGACTCTTCAGTGCTGATCTGCTGGTTCACTTATGTTTCACCTGCACTTTAGCTTGAATAAGCTCTAATACCATGTGAAAAATCCTAGATCTGGATTCCTACTGCAACAAATCTGAATTACTTCTTCTATTATGTTCCATAATTATTTCATTACAGTGAAATATCAAAGTAATTTCTAAAGCAGTCTACACAAATAATGTTGTGGAATAAATCTAAGTGCTGAAACAATATTAACAAAATACAATGAAAAACATCCATATTTGACACAGTTATTTTTGGACTAAGTCCCCGGAATAACCCAACTCGGGAAACCGGTGCAGCAGATATGAGGGTTTGTATTACTAAGCAACAAAATCTTGAGTACAACTAGGGTGCCAACATTCGGCAAACCCTTCAGAGAAATCTAGACAATCTGGTGAAAAATGTGAGATATACCTCACTCTGCAAATCTCCGGCTGATCTGACAACGTTAGTGAAGCCCTCACTACCTCTGCGTGATTGCCTACGCTGGAATTGCGTAAGCCTGTGTGGGCAAGCTTGAGGACCTATGTCACCTTTCTCTGCAACTGATGTAGCTGATCTAAGACTGGATTTTGGCCCTCTCATCTCAGAAATCCCAACCTCTAGATATCTCTGGACTGACTCCAAGAGACACTGCGCTGTTTCTGCGTGACTTCTTGCAGGGACTGCGTTACCTCTTCAGAAAACTACGTTGTCTCTCTCTGCGTCACTACTACCTTTCTCTGAAATGCACTCCTGGTCCTCCTGACTAGTTTTGCTTCTGCCCCTCTCTGAATTTGATCACTGAATCAAAATCACTTAGCAAACCTTGCCCTAGTGATTCGATTCTAATCAAAAGTTGTGTCTCCTCACACAAATTCGAAAATGCTCAATTGCTCAAGTGTCTTAATGTATTTTCCATAGGCCCCTCACCCTCCTTCTTATATTCTTCTGTTGAACCTTCAACGGCCAAGATTAAAACATAATCAAGGGCTAAGATTAACTTGGAGGTGATCCATGACTTTATCTAGAAGATTGACACTTAGTTTAATTAATTAGATTCCCTAATATTAGACTTGGGAAAACATTAAAAAACGATTAATTATTTTAATTAAACCATCTCTAAGTGGAATTTTCCAAAACCATTTCTCGGTTTTATGGAATACATTTGTCCTAGCCTATATACAGAGTTACAAGGCCAGAGCACATCCGATGCTACCATAAATCAACAGATAAACATCAGGTTGGAGCTTGTTGAGGTAGGAGCCTCCTGTGGGTTGTGGCCTATAGAAAAAATATGGGAGTTGGTGTTGAGATTTTGTGTATTTGGGGTAGCATCAGTTGTGCTCTAGCTCCCAAATCTTGTGGAGGGATTAGACTACACTTGATCTACAATACCCAGAAATGGATTTTAGAAATTTCAGTTGGTGTTCAAGTTATTCAAATAATTAATTATTTTTAATGGATTTCCTAAGTCTAACTTAGGAAAATAAAATAATTAAAGTGAATTAATTAACACGTGCTAAAATTGTCTTAAGTCACATGGATCAAGAAATATTTTAATCTCAACCGTTGATGGATGATTTAATCTCGGCCATTGAAGAGTTCAACGAAAAAGTATAAGAGAAAGGCTTGAGGGCCAATTGAAGACACACAATTTTGGTAGAACTGAGGAATAGATTTGGAATTCTAGGGCGGGTTTTGCTAAGAATTTCTGGAGGAATTTCCTGTAGTGGGGTAGTATTGGCCAAGGGAATGATCTGATTCCAGGGCCAAGAGATAGGAAGAGGCAAGAGGAGCAACAACAAGGACAACACAAAGAGGCTTCAGAGCCACACAGAGCAGAAGGGACAACAGAGAGACAACGCAGAGGCAGTTAGGGCCACGCTGGGCTGACGCTGGCCAAGCAGAGGCAGCACAGGGGCAACGTTGACCCTCAAAGGGTGATGCAAACCCTCCTAGAGACACGCAGAGGCTAACGTAGTTCCTTTAGGGAAAAGTTGGGGCTTCAGAAGCAGCGCTGAGGGTTTCTAGTGTCAGATCCGGGCTGAGCCCTGTAAATCTCGTTTGAGGGTGTGGATCAGTGAGATATTTGGCACTAGATCTTCAGGTTAGCTGCAGATTTGATATCTTTTATTCTCTATCGGGTTTTCCAAGGTTGGAATCAAGAGTTTTTGTACTCAGAATTGATTAATAATAAGCCCTCATATCTGCTGAACCGATTTTCCCGCTTTGGGTTTTTTCGGGGACTTATGTCCAAAAATCCATGTGTCACTTTGTTGCATGAGTGAATTATTCAGTGAATGATCTGCATGTGTAGGCTGTAGTTGTGTTTATTTTCGGTATTTCTGAATCTAATTTCTGGAAATAACTTGTATTAATTAAATCAAGTAGGAGGAAATAAACCAATACACTGCAGTAGAATTTTCACAGTTGGAGCTTCCCTGCATGTTGCATCTTGCAGAAGATGGAGGTAGCAGCCTTTTGTAGGTTGGAGCCTACAAAAATCAAATATAATGAGTAGGAGCTTGCCATTGCATCACAAGAATAATAAAATTGCGATTTTCTCCCTTTATGGGTTTCCACATATATATCTGGTGTCAATATATGTTGTTATTATGTGCTGATGTGATGTTTTGGTTTGCTTATCACTTGTTGTTTACATATTCAATATGTTGGTCATTATTTGTTAAAATGCTCATGTAATGTTTCAATTAATGAGTTTAATGAAAAGAATTTTAATGTCTATGAATATACTCAACTGATTCACCCCCCTTCTCAGTTTAGTCAAGTTTTCATCAAAAATCTGCTGAAATCCTCCTTATTCCTCCTCAATCTGCTAAGGAAGACTTTTAGGAAATTTCCCCTGTAGTAGGGAAGGCCTTCTACCACAAATTCCGACACTCAAGAGCTGAGCCTAACACCACACAAATCTATCCAGTGCCCCCCTTGCGCAGACCCTGAAAAGAGAAATATGTCTTTCCCAAAAGCAATAATCTCCAGCCTCCAAATTCTCCACAAGGCTTAGTCTTCCCTTGGAGTAGCTATACTAAGTTTCTCCCGACAAAAACACCCTCGGAAGCCAGCTGAAAAGAGTGATACGATTTCGTCTACTGCGTTCTCCCTAGAGTATGAATTTCCTCTACTGCGTTCTTCCCTGTTGAAATGGGATCCAAATTCCGCAAATCTCCTCACCCAAGTAGCAATAGATTACCTCCCTAGGGTGGCACTCGTGGTCCGCCAAAGAAGAGGGTGAGATTTCCCCTTGGAAACCTCTATTGCTAAACAACTCTTATGACTCAACTGAACAACTTGAGCAACAATGTGTAAATTTCAAATTATCAAAAGGTGCTCAATGCTGCTTTCAACCCTCTATCTATAATCGTTGCCTCACCTTTCCTTGTGGGTCCCTCAACCAAATATTTTGACCTCCTTCCCACAAAATCGATTTTTCCTCCAAGGGGTGCGGATTCCTTGAGGGGTGGCCCCCATATTCCACTAAGGTTGAGATTTTTGATTTCTCCTAAGTTTCATGTACCCAAAAATGTCTCTAATGCCTAGATTACAAAATTGTGCTATGCTTAACACTTCCCCAATAAACTCTGTTAACCCCGTTAAATGAAAAATCAAAATTGGGGATATTACATCCCTTGAGCTTAGCTTAATTCAGAGAGTTATCTATGAATTGATGCACATATGGATGATGAAATAATATCACATACACCTTCTATTTATATCCAAAAGAAGGGCGCAACTAATTTTTGAAGAGACATGTCTTTTGGACAAATTTGTCTCAAGCCTACATGACTTGATTGTCCAAAAACCCATCACGATCTTTAAAAATCCATATCTCATTAAGGACACCTTGAATTTTGATGATTCTTTAAGCATTGGATTCTCCTCGCATCCTCTATCATCTCCATCCATCACATGTCAAAAATACTCCATGGTTTTGGCCCAAACATCAATGGGTGCAAAACCCCAACCTTTGGTTCCAAACCCACAAATGACTTTTGTGGTGCTCTAACCTCCAAACCCCAAACCTTAGGGCTTGGAGTACCTCCCAAGCTACTTAAAAATTAACAAAGAACATTGGAACAAGTACACTATGGCATTCTCTTTAGAAGACAAAAATTGAATACTTCTGTTGTGGCACTATTGTCTTCATTTTGTAGGAATAAGGGTTTGGTCTTCATCTTTATATTCTTTTGCAGTAGAATGTATAGGAGGAGACATGCTCTTATACCAAGAGACCTATGATATTACATGATGTAACCTTGATATCACAGTCTACTTGACATAGCTGAGACTCTTGACATGTGATGTGTGACCCGCCTTCTTGACAATGACAGTGATGGTAATAATACTTTTACAATTTGTAATATCCCAAATCGGGAATAAACAGTAATATAAAGCACAATAGACTAAAAACGACAACAACATAAATTACACCATTAAAACACACAAACATGAGGCAAAATCATTGCTGAGCCATTTTATTAATATATTGGGAAAGAGTACAAATGAGGTGTTGGAAGGTTTGCACCTGGGCTTGCTCAAGGCAAGCTGAAGAACAACTCAAACCCAAGCAAAAACTCCGGCTGAAAGTTCCTCTGTGTGGCTCAGTCTTTGTGCTACCTAGCCTAGAAATGTTGCTGCTGGCTGATGTCAGACTGCTAGTTAGGCTGCTGACCTTGTTTAGAAAATTCTTGGAATTGGACACTGGACTCTCCTCAATAAACCCACAAAAACTTGCAAAGGGTTTGCTGAAAGCTCGACCTCGGAAATTAGCCCCTTTGGGCTTGGCTCACTGAACTGCTGGGGAATTTGAACCACTAAAGGAATCTACTGGTAAATACCTCCGGAATACTACAAAAATCCCTGCTAGGAGGTGGCTAGGCTCCCCTCAAAATCTCTTACTGAAACCCTTCTTCTCTCCACACTTTCGGCACCAACACCCAACTGCCATTCACCCTCTTCATCCTCAGTCCCTTCTCATGGTAGAAAAACTGATCCATGGTTCATTTATTTTTTACCTCCCATCCTTGTGATCTAGCATGTGAATGTTATGATGACTATGATGATTCTTTGTTTTGTCTCATAATTAATCATAGTGGTAAGAGGTATGTTATCGATCTAATGGAATGCTCGCTGCATTTGTTAATGGCTATACTTAGATGATATATTTGCATGCTAGCATAGGTCAGAGTAGGTAGTTACATGTTCTGTTACATCCTAAATTAGATTTCATTTAGTTAAATTTTTCTTTTTAGTATGGATTTTATCAAATATTGAAAACAAGGGTGATGATTAGCACCCCATGCACATGCTTCAATATATGGTGAGTTCCGTGATCTTTTCTTCTCGATGGACTTTCCCACTATTTGGAGACTAATAACTATAGTTGTCTTCCTCTCTCATTTGGTGCTAGTGTTGATTATGTCTTGGATAACCAGGCCTTGATCCCACATATCTGTAATTACTTTGTTTTTCCTCCACTTCCCATTGTTGATCATGCTTACCTATCTTCACCCTAGTGGACAATCCCATTTCCCCTCCCCTGGTTCACTTGATAACCCACATTCTATGACTCACTTTCATGTCAATTATGTGAAAAGTTCTTAATCTAAGAAACCCTGCTGCTAACTATTGATTTACTTCTCCTACTTGATTAATTTATACAAGTTATTAATCTAAATATTCAGAAAAAAAACAAAGTAAACACAAATAGCAGCCTACACATATAGATCATTTATTGAATATAACGCTCATATGACAAAGTGACATACAAATTTTTTCGACAATGTCCCCGGAAAAACCCAATGTGGGAAAACTGATGCAGCTAGCTTTGGATAGTTTTATTATTATGCAGAATCTAAATACAACAATTTCTGGGCACCAAACATGGTTGGCCCTACAGTGAAAATCACAGCAGCTATACCTCTTTCACTCAGAGACAGAAAATATGTCTGATTCATACCCTCAAACAAGATTTATAGAATTCGAGCCATTTTTGGCCCACCAGAAACCCCAGCGCTGCTCCTCAGTCATCTGCCTTAGCCTTGCTAGCCTGCGTCAGCCTCTGCGCTGCTCTGGAACGGCCTGCGCACCCTCTTTAGGCTTATGCTGACCCTGCGCTGCCCTGACTGGGCCTGCGTCAACCTTACGTGGCTCCTGCTACCTCTGTGCTTCGCCTTACTGGGCTCTGGCTGGACTGTGTAGCATTGGCTGGCCTCTGCGCTGCTGGATATGCTGCCTCTCTGCCACTGTTGTATTCTTGGCCTTGGATCAGAATCCCTTGCCAATACTGCCCCTCGTTGCACTGCAAACTCTCTCTGAAATTCTTAGCAAACCATGCCCTAGAATTTTAGCTTAGCTTCAGTGCTCTGCCAATGTGTGTGTTCTCCAACTGACCCCAAGCCCTTCTCTTATACTTTTCTCGTTGGGAAACCAACACCCATGACCTAATCTCCAATCGATGGCTAAGATTAAAAGTTGTTTGATCCACGTCACTTAGATCATTCTCATCACATGTTTAATTTAATTCAATTTAATCTTTTAATTTTCCTAAGTTAGACTTAGGTTCCTTAATTAAATCATTAATTATTTGAATAACTCTTAAACCTGATGGAATTTCTCCAAACATTTTTTGGGTGTTGGAGATCTCATGTACTCCAACTCCTCCACAAAATTTTGGAGCTAGAGCACATCCGATGCTACCCCAAAATTTAAACAAATTATGTTGGTGCTTAGACCTCTTTTCCCTCCTATATTATTCCTTATTTCACCCATTTTTCTTACCTTATTACATATTTTTAAAGACCTTTTGGGAGGTTACCATAGAGTACTATTGCCATAAATGCCCACCACAACAAACTTGTGTGCACCCATGATAATTTCATGATGAATCATTGGTATGATGAAGAATGCAAGTTTGTGCATTATAAATATCTTCATTTTGTTACTACTCGTGCCCCATCCTCCATTCCATTTGCATACTGTGAGTACCAATGTCCCCTTCAGCGAAAGAATCAAGGCTTTCTTTCTTCTTGGAGGCACAAACTTCTCTTTGTACTCCATGCTTCCTCGAAATCCCTTTGACATACCCTTCTCCCTAAGAAAACTTCTCTATATGATAGTGGCTACCAATCTTTGATTTCATATGTTATGTCCTATCTATCGCTTGCCTAATTTTTTGTTATGGTTGCGTCCTCCATGTCTAATGCCACTTATTTTCTTCAGAAGGTATTAAGAGAGATGTTTGGGAGAGCTATTGGGGCCTTGCGCACTAGTATGAATTTTAATGGGGAAGGATTCCGAGAGGAATTTCTCAAGCATGGCATTAATTCTCTTATGTTCCATATTCATGATCATTTCAATGGCGAGTTTGCTTAGGTTTCTTCCCTTTATGGTCACAATGCATAATCCCCTTGATTTTTAAGTCAATTAGCAAATATGATCCAAAGAATTATAGAACTATGATACTATAATTATAGTGTTGTGTAAATGTTCTATGTTTTGGCTATTTTCCGGGCATATTTTTCAATCATTTTTGTCTGAAATCTGGCCAGAAATTGTTGGAATTGCAGATTTGAGTTGTTGAGCCTGGACAATCCAAGTGCCCTAGGGAAACATTCTCCATAAATTCCTTTTCAGAGAGTATTCCTCCATGCATAGATAAAGCTTTTTTAGATAACATGTCACTTGCTCATTGAATTCTTTGTAGACATGAGTAAACATAGTTCTGAAAACTTCTTTCTTTTCTCACCTGTGAGATCCTGTTCTTGATTGCAATCAGCACCAGATTTTCAACATGGTTTCTTTGGTTTTTCCCAGTCCATGATCAATTCTGAGTCCTCCATAGCCCAGAGGCTGCCAATTCCTTTTTCAACTTCAATTTTCAGTAGTAACCGTAAAGCATGAAACTCAAGTCTATTATTAGTCCCGTGACCTGCTGCATATTTGAATGAAATAAAATGGTTTCTATTGATGAATAAAATGCCACTAGCTCCACACATACTTAGAGTTCCTTGATAGGCACTATTAAAAAAACCCCAAGCCATATGCATATCTAATTTGATGAACCACCTAAACTGTAGGGATTTCTTTTCCTTGAAAGATCATATCATTTCTTGTAAGCCAAGCCTCCCACAACACAAAACATGGCAATGCCTTGTGAGCATCCATTATCTTGGCCTTATACCAGCTTTCAAAACATGCTAAAAAGGATTAGTGTCATATATATATATATATATATATATTACAATCTCCAGTTTAGCTTTCTCAAGTTGTTGCTGTGTCCTAGATATGTGAGTTTGACTATTGTGATATGAAGACTGGACAAATAAGAGTCTTCTTCCTGTTGGGTCTTTTTGTTAATCACATGTCATTAATTTATTTTCCATAACTTGGTTAACCTTCTTTGTTTGTCAAATGTTATCATTCATGTGAGGTTTGAAGAATGGATGCTACATAAGGATTCTGAATTTCTGTTATTCAGTTTTTTTGTTAGTTGTAAGATTTCCTTAAATTCCATCTAATCTGTTCATGCAGGATGTTATCATTCGAGGTGATAAAACACTTCCTCTCTACACGTAAGTTTCTTAATTTCAGGTGTAAAGTGTAAAATTCGAAATGGAAACAATTATCAACTTTTTGTTGTATTTTTGATACTTGTATGTGCTTCAAATATTCTACTTTTTCATTTCCTTTATATTATTGTTTATTGCAGTAAAGTTATTGAGGCCAGTGCTCCAATTGCAATAGTGGTGCCTGGAAGTGACACCCAATTATGCATGCCTTTACGAGAAGGTGACATTTCTTGGGAAGAATTTTTGGGTCAATCTGGCTCCATGGAAAGGTCACTGCTTCTTTTAGTTCAATCTATTATTGATAGTGATATTGGTCTTGATCTTATTATTGGTTTCTCATGCAATATACGATAATTTGAATCTTAATTTTATGAATTTTTTTACAGTAGTTTAGTGAAAAAGAGGAGCATTGTTATATAATTTAAAATTTCACACTAGCTACCATTTCTGTTGAAGGCGCTTAAAGAATGAAAACTTAGTTTATAACCTAGATTCTTTTGTATAGCACAAAATGATACCTCTTACTGATTCAATTAGCAGGGCTGTAAAGGTCGGCACAACCTGCTGGGATTGACACACACAAGGTAAGGGCCCACTGTCACCTTGGTCGGAACCTCCACTCTTTAGACCCAACTTCCTCCTTTAAAGCCAAGGGATGATTTCAAATTGATACCCCAACCAACTGGAAGTAAGACTAGTGCCTTAAATACAATCAAGAAGAGGTGGAGTTAATTATTCTGGCTGTCGTGCCAATTTTTGTGTATAATATATGGCTGAAAATTAAACACAACAAGACACTACACCAATTGATGTCTAATATGTCATGAAATACTCAAAACCGATGTAGAGAAAATATCCTAACCAATTATGATGTTAGCTTTCAGTTTATGTTGCTGGTTAGAGGGGTTATATGTTGAGATTTTGGGGTAGCATCTGATGTTCTCTAGCTCCAAAAATTTGTGGAGGTGCTGGAGTACATGAGATCTCCAAGACCCAGAAAGCATTTGGAGAACTTCCATTTGGTTTGATAGTTATTCAAATAATTAATCTTTTTAATTAAGGTCCCTAAGTCTAACTTAGGAAAATTAAAAGATTAAAGTGAATTAAATTAAACATGTGATGAGAATGTTCTAAGTGACGTGGATTAAGCAGCTTCTAATTTTAGCTGTTGATTAGAGATTAGATCACAGTCGTTGGTTTCCCAACGAGAAAAGTATAAGAGAAGGGCTTAGGGTCAGTTGGAAGACACACACATTGGCAGAGCACTAAAGCTAAGTCAAAATTCTAGGGCGTGGTTTGCTAAGAATTTCGAAGTGCGGTGAGGGGCAGAGGTTGGCGAGGAATGATCTGATCTGAGGCCAAGAGTACAACAACGACAGAGAGGCAACATACGAGACAGTGCAGAGGCCAGCCAGAGCTATGTAGTTTAGCCAAAGCCACATAGAAGGCAGCACAGAGGCAACAATCCTTTAGGGGTGACGCAGGCCCAGTCAGGGCAACACAGGGGCAGCGTAATTCCAGAGAGGGTGAAGCAGGCCCTTCCAGAGCAGCGCAGAGGCTGACATAGACCAGAAAGGCTGACGTAGAGGGCTGAGGGACAACATTGGGGTTTTTGGTGGGCCAGAAAGGGCTCGAGTTCTGTAAATCCCATTTGAGGGTGTGAATCAGTCATATTTTGTCTTTGAGTGAAAGAGGTATCAGTGTCGTGTAATTTCTCTGTGTGGCGAACCATTTTGGTGCCCAGATCTTGCTCTATTCAGATTCTGCATAAGAATAAAACCCTCTAGAGCTAGCTGCACTGGTTTTCCCGCATTGGGTTTTTCCGGGGACATTTGTTCGAAAAATCTGTGTGTCACTTTGTCATGTATGCGTGATGTTCAGTAAATGATTTGTAAATGTGTAGGCTGCAATTGTGTTTACTTTGCTGATTTTACTGAATAATTCAGAAAATTAACTTGTAATTTAATTCAAGTAGGAAAAGTAAATCAAGACACCGCAGTAGGATTTCTATTTTTAGAAATTTTCACATTATAAAGTAAAATATCTTACTACCTTGTAAAATCAGGCTGCAAATCCAGCAGTAAACAACAAGGACAACAACTTGTATCACTCAAATAGACCATCCAGTGAGTGCCAAAGCACTACTAGACCATAGATCTAGAGGTGGGAATGTTGGAGGATGAAAGATGAGTCTTGTAAGACCACTTCCCAACCTTGATCAATAGAGATTTTATGCTTCGAGTCTCTCCTCCATCCCTCCCAATTCCTTACACACAAAGAAAGGTATTCTTAAGCATCGTCATAGTACCTTTCACACTTATGGATTTTTCTTATTTGCTCAATGTTTTCACCTAAGTCACTGGATTCGCCCCCTCCCCCACCCTTACGTGTCACGAATCGAACGTGTCAGACATGATTTTGAGGGGACACATGTCTGATTCGGGGCTAGAGCTTGTCACGAAATCACTCTTCGTGTCCCATAGGAGTTCGATTCGCTCCCACAACAAATCACAATTTTTGGACGTGTGTTCAGCAAAAAGGGACTCGCGAGTTTAATAAAAGCTGGATTTGGGCCGTTTTTCCTCATTTGCAATTGTGGTTTTGGAGATGTGGGACTGTGGGAGCAACCAACAAAGGAGAAAGGTGTGTTTTGGAGGTGACTGAAGTTACAAGTATTTGGATTCCCCTTCCATTTTCTTTCTAGTTTTGCTACAACAGTGTGCCTGTCATTTTGTTTACATTTTTTATTTATTTTTACAGTAGTCATGGCTCAAGCAAGGGCAGCAGTGAAAGGGAAAAAAAGGGGAGGAATATCCTCATTGGTAATGCTCTCCCTCTTTGAATTTCATTAGGGTATGTTAGTGTTCCATCTGTTGGAAGTGAGGCTGGAACAACAACTTCAAATGTTGAGAGAAACTTCAATTTAACAAGACAACAAGCTCAAGAAAGTAAATATCCATTGTGGAAGTATGTTACAAGAGATAAGGGCCAGGAAACAAGTTAAAGGGAGGATTGAATGTTCTCTAGAAATGCAACTTTTGCAACACTCAATTCAAGAGCACCTATTTCTATGTGAAAGCACATTTGTTGGGCTTACCATTTTGTGGATTTGGAGCATGTTTAAGAGTGACTGCATCTAAGAGGAAATAATTAGGAAGAGGGGCTAATGTTGGTGTGGCAATGGTGGCTACATCATCTAAGAAGAACATGGATGAGGATCCCCTTCCATTCTTGAGGAAAAGAAGTGCTAGTTATCCCTTTGGGAGTTTCAGTGGAGGTGTAGGTCAAGCAGCAAAAAGGAGGGCACTTGGTCCAATGGACAAGAAATTTCAGCATGAGCGGAAATAAGAGATTGATATCACCATTGCCTTCTTTTTTATCTCAACTTCACATCATTTAATGTTGTGTGAAAATTCTGTTATTAGAATCCTACTGCAACAACTGATTAGATTTCTTCTATTTGTTATTTTACTGAAAAAATTATTTATCGTGTACTACAGTAAATATCGAAATCAATATACTATAGTTCTCACAAATAAATACTACAGAAAATAAATACAACATAGGAAAGACTAGATGCACACACACATAAGTACACAATTATTTTTGGACTAAGTCCTTGGAAAGAGCCAACTTGGGCAAACAAGTGTAGTAGCTGAGGGTTTTAACTTTTAATATTAAGCAGTAGCAAATCTGAGTACAAATATTTGGATGCCTAGATTGGCTATCCAATACAGAGAAATAACTGACAAACAATCTACTGAGAAAATTCTCACTTCCACAGGTGATCTGACACTGACCTTAGCTCTGAAAGAGCTGCTTTGCATTGGCTTTGCGCAGTGACTACGTCACCCTACGCAGTTCTGCATCGCACAGTTGGGAGCACTCGTTCTCCTCGCCTCTGATCTTTTGCTGTCTGGAAATTGGACCCTCCTGGCCTCCAGAAACTCTCTCTGGCTTCAAACACTGAATCAGCTCTGTGGATCTCCTCTGAAGTACTACGCAGCCTCTGTTCTGCCTCTCTATGGAACTGTTGCCTCTCTGCTATGCACTCCCTAGATCTGGAAAACTTTCGTCCAACCTTACTATCCCTACACCTCTCTCACTGCAACGAGATCACTAGTAGGATTTTTGTATTGTTGTATTAAAAAAATTTCACAAATTTCCCTCAGTTGCTTTTGCTAGTATTTCTCTCAAATTGGATTGACAGTTTAGGCATTTGTAGATTGTACTCATAATTTCACTTCTACATAATAATAAAACCCTCATCTCTTGCACCAATTTTCCCGCATTAGGTTTTTCCAAGGAGAAATTGTCCAAAATAACTGCGTCATATTTTTATGCGTGTGCCTCTATATTTCTCAGTTTCTAGTTTATTTCCACAACACTTTTATCTGTGAAGAATTGCAATGTGATTAATTCGATATTTTACCGTAACAAAATAAAGTGCATAATTTATCAGTTAGAAGAACTAATTCCTGTTCTTGCATTTCATGCAGAATTTCACAAAAGTGATAGTAGTCTTGATGGTGTGATGTAGTTGATACACAAATATTTGTGGCCCGATGTCTACGAGATTTCTCACAGTTTATGATGTCCCAATCTCACTAGGGGGAGAACCTAAGGATATTATTAGACAAGCCACCCACTGTGGTTTGGGGCTCATACATGCAGGGAAACCTTGTTTCTTCATATTGCTACTCATTGAGCTTAAGGCTTGCCTTGTTAGAGGTCCAATTTACTCCTATCGGTACCCATTCGAGTAGTATTGCATTAAACAAAACTGAACACATACATCACTTCCACGCACCTTAAGTATATCGGAAGTCACCATAGGGAAAAATTCTGAAGTGAGCCATTTTCCTGCCAAACTATTATAGTGCACCAAAAACAACATTAAAAAAGATTACTCTCTCATATTGGCTTCACATTTGGTATATTTTAGGGCTATGGCACTTGGTGTGAAAATTTCTGAATCTAAATTACAAAAGCCCTACTGTAGTTTTTTTATTTACTTCTACTTGTTTGATATAATTAACAAGTTATTTTTCTGAAATATTCAGTAAAACAACAAAGTAAACACTACTGCAACCTACACATACATACATATCAAGCACTAAAGAATATAGCCCACATGACAAAGGACAAAATATTTTTTGGACAAATGTCCCCGGATAAACCCAATGCGGGAAAATTGATGCAACAACTCTTGGAGGTTTTTATTATTATGCAAAATTTTGAATACATTCAAGGTCACCAAACATGGTTTTCCCAAATAGGGAGAATCTCGGTAGATGTACCTCTATCACTTGGAGACAAAAATATGGCTGATTCAGCTGAGGCTTCACACCTTTTGGATCTGCGGAAAACGAGCCCTTTTTGGTCCACTGGAATCCCAACGCTGCCTCTCCTGGCACTGGGTCAGCCTTACGACCCTGCATAAGCCTTTGCGCAACACAGGCTGGCCCTGCGTCACTCTGGCTGAGCCTACGCTGCCTCTGTGCAGCTCTGGCTTGACCTGCGTCACCTTGGCTAAGCCTACGCTACCTCTGCGCTGCTCTGGCTGGGCTTGCGTCACCCTTGCTAGGTCTTTGCACTGCTCTGGTACGAATCTGCCTCTCTGGCAATGTATCCTCGGCCTCGGATTTGAAATCCCACTGCCGATTTACCCCTCGCTGATTTCAACTTAGCTCAAGTGCTGCCACTCTGTGTGTGTCCTCCAACTGACCCTAAACCTTCCTTTAATATTTTTCTCGTTGAACATTCAACGACCGCAATCTAATCTCTAATCAACGACTAAGATTAGAAAAGACTTGATCCACGTCATTTAGAACATTCTCACCCACATGTTTTAATTAATTCACTTTAATTATTTAATTTCCTGAAGTTAGACTTAGGGTCTCCATTAAAATAATTAACTATTTGAATAACTTTCACACCGGGTGGAATTTCTCCAAATGATTTTTGGGTCTTGGAGATCTCATGTGTTCTAGCCCCTCCACAAAGTTTCGGAGCTAGAGCACATCTGATGCTACCCAAAATCTCAACACTCCCTCTGAGCGAGGAATGTGCTCTAACAACACTTCATTCCAGAAGCGTTACTCTGATCCATGGCATCGGTCTGCGCTGCTGATGGCTGGCTACTGCCCCTCGTCCACTATGTTGCTACCTTCTGTATTGCTGCCCATGGCTCTGCCACAGTCATTGCCTCATCTGTACTACAACTCCCTCTCAAATGCTGCATCATGCTTCCCATAGCACTGCCACTGCTAACTGCTGTACTGCAACTCAGTTGCTGAGAAGTATGCAACTGAAGGACATCACCCAAAATACTAACATACAAGTCAGTTTGGCTACATCTTGATACTGCAACACCCTCTGTTGCTGCTCTGCGCTGTCTGCTGCCCTGCATTGCGTAAGCACTGCCTCTGCACTGCTCGAGTCTTCAGCATCCCAGCACTGCCAAAGTGCCTCCATGATCCTCTACACCAACTAACTCTAGTCATCCTGCTACTGTCTTTAAGGGCTCCCGTCGCTCGTATGTGATCCAAGAGTTTGGGCACCTCAAGGATCTTGCCAGTCTCATCTGTAGTTCAAGAGAACTACAGATCTGTGTCTCCCCACCTCTTCTCTCGAGGCACATGAGCACTCATGGCATACTCATCCTCATCCGCCACGAAGAGTTTAAGATTCAGGACTGCCAGGATCGTGGCCTTCGAGATGACAAAGTTGGATGCTCCATCCAACCTGTCCTGATCTCTCAATCTATGAGAGGGCATCTCTACTAAAAAATGTCGAAACGAATGTTCTTCTCCCTTCTTCTGCTGCTGCTCTTAGCAAGAGACCGCATCTGGGTTTCTTGGTGATAGAAAAACCTCTAAAGAATATGCTCCCTCTAACCAGTGATTTCCTTCTTGGAAATCCTCCACGAATTCTGCCAAATCAGCCCTCTCCAATCACTCCACTGATCAGGCCCCAGACTTCTTAGCTAGAAAGTCTGTTGAGGAACTGTTTCCCCTTACTTTGTCAACCTTGCTAGACACTGTTCTGCACCGACAGAAACAATGACCCACCAACAACTTTGAAGAAAACAAAACTGCAACTCCAGCCACAGCAACTGGCACAACGTTACCCCCTCTCGACTACATCACCTTCTTGGGCCTGCGTCAGCTTGATAGGCTTTGCCACCCTTCTAGGCCCACATCAGCTCTGCGTGAGCGGTCAAGCAATGTGTCACCCCTACAGGGTCTGCGCTGCCCCTCTAGTGTCACGCTGCCTCTTTCTGGATATGTGTAGCTTCAGCCGCCTTCTTGCAGCAAAAAACTTTGTCGCTTCGCTGAAGGTTTCAGCTCCCCCTGATCTGCAATTCCTCTGATACCATGTGAAAATTCCAGAATCTAAATTACAGAAACCCTACTGCAGTTTTCTAATTTACTTCTCCTACTTGTTTGATTTAATTAACAAGTTATTTTTCTGAAATATTCAGTAAAACATCGAAGTAAACACTACTGCAGCCTACACACACATACAGATCAAGCATTGGAGAATATAACCCACATGACAAAGGACGCAATATTTTTTGGACAAATGTTCCCGGAAAAACCCAATGCGGGAAACCAGTGCAGTAACTCTTAGAGGGTTTTATTATTATGTAGAATTCTGAATACATTCAAGGGCACCAAACATGGTTTGCCCAGACAGAGAAAATCTCGGCAGATGTACCTCTATCACTCGGAGACAGAAAAATATGGCTGATTTAGCTGAGGCTTCACACCTTCTAGATCTGCTGAAAACGAGCCCTTTCTGGCCCATTGGAACCCCAACAATGCCTCTCCTGGCACTGTGTCAGCCTTACGGACCTGCGTAAGCCTTTGCACAACACAGGCTGACCCTACGCCACTCTGGCTGAGCCTATGCTGCCTCTGGGCAACTCTGGCTTGGCTTGCGTCACCCTAGCTGAGCCTACGCTGCCTCTGCGCTGCTATGGTACGAATCTGCCTCTTTGCCAATGTATCCTCGGCCTCGGATCTAAAATCCCACTGCCGATCTACCCCTCACTGCACTGCAAGCTCACTCGAAAATTCTCAGCAAACCGCGCCCCAGAATTTCGACTTATCTCAAGTGCTGCCACTATGTGTGTGTCCTCTAACTGACCCCAGGCTTTCCTTTAATACTTTTCTCATTGAACATTCAACGACCGTGATCCAATCTATAATCAATGACTAATATTAGAAAATACTTGATCCACGTCACTTAGAACATTCTCACCCACATGCTTTAATTAATTCACTTTAAGTATTTAATTTCCCCAAGTTAGATTTAGGGTCTCCATTAAAATAATTAAGTATTTGAATAACTTTCACACCGGGTGGAATTTCTCCAAACGATTTCTGGGTCTTGGAGATCTCATATGTTCTAGCCCCTCCACAAAGTTTCAGAGCTAGAGCACATCCGATGCTACCCAAAATATCAACACGTGACTCACCCATACTACAAGCCATTTCTTGCTTACAAAAAACACGTTGTTGACTCACACCACTTAACCAAACATTTTGGAATCATGGTTTTGAAATGGATGTATATTTATTTGTGTTGCAAATTTATTTGATTGATGTTTGGCATGAAAGAATTAACAAACAAATCATCATCACACAAGCTTAGGGAGACATCAACAAAGTCACACCATCACTCATACCCAACAACAAATTTAGAAATGAAATCAAGCATAGTGGAACCTGTGAAAATTTCACTATTGAAATTTTATTGCAGCAACTGGAATTAATTCTTCTAACTGTAAATTAATTTAGCATTTTATTGCTTCAACAACAACGAATTAATTACACTGCAATCTTCACAAATAAAAATATCGTGGAAAATAAAATGGAAATTGAGAAAACACAAGCACACACAAAAATATAACACCGTTATTTTTAGACTAAAGTCCCCGGAAAAACCCAACTTGGGAAAACTAGTGCAGCAACTAAGGGTTTTTATTATTAAGCAGCAGTAGGAAATTTTTTAGCACAATAAATATCGCCAAATTAGCAAATTAAGGAAAATATTGGAAAAAAATTACTGAGGGATTTTACCCTCTCTCTGAGCAATCCTGACACTGTCTGACCTCTTGGAAATCTAGTCATCCAACTGGTCTGCGCAGGCTCTACATCACCCCAACTCTTCCTACCAAATGCACTACTTGAAACAATTGCCAATCTAACTGTCCTGCTTGCTGCTAACTGGGAAAAATCTTCTTTGGCCTTCTGGAAAATCCTCCCAGCCACTGGAACTAAAAATGTCTTCCCCTTCAGCCAAATCAAATTGCTCACTTGAGGCTTTGCGCTGCCTCTGCGCAACCTCCTAGAGAAAATTTTCAGCCTCCTCTTTCTGACTCTTTGGAACTGGAAAGTTTCCTCTGGACTCACTGCCTCAGCTTCCCCTCTGGCTCGAACTCTTCTGGCAGAATGCTGCTGTTCTCTGGAAAAATCGAATTGCCCAAGGAAATCGATCTCAAGTGTGTCCCTCCATCTACCCATCGACTTCTTCTTAGAATCTCGTTGTGGGACTCCAATGACCAAGATTAAGAGTTAATCAATGGCTGAAATTATTTCCTATTCGATCCGTGTGAGTTTCTAGAGAAATCACACCTTCCTTAATTAATTCATGTTAATTAATCATTTTCCCTAAGTTAGAGATAGGAAAAACTTAATTATTGATTAATTAACTTAATTAAGGCATTTCTAGGTGGATTTTCCTGAAACGTTTTCTGGGTTATGGAGTCCTAGTGTTTCTTAGCCTCTCTGAAAACTATCAAGACTAGAACACCATCCGATGCTACAAAAACTAACACTCCCTCTTAGTGAGGAAGGTGTTCTAGTGTTGAACTACTCCAACACCTTGTCTTTGCATCACCCTCTGGACGTTGCTGATGTTTGGCCATAGTGACATCTTGCCACTGCCCACCAACCACTGCGCAACTCTGATGTCGCATCTGTGTTGTTGTTGACACTGCTATGCTGCTGCCAACTCTGCATCTTCATCTTTACTGCAATTCTCTCAACTGTTGTTGCTGCTACTGCAATTGAGAAGCATCCGAAATACTGAATCAATTATGCCTATGTGTTGCATCTGTCTCTTGAGCATCTGACTACTACTAGCCTTTGCTCTGTCCATTGGGGAATCTGCGCTGCTGCTGACTCTGCTACTGAGCCTCCTGCTTTGTTGTCAACATTGCTTTGCGCTCCTCAACACCTGATTGCAACTAGTCTGCAACTGTCACCCTAGAATCTGATTGCATCACTGCAACTGATCCATCCTGCTACTGAATAGTGTGCCCCCCTGTAGCAAGGTAATGATCTATGAGGAAGACACCTCAATGGATCCTGCCCAAATCTCTGCGCAACTTTGGGACTATAGCTCCATATCTCCCCACCTCACTCTTGGAGGTATAACTGCAAACATGGCAAAATATTCTTCCAGACGAGAGGACAACTTGTCTATCTCTGTGGATGCTGCTGCATGGTCCTGCTTCTCCTGCTTTTCCTTCTTCCTTTGAGGACACTGAGTACTGTAGTGGCCAAACTCGCCACGCCTGAAGCACTTGACCTTAGATAGGTCCTTCGTTTTCTTCTTCTACTCCTGTCCCTGACTGGGATCCTTTGATGTAAGGGCCACATTCTCTTCCTCCTCACCTTTTGAACCCTTATTGTTGCTTCCGCTGATGGAGGTCTTCATAAGAGCTCGCCTCATCTCCTCTTGCCGCAGGTTTGACCATATCCTGTCCCACCTAGGTAGAGTATCTCGTCCCAATATGCCTTGGACGAAGATCTACCAGTCCTCTGAGATACTTTTCAGTGCCAAACGCACTAGCTTAGTATCTTGAGGCACCTCCAAAACTACTGCAAGTTGATCCCAAATTTCTTGAATTCTGGTGAGAAATCGATCAATGCCTTCACCCTTATACATCCTGATGTTTCTCAACTTCTCCTTCAGGAACATCTTACGTTGCTTTGAAGGATTTTGATATAGTTGTGCGAGAGCATCCCACATCTCCTTGGTAGTGTTCTTGCCAACTATATATGAAACTATATGGTCCCGGACTCCATTCAGGATCATCCACTTTGCCTTGGAAATCTCTTTCCTATACTCTTTCGGATGATCTGCATCGGTCGACACTGCCACCACGTTCTCTGCAAAGGTATTTAGGCCATGCTCATTTAACAAGAAGGACATCCTGGCCTTCTAGATGACATAGTTGGAATCTCCCTCTAGCTTATCCTAATCTCTAAGCCCGTCTGTGGCCATCTTTGCAAACAGTCGAAATGAAGCTGAAATTTTCCTCTTTCTCTTGCTCGACTGCTAACTCTGCTATTCGCACCCGCTTCTAAAGTGAGAAACTACTTGTTGCTACTTCTTCCCACAACTGGAAAAGTTTGTATTTCTAAACTAAAAACCCTCTAATAGAAATTCCTTTTGTGTGTGCACTTTCTCTTCCACTTGACACTGATTCTGCTCTAGAAAAATTACTGCAAAAGCCTCCTGCGCCCAAACAAGGAACCTGCTCAACGAAAATATTGAACTGCTGCTCCCTCTGCCTACTAGAATCACTCTCTCAGGCAAGCCAAAATTTTATGCAACCTTGCACTAAAAAATTAAACCACCCAACAATTTTCACTGCTTGGCTAAGCACTGCACAACCTCTTGGAGAAAATTTTAGTCTTGCTGCTCCCTCTAAACAACGAATTTTCTTTTTTTGCTTTTAAGCTTCCCATCTGATTATATACGCTTTGATACCATGTGAAAATTTCACTACTGAAATTCTATTGCAGCAACTGGAATTAATTCTTTTAACTTTAAATTAATTTAGTTGTTTATTGCTATGACAACAACGAATTAATCACACTGCAATATTCGCAAATAAAAATAAAAAAACTGTGGAAGGGAAACTAGAAACTGAGAAAATACTGGCGCACACACAAATATAACACCATTATTTTTGGACAAAAGTCCCTGGGAAAACCCAACTTGGGAAAACCGGTGCAGCAGCTAAGGGTTTTTGTTATTAAGAAACAGTGAGAAAATTATGAGTACAATAAATATCACCAAAATGGCGAATCTATCTAAGAGAAATACTGGAAAACGTTTACTAAGGGATTTTACCCTCTCTCTGAGCAATCCCGGCATTGTCTGACCAATGAAAAGCTAGCTGCCCAACTAGTCTGCACAGGATCTGCGTCACCCCAGTGCTTCCTGCCAAACGCACTACCTGTAACAACTGCCAATCTAGTCACACTGCCTGCTGCTGATTGGGAAAATGCTTCTCCGCTCCTTTGGAAAATATTCCCGACCTCTATAATTTAAAACATCTTCCCCTTTAGTCAAATCAAATTGCTCAGTTGAGGCTCTACGCTGCCTTTGCGCATCTTCCTCGAGAAAATTTTTGGCCTCCTCTTTTTGACTGTCCAAAACTGGAAAGTTTCCTTTGGACTCACGGTCTCTGCCCCTCTCTCTCTCTGCTTCCCTTCTCTGTGTTGAACTCTTCTGCCAGAATTTTGTTGCTCTCTGGAAAAATCGAACTGTCCAAGGAAATCGGTCTCAAATGTGTTCCTCCATCTACCCATTGACTTCTAATAATCTCACCGTGGGACTCCAACGGCCAAGGTTAAAACTTAATCAATGGATGCGATTATTTCCTTGTTGATCTGTGTGAGTTTCTAGAGAATTCTCACATTCCTTAATTAATTCTTGTTAATTAATCATTTTCCCTAAGTTAGACTTCGGAAAAATTTAATTATCGATTAATGAACCTTTTGTTGAAACCTTTTATGGGTTATGGAGTCTTAGTGTTTCTTAGCCTCTCTGACAACTATTGAGACTAGAACACCCTCCGATGCTACAAAAACTAACAAAACCCCTCTTAGGCTAGTAGAAAGACGTCCAAAACCTAGAAGTGAGGGGCAAGAACGTCGAGGTGACAGTGGGTGGCCTTCCTGTTGGTATCCTTAGGTTCTCCCCTCGGTGAGATTGGGACTTTTTCTCTAAGGAGAATCTGAGCATTAACAGGATCGACGGATTTGATAAGTTTCTAAAATTAACATGTTAGGTTTCATCGATGGCTGATGAGCTCATCATGGGTCAATGAAAGGTTAAAGGCTTGACTCCATTAATGATCAACAAAATGTTGTGGGTTTTACATTGGTAAATTCAAATGATCATATCTAGATGATCTTGACTCCATTTTTAAGAAAATTTATATTGCTGGAAGGTTGTCAATGAGTAGTAGGTGATGGTGATCTCAGAAAAGAGAATTGAGTTGTATAGAAAAGCAAAAAATTAAGTACCCCATGTCCTTAATCAAGCATTATGGTATTGGGTAGATGTGTTACATTGCCAAACCAACCTCCAATCCATATAACTTTGCCTCCCACTTCCCACCACCTTTTCATTCCTGAAGACATCAAAAGAGTAACCTAGATACTGAGCAGTAGTAATGTTGTAGATGAGGATGGATTCCAAGTGGAATTTATCAAACATGGTATTGGACCTCTTGCTTTGCATATTGTTGGCCTTTCAAATTGTGTGGTTTGCATGATCATTCCTCTAACGGTTTCGAAGGATTGCCCATGCCATTTTGAAATTAGGGAATGCCTTAGTTTGAATAATTGTAGGGCTGTTATGACTGGGCACACTTTTGCTAAACTTTATGCTATGGCCTTGAATGTGTGGCTTTTAAAACATTTGGAGAGGCACAATCTTCATGCGAAGGAGAAATAAGGCTTTATGAGGGATCATTAGATTCATACCACTAATCACTTTTTCACACACTGTTCTATCACAGAGGAGGCTATGCAATGGCCTTCCTAAGTCTTGTTTTTTGGTGGATTTTCAGAAGGCCTTTGATTGTGTGTTGAGGGATTTCTTGTTTTAGAGGATTTATGACATTGACATCCTCAATTCTTCAATCAGTGGCTATCATGAGGCTTATTGACATTATTATTGGTACGGTTGCAGTCCTCATGGCCTTTTTGACTTGATGAAGAGCACATTCAGGGTTGAGGAATGATGCCCTTTTTCGCCTACGTTGTTTGGTGCTTCTATTGTTGAACTAATTGTCTACTTCAAGGAGAGCACACATGTAGATAATGGCTGCCTTCTACTATAGTTCTTGATTGCTCTTATTTTGTCTCTAGCTAATGTCATCGTCTTAGCATCCTCCCTCATGGGTCTATATAAGTAGTTACATGCCATTGCTAATCTTTGTGATTGCAGGCAGTTGATGGTGACCTTAGCAAGACTAAGGCCATGGTGTTCGTTGCATGTAATAGTACCATATTTGATTTTCATTTCTTAGTTTAGAGGATGGAAGATTGAGATCCCTATAACTTACATCGATTGGGAGTCTACTTCATACGTCCCAAGTTCATTTTGAGGCTTAATGCCCAACTTTGGCTTTGCGAGGGCAATGGGTCTCTTTTAATTCTTGAGTATTTGTGCTTCCACACAAACTTTGAGGACATGTTGGCTAAGATGGCATGTTGTTAGATCCTGTTGCCTGTTCAGACTTTATATTTTCTTTAGTAGCATTGAGGAAGAGGATATAAATGCCAATGAATATACCCTTTTGCCTTTGTTATTTTATTTGTTGATGTAAGTATATTTATGTGAATATAAAATGTATTATTTTAAAATATTTTAATCTTCCACTCAAGCATTGTCTTTGACTGTAGTGATAGGCTTTGAACCAAATTTTTCTGTTGCAATTGTTATTTTTAGATTATATGTACAATCATTATAAAATTATATAAATACACAAGAGTGTGAAGAGAATGTGAAATTGTATTATGTTAATGTTGCAACAATTATACAACCGGGCTGTAATATTCTGAATAGAAATAAATAGCAATATAAAGCAACATAAACAAGAATCTACAACAAATAGAGAGACATCACATAAACAATGCAAAATATGGAGAACGCTGAGCCATTTTATTATATAACTGAAAGATATAATAAGTACAAAGGTAATTAGAATGATGACATGCTACTGCTGGAATGGGATGGCTCTTTGGAGCTGTTCCCCTGTTCAGAAAAATATGAGACTCTGGAAATAAGCTCTCCTCCAAATACCCAGAAAAGCCCAGAAAGGAATTCCGGAATGGATGACCTCGGAATTTGACCTCCCTTGAGGAATAACGTTATCCCAGTGAAATACGTTGGCCTTGAATGATCCTCTGCAAATGATGGCCTCCTCCTGTACCAAAATGATGCAATAGTGAAGCGCTGATCCCTCCTCACTATCTTGGGCTGAATCACCTGACGAATCCTCACTCCCGAAACTGCCTCCTCCAAGAACTGCGTGATCTATCCTAGAGACTGCACTGCCCAAGCAAGTGTGTATTCCCTGACTGAAGATGCTATGGCTCCCTCTTGAAAAACAATGGATAGAACTCCTCACTCGAGTAGGCACTCGAAGTCCCCTGGGGCTGAGGTTGGGATCTCTGCTCGGAGACACCCGATGAGCTAAACAACACTTGCAGACTTCGCTCAACAACAAAAGCGTGCTCAATGTCAATAGATAGAAATCATAGATGCATAATAGAATGAGAGAATGAGGAGCCTCTTCCCCTTTTTATGCTTTGAGAGCCTTGCTCTCACCTAGGCTCCACAAGACTGCGCTGTCGCTCTTGGCCCACGCTGTCCCTCTCTCACTGCGTTGTCATGGGCCCACACTGCCCACGCTGCCACTTCCCTCACGTTGCCACTTCGTCCTCTTGGGCCCCACGCTGCCAAATAATTATATGCTCAAGTGACTTCAGGGAATGTTTATTTCCTAAGTGTAGGCTATGTATCTCATCACCTACTTTATTAACTGATTTAACTTTATAAAAATAAACTAGCCAAAAATTAATTTTACCAATTAGTTGCCGCTAATTAGGAATATTACAGTCCTCCCCGCCAAAACGTTGCTTGTCCTCAAGCAACTGCAAAGATGGATGCTGCAAAATTTTCTCACTCTCCCAAGTGGCATCCTCATCTGGCAAGTTCCTCCACCTCACCAAGTATTCCCTGACTGTCCTGCTCCGTAGTTGCCTCTCCCTGGTGTCTATGATGGCCTCTGGCTGCAACACCAAATGCCCCTCATCATTTGTCGATGGAAGCTCCTTTGTTGCAGTCACCTGCTGCCCCAATGCCTTTTTCATGCATGATACATGGAATATGTTATGGATCCGGCTACCTGTAGGCAATTCTAGCTCGTATGCAACCTCCCCAATCCTGCGGATCACCCTGTAAGGTCCATAGAAGTGGGGCTTGAGCTTCTCGACCCCCTTTTGCTTCAGTGTGGACTGCCGTTATGGCTGAAGTCGTAGGTAGACCAAGTCCCCTACCTCAAACTGCCTCACAACCCGTCCCTTGTTGGCATACAACTTTTGCTAGTTCTGAGCTGTAGCTAAGTTATCCTTAAGAGCCCAGAGTATATCCTGACTCTCTTGGATCTAGTCCTTGGCCCTGGGGGCCTTGCTAGCACCAAACATCATGTCAGCAAAAGTCGGAGCATGCTATCCATATAAAGCATAGAATGGAGACATACCAATGGACATGTGGAAGTGGTGTTGTAGTAGTACTCTCTCAGATGTAACCAGCGTAACCATGCCTTCTGCTGCCCTGTGACATAGTTTCGCATGTAGCCTTCTCGCCACTTGTTGACTATCTCTGTCTGCCCATCCATCTAAGGGTGATAACTGGTACTCGGAGTCAACTCTGTACCCACCAAACGAAAGAGCTCTTGCCAAAGGCCGCCCATGAAACGACTATCCCAATCACGAACAATGGTCTTCGGAAGACCATGCAACCTGAAAACATCTCTGAAAAACAGCTCCTCTACCTGTGCTGCCGTAAACCGTGATTATATGGTGAAGAAGTGTGCATAATTTGTCAGCCGATCAATGACTACAAAGATGCAATCCTTGCCCTGCACCGTGGGCAACCTTGTGATGAAATCCATCGAAATGCTCTCCCATTTTCCCTCCAGAATGGGAAGTGGCTGTAGTAATCCTGCTGGATGGTTCATCTCCCCCTTGTTCCGTTGACACACCTCGCATTCCCTGACATGCCAGAGTACGTCTTCCTTGATGCCTCTCTAAGAGAACCTCTCCCTGATGGCCCTGTAGGTCTTGGTGAACCCCTGGTGGCCTGATAGTGGCGAGTCATGTGAGGCACGCAGTTCTTTCTCCTTGAGCTGAGAACTCATAGTCAAGAAGATCTTGTCCCTGAAGTATATCACCTCATCAATCGCCCTGTACTTGTTATCCGTGATCTGTCCATCCAGTATCTCATAGGCAAAACGGTCCTTGGAGTACTCCACCAGCAACCGGCCCTCCAGTCCTTGTCTAAGCTCATCAGAGTTAATGTTGCGGTCTATGTGAAAGAGCATCGGCCACCACGTTGTTCTTCCCTTTGACGTACTTGATGTCAAAGTCATATGCCTGGATCTTGCTGACCCACTTTTGCTGCCTTTCCTGCAACTGCTTCTGCTCTAAAAAGAACCAAAGGCTGTTGTGATCAGTGCTCACCCTGAACTTGTTCCCCACCAAATACTGTCGAAACTTGGCCAGTGCATGCATGATAGCCAGCATTTCCTTGTCGTATATGGGATACAACCTCTCATGCGGCAATAGCTTCCTGCTTTCGAAAGCTATGGGGTGGCCCCCCTGCATCAAGACTGCGCCTACCCCCTCTCCAGATGCATCACACTCCAAGACAAAGGGCTGTGTGAAATCCAGCAACACGAAAACTAGACAAGTGCTCATCGCCTCCTTGAGCCTGTCAAAGGCTCTTTTCGCTGTGTCCATCCAACTGAATGCCCCCTTTTTGGTAAGATCTGTGACGGGTGCAACAAGTTGGTAAAACCCCTTGACAAACTTCCGGTAGTAGGTGCAGATGCCTACAAACCCCCGAAGCTCAGTCACGTTCCTTGGTTCAAGCCAATCCCAAATGGCCCAAATCTTCTCCTCGTGGACTCTAACTCTGTCCACACCAATGATATGCCCCAAATAGAGCATCTCTGTCAGTCCAAATTCGCATTTGGAGAGCTTAGCATAAAAATTTTGCTCCTCCAGAATGCACAATACAACCTCAATGCACTGTAGGTGCTCCTCCCATGTCCGACTGTATATCAAGATGTCATCGAAGAATACCAGCACAAATTTCCTCAGCTGACCATAGAAAATGTGGCTCATGGAGGACTGAAAAGTGGCTGGTGCATTGATTAGCCCAAAGAGCATCACCAAAAACTCAAAGTGGCCATAGTGACATTTGAAGGTTGTCTTGGGGACATCCTGGTCCCGCACTCGGATATGATGGTAGCTCGACCTCAAATCAATCTTCGAGAAGAACTTCGACCCCCTCAGCTCATCCATCAACTCATCAATCTGCGGGATGGGGTATCGGTTCTTCATGGTCTTCTTATTGAGAGCCCGATAATCGATGCACATCCTCAGTGTGCCATCCTTCTTCTTCCCCAGTACAACAAAAGAAGAAAATGGGCTAGTGCTGGGTCGGATGTATCCCAACGCTAAGAGCTCATGAATAGCTCTCTCAATCTCATCACTGTAGGCTTTGGGATGCCTATAGGGTGTAGTAGTCACAGCCTGGATGCCCTGCTCCAACTCAATGGTGTGCTTAAACCCTCGATCCGATGGTTGTCATGGCAGTATATCCCCAAACACTGTAGCATATCTGTCCAAAATCAACTACACATATGGTTGAACGACCTGTCCTATAGATCCTGACTCTGAAACATGCAGCTCCACTACCCACTCTATGTCTCCCTCCCAGAAGTCTGCCTCCATCCGGTGTGCTGAAAATGTCTGCGGAGGATAAGTGTGCATGCCTTGGATCATCTCATGCTTACCGGTCTTCTTGTCTATCCACTCCATCTGCAAGGTCACCCAGTTCGTAGTGACCTTCCCCAGTGTGATCAACCACTGCACTCCGAGTATCACGTTGGTGTCCAGAATGTCCACCACAAAGAAATGGTCTGTCAGAGTGTAAGTCCCCATGGTCACTGCCAAAGCCGATACCTATTTGGCACACTGCATAGTCTTGGCACTCGGTATCAGTACTGAAAACCCATCAAAGCTCTTTGTCGGTATCCTCCTCCACTCTACCAACTGTGCATCAACTAGCACTGAAACATGTTGTCCCTGCATAGTCCCCCTGACACGCAGTGTCAAATACTTGAGAACCCCTTGCAATGAAGCAAGGACTCCCCCAGTAGGTGCAAACGCTGCCCCTCCTACTCCTGGTGGTGGCGGTGGTGGATGATCCCTTCTCTCTACTATAGTGCTGCCTCCTGCCTCCATCTCCTCATATGCATCTTCTTCCCCGTCACTGTCGGAGAAGACCTCTATACAGTGTGCCTTCCCAGTGGCACATCAATGTCCCGGTGCCCATGGCTCCTGGCATGTGAAGCATAGCTTCTTCCTTCTCAGATCTCTCCGGGTCTCATCGTCCAAAGGCCCCTGGCCTTGGTTCCCCTTCGGAGGTGGAACCCTCATGTCTTTCCCCTTTGGCTAGAACGTCGGTCTCTAGGAATATTCCCAATTAGCCTTGCTAATTGGAATATCTCATTTTTGTTTAATTTTGCCGCTTTAGTTGGAAATAATAAATAAAGTGAGAAATAAGAGGGGTCACCTCACTTTAGTCACCTCACTTTATAAAATAAAGTGTTCTCCTAGTTGATCAACGTTATAACTTAAGGAGGGGGCCTTGGGGGTCCACATGAGTATGATAGGGGAGGCATCAGGCTGACCCAAGGTAAACTGCGCAGGTCAAAGGAGAGTTAAGTTTTGGAGGGAATTTGGCATTATAAAAGGAGAGGTTCTCACCTCATTTGGATCATTCATGATTTGATATTATTATTGATAGCTGGACTTCTGTCTGCTTCAGCACGCCGGTTGTTTAGTCGGTCTGCAGCACTGTTTAGTGCACAAGTGTCTCCGGTCGGAGATCTCACCCTTAGCCTCGGGGGACTTCGAGTGCCTGCCCTGGTAAGGTTCTGGTTTCACCCTTAGCTTCGGGGGACTTCGAGTGCCCGCCCTAGTAAGGTTTGTTCTGAGTTTCATTCTTCAGTTTCAGTAGCAGTTTCAGGTGGAGATTCGGAGAGGGAGGAGCCCTCTTGTGGCTGCGCAGTTCAGAGAAGGAAGGACGATGTCTCATCAGGAGAGAGGACGCTGATCAAGCCAGGAGGGTGAGGACGCTGTCCCAGGAAGGACGCAGTCCAGATTGGAGCAAAGAAAACGCTGTACAGGAGGAGGAAGGACGATGTTCAGCCTGGAAGTGAGGACGCTGTCCATTTCTGGAGAGAGGGTTGCAGATCTGAAGGCATAGTGTGAGATCCAGCCTTGGAGAGGGTAGATCTGAGCAGATATTTGCAGATCTAGTTCTGTATGTTGCAGATCTGGAGGTTTAGCACTAGATCCAGCTTGGGAGATTGCAGATCTGAGGAGATATTGGCAGATCTAGTCCAGATCTGAAGAGATAACATCAGATCCAGCCTTAGAAGCTGCAGATCTGAAGAGATATTGTCAGATCCAGTATAGATCTGAGGGTTTAGTAGCAGATCCAGCCATGTATGACTCAGATCCAACAGATCTGGGCAGAGAGGACGCAGATCCAGTTAGGGAGGACGCAGATCTGATGAGTAGGGTCTTTATGTGGGGTTCTGGCAGCATTTTTCAGTGTTTTCAGCCTTGAGGAGTTGGTCATCTCATCTGGAGGATTTGTGGGTAGATCCAGCGCTTTTGCCAGCATATTTCTTGAGCTTCTGAGCTGTTCCTGAAGGCACAGCGTTTTTGTAGAGGAGGGTTTCTGGGGGCGATTTTCGGAGGTGGTCCATTTGCTTCACGGTTTCTGGGTTTTGTCCGGAGCAACGAGTATAGGTGATCTGTAGATTTTTAGCTCATTCGTGAGGGATCGACCTCTGCGCTCCGGTTCTCGGAACGGCCGGTTTGCATCGGATTTCTTCCAGTGGGATGCGGTTACTGACAACGTGACTATTTTTTCTGAGAGGGTCAATACTTGCCTAGAGGCAAGGATAGGTGCACGTACTCGTTTTCTTGTACTCCTCTCTATGTACTTTCAGATTAATAAAATGGCTCAGTTTTCTGGCATTCTATGTGTAATTGTTCCATGATCTGGTTCAGCATTGTATTTTCTATATCTGTCTGGCATATTTCTGTTTATTACCGGTTATTTCCCTTTGGGGATATTACAGTGGTATCAGAGCATAATTCTGGCTCAGCCTGTGGTCTATGACATCCGAAAAGAAATCATACAGAGCAATAGCAGTTGCAATTCCAGAAACGCAGTTGGAAAAAGGGCCAAAATGAAAAGGGTCAAATTTTGAATTTGGGAATTAGGAAAAACGTTTTCTGGGTTTTTAAGGTTTTGGGCGAGATGAATGAAGTCTTATCCTAGAATTTCCGAGGTAAGGTTTCGATTATACACATAGATGTAAAAATCGAAGAATTACGAAGTTAGCGGCAGTATAGCCGGGGAATGTGAGTCCGGCTCGATGTACGTGGTTGCTGTGGATGGTCTATGACATCAGAAAGGAGATCATACAGAGCAATAGCAGTTGCAATTCCAGAAACGCAGTTGGAAAAAAGGGCCAAAATAAAAAGGGTCAAATTTTGAAGTTTGGAATTAGGAAAAACGTTTTCTGGGTTTTTCTGGGTTTTTGGCGAGGATCACTTTCCCAAATTCCTAGAATTTTCCGAGTAGTTTTCAGTGGGTAAATCGAAGGTCGAAGTTAAGCAGCAGTATGGCAGGAGATGTGAGTCCAGCTCGATATGCAGCCGTTTTTGCAGATTGGCAGAGCCTAGGTCAGGCATTCATGGATGCTCTCCCCTTTGAGCAATATCTCCAGTTTCGATGCGGTATCAAACCCCCTGAGCGGCACCAGCACAAGGGGCGCAGATACTACCGTGATGACCACCGTGCAGCTAGTGGATTTCATTTGGCCAGGTTTGATGGCTCATCAAACAGTTCGGCAAAGTCCAGGGTAGTAGAGCACTTTGACAGGAGGGATCCGGATCAGTATTTTGGTGAGCTGATCAAGCTCAAACAGACTGGGAGTGCAGAGACATACATTTCAGACTTCTTGAGGATTTCGGTGATGGTACTTGATTTATCTGCAGCTCGGATGGTTGGCTTGTTTGTGGAAGGGCTGTCAGAGCCACTTCGTAGCCTAGTCCTGTCGAACAGACCGGCTACCCTTCAGGATGCCATCAGCAGGACTCGGGACTTACAGGATGTCTTACACAGGACTCGGACACCTTATCCCCAGAGACACGCCTTCCAGCCTAAGGGTAAGGACACGAGAACTCCGCCTCCCAAGGCGAATCCTGGACGAGGGCAGTTTGATGATGAGGACAGGAGAGAGCTGAGGAGGAAGCGGGTGTGCTTCACTTGCCGGGAGCCATGGGCACCAGGACACAGGTGTGCGGCAGGGAAGGCACACTTCATTGAGGTCTTCTCCGAGAGCAGTGGAGAAGAGGATGAGGGAACACAGGATTGCAGGGAGTTCGAGGATACACCTAGTGTGACACAGGACTCACCATCATTAGAGACCTCCTTGACCGTGCCGGTTGATATCGTAGTGGAGGAGGTAGAGCCTACCCCGATAGAGCCATCCACCGAGGTGATGACTAGAGCCATGTCCGAGTCTTCGGGTGGTAGCAGCACACGACAGATGGGTGAGGTATCAGGAGATGTACCCACTATCGATGAGGCACTAGGAGATACAGAGGTATCGGATGATGGTCGCAGACAGCGGTATCATCGGCTTCGGACGGACCTTCGAGCTTTGAGGGAGAAGGCCGCGTCAGTACGGGAGACCATTTTGTTGCAGGACCAGGAGCTGGAGGGTATGAGAGTGACTTGTGCCAAGTCGGCGGCCAAGTTGGTCCACATTGGGGAACAGCTGGATTCCCTGATGGTACAACCCGAGAGCACATTGCAGCATCAGATCATTTCCCTTCAGGTATGCATGGATGGGACTAGCAGTATTGTGGAGTCATCTCTTCCCGTTGGAGAGAGGGAGGCAGAGCCACCTAGTAAGATCTCATATGTTGACTTGGATAGCGGTAGGAGACGATCAGAATTGCACAGGGTACAGCATCCATATGTTGAGGTTGGATGGAGAGAGATTTTGAGTTGGTACTCGGTGGAGCAGGCTATGGAACACAATGATTTGGTTCCCTTCTCACAAGAGCAGATAGAAGATGGAGGACATCTTCGGATGGATAACATCTCTCATGCTTGTGTTGGACATTCCTTGAGCCACACACATCATGATGGGAGGTTTTTGCCTACCACCTATTTGATTCTTGATAGGGTCTCATTGATCCTTGAGAAGTTTATACTTCAAAATCCCATGAAGTGCAAAATCAGAAAGTTGATTTGGGAGGATGGTAGCCCTCATGGGAGGAGTAACCGGATGAGGAGAAGGAGGCATCCACAAGTGATTGAGTGGATGGGGATGAGGAGCAAGGAGCTAGGAGGCTACTTGCAGATCTGTGCTACCAGGCAGCAGGAGGCTTGGCTGCGCTGGTTACTCTTGAAAGAGTTTGGCCATCTCTTGGCAAACACTCTTCCTAAGAGTCGGAGGGTGGAGGGAAGATGGCTGGATACTTGCATCATTGAGCAGCATGGAGTATGTATGCATGGTGTTGCTATGATACTCATTATGTCGTCATCACATGAGTTGTATGATGGAAGTATGGGGAGGCAGCAAATTGTTTGGTTGCTTGGTTTGTTTCTGGGAGAGCAAGGGCAGATTTGCTCTCACACTTTGCATGATGTTACAGGAAGAGGGGATGGCACTATCTCCTTGATCTTTGATGATGACGGGGAAGCACTTCCATCTTGGGGAGTATTCCACACTTGTTGCAGCAGTATTAGAGGAGTCTTTGACAAGGAGCATGTCAAAGAGCAGAGTCTGGTATTGACAGGAGCTTATTTGCATGAGCTCCCAGCGTTGTCACCTTGGAGCAAAACATTATGGATGAAGTGTGCGCAGCAGAGATATGGTGGATCTATAACCCATAGGTCCCAAGATCACTTCATATTTGTTGCACAAAGAGGAGGTAATGATGATAGAGACATCTATGGCATATTCTTCTTGACTTGGGTTTCCAAGCATGAGGAGGATTATCTTCTTGCAGTACATGGTTCATTCTTCTTCATAGCATGCCAAAACACTATGGAGGACTCATTTATGGATCCATGTACCATCTTACTTCCAGCATATGGTCAGATTTGTATGGGAGGTTTGATTATGAGAGAGACACATGAGCTGAATGTGCCTTTGAGTATTTTCTGCACTACATGTTCTAATAGGAGCATGGGAGGAGGCATGGCCACCACTACTATGTATGCGTTCTCTTTTGATGTGGGCCATGAGATAGATATTCATCCATTGTACAGCCATGGGCAAGTGTTTGGACCTATGTTGTTGACATATTCAGCCATTTACTATCCATTAGTAGATGTGATGGATCTTGTACATTGCTTGCCATGTGATTTTCTGAGGTTGCAGTGGATGAGACTGCGTTGTATCCTTGTGAGATATTGTTTGCACTATGTATCCTCATGTAGAACCTTCAACAAACATCTCATTAGGGTGATCCATGATGACCATGTCATATTCTTCAGGGATGGTTTATTTTGGGCCAGTTTGTTCTTCATTGATGGAGGAACCTTCTATGGTGGATTGTTTTTCACTTTGCCATTGGAGGGCAATGATTTGGCAGCCCAGGATCAGCATAGACTCTACACTTTCCATGAGTGGAGAGAAGGACAGCATAGGGTAAGCTATGATGCTTGCCAAGTTCATATTCTCATCCCACCTTCATTACCAGAGCTTGAGGTGGAAGGAGATTTTCAGGAGTTGCCTTGTTGGGAGGTGGCTCAGTTTGGTTGGATGATTGCTTGGGGATGGAGGATCCACATGAGAGAGATGTTTCTCACTTCATGCCTTGAGTGGAGAGAGATGATGAGCTGGTACACAGTCGATGGGACAACTTACACATTCATAGTTGCAGAGCAGCAGCAGTCATGGTCTGTAGTCATAACCAGAGGCAGTGAGCAGTCCGAGTCATGGGACTTGTGCGATTATCGGCCACAGTGGCGATGGGATCCGGGAGGACTATTGATTGGCTGGTACCATGAGAGGCCAGTTTGGGATCCTGGCATTGAGATATCCCTTCATATCAGGGTGATGCATGAGACAGAGAGGTTTCAGTGGGACCCAGGCACATTTTGCAGTATCGGCAGGGAGCATCAGCTAGAGAGTAGGCTTGTTCAAGCATTGCTTGAGAACAAGCAATTTTTGCCGGATGAGGATGCCACTTGGGAGAGCGAGCAGACTTTACAACATCCATCACTTCAGTTGCTTGAGGACAAGCAACGTTTTGCCAGGGGAGACTGTAATATTCCCAATTAGCCATGCTAATTGGAATATCTCATTTTTGTTTAATTTTGCCGCTTTAGTTAAAAATAATAAATAAAGTGAGAAATAAGAGGGGTCACCTCACTTTAGTCACCTCACTTTATAAAATAAAGTGTTTTCCTAGTTGATTAACGTTATAACTTAAAGAGGGGGCCTTGGGGGTCCACACGTATATGAGGGGAGGCCTCATGCTGACCCAAGGGTAACTGCAAGGTGAAGAACGCAGTTAAGGTTTTGGAGGGAGTTTAGCATTATAAAAGGAGGGGTTTCCACTTCATTTGGTTTTGCCGCTTTAGTTGGAAATAATAAATAAAGTGAGAAATAAGGGGAGTCACCTCACTTTAGTCACCTCACTTTATAAAATAAAGTGTTTTCCTAGTTGATTAACGTTATAACTTAAAGAGGGGGCCTTGGGGGTCCACACGTATATGAGGGGAGGCCTCACGCTGACCCAAGGGTAACTGCAAGGTGAAGGACGCAGTTAAGGTTTTGGAGGGAGTTTAGCATTATAAAAGGAGGGGTTTCCACTTCATTTGGTAGGCATTATTCTATATTGATATTGAGAGCTAGACTTCTGTCTGCTTAGCACGCCGGTTGTTTAGTCGGTCTGCAGCACTGTTTAGTGCAACCGAGTGTCTCCGGTCGGAGGTCTCACCCTTAGCCTCGGGGGACTTCGAGTGCCTGCCCTGGTAAGGTTATTTCTGGTTTCACCCTTAGCTTCGGGGGACTTCGAGTGCCCGCCTGTGCAATTTTGTTCGGGATTTCATTCTTTGGTTCGATGCTCAGTTTGGGTGGAGGTGGCGGAGAGGAGGAGCCCTCTTGTCGTGCCTTCGGGGGGGGGAAGGACGCGCTCCTTCGGGAGAGGACGCGATCAAACGGGAGGGTGAGGACGGCTCTGGGAAGGGGCCCGCCGATCAGTTGGAGCAAAGAAAACGTACGGGAGGAGGAAGGACGGCCGGCCCGATGTCGAGGACGGCCATCATTTACGCGGAGAGAGGGTTGCGGATATGAAGGCATAGTGTGAGATCCAGCCCTTGGAGGAGTGAATGCAGAGCGGTCAGCTGAGATCTAGTTACGTATATTGCGGAGTACGGAGGTATTGCTAGATCCCGGCTTGGGAGATTGCGAGATCGAGGAGTGTGTCGAGATCTGGTCCGGATGCGAAGAGATAACATCGGATCCGGCCTTAGAGAGGCTGCCGGATGCGAAGGATATTGTCGGATCCGGTATAGATACGGGGGTTTGTGGAGTCCGGCGCATGACTCGGATCCGGCGGATGCGGCGGGGGAGCGCGGTCGGTCGGGAGGACGCAGATCCGATGAGTAGGGTCTTTATGTGGGGTTCTGGCAGCATTTTTCAGTGTTTTCAGCCTTGAGGAGTTGGTCATCTCATCTGGAGGATTTGTGGGTAGATCCAGCCCTTTTGCCAGCATATTTCTTGAGCTTCTGAGCTGTTCCTGAAGGCACAGCGTTTTTGTAGGAGGAGGGTTTCTGGAGGCGATTTTCGGAGGTGGTCCATTTGCTTCATGGTTTCTGGGTTTTGTTCGGAGCAGCGAGTATAGGTGATTTGTAGATTTTTAGCTCATTCCGGCGAGGGGATCAGCCTCTAGCTCCAGTTCTTTCCAGGAGCAGCAGTTTACTTCAGTTTCTTCCAGCAGCTGGGATGCAGTTTCTGTGGCAGCCATTTCCTATTTTTCTGAGAGGGTCTCCACTTGCCTAGGGCAAGGATAGGTGCACTTACTCTGATTTTCTTGTACTCCTCTCTATATACTTTCAGATTAATAAAATGGCTCAGTTTTTTGGAATCCTATGTGTAATTGTTCAGTGATCTGGTTCAGCATTGTATTTTCTATATCTGTCTGGCAAATTTCTGTTTATTACTGGTTATTTCCCTTTGGGGATATTACGGTCTCTAGGGAAAGGAGCTTTGGTCCTGGGTAGAGTATCCTGCAGGCTGCAAGTCCCTAGTCCTCCCAACTGCATCATGACATGTAACAGGCCTCGTGGATCTGACAAAACCACGTAGAGGTTCTGCCAACCCACCAATAAACATGTATATCATCCTGGCTAGGGACAAGTCAGGCACCATCACGGAAAGTCTCAAGAACTCGGAAATGTAGGTTTCCGGGTTCATGGTCTGTTTGAGCTTGGTCAGCTCAACAAAGTGCTTTTTCGGATCCTTCCGGTCAAAACGCTCTACCAGTCCCCGTGTAAACTCTGCATACGCTGTCATGACTCACGGCCGAGTGACCCAACGTGGCCATCCCGTGGAACCACCAATCATGGGCCTCTCCCTCTAGGTGCAACACTACCACCTTGATGGCCTCTCCCTCTACCATCTGATTTAGCTGGAAATAGATATCCAACTTCTCCACCCAAGCCTTTGCCGAACATTTTGAGGACCCATCAAATGTTGGCAAGAAAAACCTGCCCACTGTATGTTGCATGTTCCCATCCTGTGTGTATCTACCCACTATGTTATGGTTACAGGGTCTGCTGTCCTTCTTGAGTTGAACAAAATCATGGAAAGTGAGAGCTTCACCAAACTCTCACCCATAGGACTGATACTCGGCAAAATAACCCCCCATATGAACCGGCTCCAGGTCTTGAGGTGCTCTTGTTTCGGTGCCTGTAGCTAGAAATGTGGGCATCGTGGAACGTGGGGGAGTGAGTGATACAACCTGCTGCGTTGTGAGCTGCTCTTGCAAATGGTGGGAAGTGTCGGACCTTTCTTCGATGTGAAAACCCCTTGGGGTTTCACGTTGTCTCTGGTCTACGGTAAACTTCTGCACCATTTCTTCTATCCTCCTCGATAGCTCCTGCACACACTTTAGGAGGAGTTGCCTGAACTCTCTCTCATCCTTCTCCTCTACCATTGGTTCTTCCTCTGCGTCCACTACTGGCACACAGTGTCCCTCTCCAAAAGTGGCCTCAAGCCTCTGCTCTTGGTCCTTGTATTTCCTTCCTCGGTAAGTGATATATTGTTTCCCTGCTGGTGTGATAGACAATCTGCTCCACAGGCTGAGCAAAGTCTATGAGCTCTGATAGCACTGTAATACTCCGAATAGAAATAAACAACAATATAAAGCAACATAAACAAGAATCTACAACAAATAGAGAGACATCACATAAACAATGCAAAATATGGAGAGCGATGAGCCATTTTATTATATAACTGAAAGATACAACAAGTACAAAGGTGATCAGAATGATGGCACCTTGGCTTGCACAAGGAAAGCTGGAAATACTCTAAGAAATGCTCAAGGAATGGCTGCTCTGTCAAGAACTGCGTAATCTCCAAAATGCTGCCGCAGCTGCTACTGATGGAATGGAATGGCTCTTTGGGGCTGTTCCCCTTCTCAGAAAAATATGAGACTTTGGAAATGAGCTCTCCTCCAAATACCCAAAAAAAGCCCAGAAAGGAATTCTGGAATGCATGACCTCGGAATTCGACCTCCCTTGAGGAATAACGCTATCCTAGTGAAATACGCTGGCCATGAATGATCCTTTGCAAATGATGGCATCCTCCTGTACCAAAATGATGAAATAGTGAAGGGCTGCCCCCTTCTCACTATCTCGGGCTGAATCGCCTGACGAATCCTCACTTCCGCCACTGCCTCATCCAAGAACTATGTGATCTCTCCCAGAGACTGCGTTGCCCAAGCAAGTGCGTATTCCCTGACTGAAGATGCTATGGCTCCCTCCTGAAAAACAATGGATAGAACTCCTCACCCGAGCAGGCACTCGATGTCCCCCAGGGCTAAGGTTGGGATTTCCACTCGGAGACACCTGGTGTGCTGAACAACACTTGTAGTGTGCTCAACAGCAAAAGCGTGCTCAATGTCAAAAGACAGAAATCATAGATGCATAATAGAATGAGAGAATGACGAGCCTCTTCCCCTTTTTATGCTTTGAGAGCCCTGCTCTCACCCAGGCCCCACAAGACTGCGCTGTCCCTCTCTCACTGCGCTGTCATGGGCCCACGCTGCCCACGCTGCCACTTCGTCCTCCTGGGCACCATGCTGCCTAATAATTATATGCTCAAGTGACTTTAGGGAATGTTGATTTCCTAAGTGTAGGCTATGTATCTCATCACCCACTTTATTAATTGATTTAACTTTATAAAAGTAAACTGGCCAAAAATTAATATTACCAATTAGCTGCTGCTAATTGAGAATATTACAGGGGCTAGCCTGGGGTAGAACCCCTGTATATAGACTCACCTATTATACTCTCTGGAATGGATTATGCCTCAAATACATTATTAATGGTGGTATGGAGCTGTTTTGGTGGTTTAATTTTCTCGAATTAACCTGAACACTTAATTATTCTTTGGTCATGTGTCATATTATCAGCACTTGCCACTAACACGCTTAATGCAAAGGTATATTTGTTATGAAGTTTCAGCTTGTTGTTTGCTCCTCCAACAAATATTCAGTTTTGATCCTGAATTTGCAAAAGGACCAACTAATTGTATATTATTGATAACAACCTTTTTGACTGAGAAGCTTTGTACTATTCATCATTACTTTGTAAGCATAATGCAAGAGACCATAATCAAAGATTGAAATGCTTGGAAAAGCGACTTCCAGTTCCATAGGAAGTCGATATTGTATCGTGCTCTGTCTCTATTCCTAAGTCATAGTCACCATAGGGATCCCAAATGATGTTTTCATTTTGACTTGTGCATGTCTTATTCTATGTTCATATCATTATGTGATACAGTAGAGATGATAGCATTTCACTCATCACTTCTTTTTAATTATTTTCCATGAATATACTTACAAATGTCATGTTTATTAGCTAAGCTTGTCTGAGATTCACTTTGCAGAGCTTATGATTTCAATGCTGTCGCACAACCCGTAGAAGCAATGTCAAACATCCTTTTTTCATCTGGAACTACAGGTTCTTATTTCCGTTCCTTAGATTTATGTTACCTTTGGAGAGTTTCAATATATTGATGCTTATTTCATGTAATTAAAGTTTCAATGCTTCACTTGTAAGGAATGACAGTGCAATGGGCTTAATCCATCTTTTTTCTTTATGGACTTTGAGTAATAAACCATGTTCCTTTTACCCTTTAATTTTCCCAGTTTGGATTTCATGCAAAACACACATTACATGATGGGTACTTCACAATAACATTTTCATCCCCTTAATGGTTGTATGCTCTCTATGTGCTGGGAGAGATAAGGCATCTCTCTAAAGTAAGACTTACACTCAATTTGTCTTTGTACTAAAAATGACAAAGCCTCATTACTAAGAGAGTGTGCTGTGTGCATGGTTATGATTCCTGTAAGATAGAAAGTGACCCCAGTTTATGTATGCACCTTCTAATTGCAAGAACCTGCATGTGCAGGGTGCACTTCTAATGCATGAATAATTCTACGTTGGGCCAAGGTAAGCATGCATATCTGAAGAGTCAAGACAGATAACTGCTGAAACGAAGTATACAATATAGCATCTCCATGCTGGTCATTCCTGCTTAACTGAATGCCTAGCATGTGCAAGAACGTTCTCCAGGAAAAAATACCTTTCCGACCTGCAGATATAGGCCTCAAATCAAGCTTCATGTCATCCAAAATGGACTTAAGACCAGTACCTCTCTTCTCAGACCAGCACCTCTCTTCTCTTTTCTATCTGATCTATCTCTGATTCAAACTTCAAAGTATAAAGATATGCTCTTGTTATAATCATTGTAAGGATGCAGATCTGCTTCATCTGCCCTCTGCATCTCTGAGAGAAGATACACAATACAACACTGCATTCAGCGGTTCACTGCTTTGATTCTGTGCAGGAAGATATGGTTAGATTGAGAACAGCCCTTATTCCTCCCTGCTGTAGTAATTTTTCTGCAGTTAAAACATGCCCAAGGCACAGGGCATAATTGTTAATCCTATCAACCACCATGCCCTGGTAAATAGACAGAAAACCCTGGAGAAAATGGTCATACATAGAACATATGACTTAGATGAATAATAAGTACTCATGAATAAAGTGATGTAATAATAGGGCATCTAATGTAGCCAGTAATAAAGTGGTTAATAGTTAGGTGTTTGGGAGTTAGGAGACATTGCATCATTTAATGAATGTAGCAATTCACTATTTCTCGATCATGTGTAACCCTGTACACGTGTGTGTAAAATATCACATGGTATCAGAGCCATAAACCTTGCCTTGAACTTTTCAATGCCTCCATCCATAACATGCTTCATCTTGAAGAGCCACATGGAACTCACCATTGACTCTGTTGGTTCCCTAACTGTTCGGGTGACTACAGAACAGTTAAAAAAGCATTAATTGAGGACGAAGCCCTCCCGCTTCAGACTATTTGGTTGGTCTCCAATAGCCTCAGGGGGTATTCCTTGCCCTTCATGTCTAAAATAATATTCAATCTTTATCTTTATAATATAAACAGGCAAATGATGACATGTAAAAACTATATAGATTTAGAGATTCTGGGTGTATGAAACTAATTTGCTCAATGAGATCCCAGGTTATGCAAAAATACAAGAGGCAGTCTAAAATATGGCATATTGACACATAGAATATAAGAATAAATTATAACACAAAAGTTAAAGAAGAAAAGTTTACAAAGAAAAAGATGAATTGAAATTAGTCAAAGACACCGTAATCGTTTGTGGGAATCAAACAGAGCACCTGACATTAAGTGCCATTTTACCACTATCTAACTCCTCGGATAGCTTAAATGAATTCAAAGAAAGCGACTTGGTAATATAATACAAGTAATTCATGAACCCACAATAAGCCAAGCGTCAAACTGAGCTCGAGTCGTCAATTTAACGTCAAAATACAAATTACCATATCAACGTAAAGAAAAAGGTTGAACACACAGCACTATCAAAATGGTATTAGATTCTCAGTGACAAACAAAGCATCAAGTACTTGATTTATCAAAGAAAATCTTATGAACAGAATATCGAAGTACTATAATACTAAACAAGAGATTCAGTTCAATTATTGGTCAGCCACTTCAACAATCGTCCAAATCGAATTGTATAAGTCACCGTTACTTCTTCAATAGTAAACAACAATAATCACAACACATCAAAAGACTGAAAGCATGCCATTACTCAGACTGCATAAATCAAATTCTACACAACATGAGATCAGGTCGGTGCAACAGGTGCAGTCAGAACTACTTCTAAAATATCTCTTAGTTCACCCAAAATTGACCCCCTCATAATGAGAAACAAGGTCATTTATAGGAAGTTAACATAACTGTCAGGAAGTTAACTGTCTTTGAAACTGTTTAATTTAAATAACTAGACACAACTATCTCCTATGAGCTCTTTTTTCTTTTGCAGACTGCTTGGTCGCCTTATTTGACTTCTTTGACATGGCAGCCGATGCTATGACACAAGCTCCCCTCATTTTCAGTTTAGGAAAAAGAGTTATGCCGAAATCTGCCTTTGCCCACTCTTGGTGGTTGTGATATTCCAAATAGAAAATTTACAGTGATATAGAAAACATGCAATGAAATTAACACAAATTTTACTTCAACAGCACAAATACAAGAAAATATGCCCAAAACGACAATTTTATTAATATGATCACCTGGAGTACAATATGAGATGGAATAAGTGCACTTGGACTTGCACAAGGCAAGCTACAAGCCTCAGGTGATCAACAACAAAAGGTACAACTGCTACAATTATCTGCTCTCCTAGAAACTGCGTTGTCCTTGGCTTCCTGCAACTGCGAGCTGATATTGGCACTTGATTGGTCCACTGAATAGTGCCCAGAAAATTCTGGGAATTTGAGACGGTGATCCTTGCCCAAAACCCAGAAAAACCCAGAAAGATTTTCCCCAACTTCCAACCTTCAAAATTGGACCCTTCTTTGCTTCACCTTCTTCAATTTCGAATTTTGCTGCTGTAGCTGCATCTCTAGATTTCTACCCTCCAAAATACTAGCAACCCTCCTGAAATATATCTCCAATCAAACCCCCAACTCCTCAGCTCCTAACTCCTCCGACAAATGCTGCTCCAAACTGCTGCCCTCCTATGACTGCACAGTCACTCAGTGGATGACGCAGTCCCTCGAGAATGGCTGAAGGAAATTGCGCATGGCTGATCCTTTCGGGACTGAAACTACTCCAAGACTCTTGAAAATCCTCAATGATTCCTCCTGTAGCTGCTTTGGATGATTTTCTCCACAACCAAGCTCCTCCAACACTAGCTGACTCCCTCTACTGCGCAGCACCAGCTCTCACTGCGTCCCAACCTCTCCAGAAATGTATGGGACCTGTTGAATCTCTCCTTGGTCACAAAGTAATGATAAAGCCCTTCTTGAGTGGCACTCGAAGTCCACTGGAGAAGGGATGAGCTTCTTTCCTTGGGAAGCTCCTGTGCTAAACAACACAACATTGGCTCAGCTAAACAACTAAGAAAAATCGATTTTCTGAATATGCAAATGATACCAATGCCTCCTCCAAACCTTCGTTTTATAAGCGCTGCCATGCAAAACTTGTGGGTCCCTCCAACAATTCGATTTGCCCACGGGAATTCGAATTGCTTTTTTCTCTAATATGCTTTCCTTGTGGGCCCCATCCTCCATTAGTAATTTAATTTATTTTTTTTCTCCTACGTTGGCCACAAAAAGGTACTTTAGGTCATTTAATTCAAAATTGACAAAACTGTATTTTCACAAGCATTAGGAAAATTTAGGAAGGGACATTACAGTCCTCCCCTCCTGGATGTTGCTTGACCCCAAGCAACTGCAAAACTGGAGGCTATGAGTTCTATTCATTCTCCCACGTGGCATCCTCCTCCGAAAAATCTTTCCACTTGACCAAGTGCTCCCAGACCACCCTGTTCCTCAACCTCCTCTCCCAGGTATCCAATATAAGCTTCGATGTCAAAACCAAATGTCCCTCATCATCCAATGGAGGTAACTCGCCTGCTGCTACTACCTATTGTTGTAGAAATTTTATTCCCCAACCCCGGTTTTCAGTTTCTCGTTATTTCTTTCATTAAGTTAAATGCCCATTCCCATAGCTATACATTCAACAAGCTGGAAAAATAATTATTTTCTTAAAACACAAATTCTGGAAATTTCAGTGCTGCAATGCAGAAATAAAAACTCGAAAAGATAAATCAGCCACACAGAAATTTGACACATTGATTTTTGGTCAACTTGACCCTGGAAAAACCCTCTACAACTCTTGGGGAAAACCAGTTCGAAAGCTCTTCTTTATTTATGATAAATAGCTTTTACAGAGAAATGGAAAGTACAAAAAAATTCTAGGAACTAGTATTTTTCTTATCTCGAAAATCGTGCACAAATTCGGCCTCGATTTTCATGCCAAATGAAAATAGAGAAATAACAACAAAAAGTACAGCTTTAAATGCTATATGGACAACACCGAAAACAGTACCAGAACAACTGTACAGCCTCCCTCGAAAACTGTGCCACTTGGTGTCTCGATTTCCGTGCTGTACGGCTGCTATACGAACCTCGTTTTTTGTGCTGTTAGCTGCTGTATGGATTCCAGAAAATACAGTCCTCCTTCACTGCTGTACGGTCCTCCAAAAACGTGCTGCGATAAATGCTTTTTTTCACTACTTGAAATTCGTGCCACTTGCCTTGAACTTTGTGTTGCTGCTTGTTGTATGGATTTGCTGAATCTAGCTGCCTCGGTATGTGTGCCAAGGTACTGTTCTTTCTCCTTCTCTGCTTAGAAATATCTCCCTTGCTTTCTCTTCTGCTCTCTCAATCTGCTCATGAAAGAATGAATGATCTTTTCTCTTCTTTTCCTCCTTTAACCAACCCTAAGTGACTTTTGGGGAATTCCTAAATCCAATGGCTGAGATAGCTTTAGATCTAGGGCTGAGATTAAATTCTCATTTAAATCTCACTTTCTATTTTTTAATTCACCCCACTTTAATAAATACCCACTTAGTCATTTATTTCCAAAGTCAATTTTCACTTTCTAATTTCACATTGACTTTATTAAAGTCACTTTAAAATTAGACTTTAGTAACTTTATCTCTTAAAGTCACTTTTAAATTAGATTTGACTTTATAACTTTATAAAGTCACTTTAAGAGAAAAATTAAATTCTTTTGGACACTTTTCCCTAGGCCAAAAATCAAAGCCTTAGGGAACAACCTTTCTTCCGGTAACCAAATTTCAACACTCCCTCTTATCGAGGAAGGTGTTCCTCACCACACCCATCTTGTCTCTGAAGTAGACATGCTTGCCCTGTGGTAAGGCTTTGGTAAGAATATCTGCAACCTGCTCATCAGTGAGAATATACTCAAGCTTCACAGCTCCCTTTTGGACATATTCTCTAATGAAATGATATTTGATTCCGATATGCTTTGACCTGTCATGAAATACTGGATTCTCCGTGAGTTTAATGCAACTCTGATTATCACAGTATATCACTGAAGGTCTCAACAACTGACCAAATAAGCCAAACAACATCTTGCGAAGCCATATGGCCTCACAACTAGCTAGACTGGTTGCCATGTACTTTGCTTCCATTGAACTCAATGCTACTGACTGCTGCTTTCGGCTGAACCATGACACCACTGCTGAACCCAACCCAAAACAACACCCTGAAGTGCTCTTCCTATCAGAAGCACAACCTGCCCAATCAAAATCAGTGTAACCTACCAATCTCACTCCATCTCCCTGCCTATAATCCAGACCATACTCCACTGTCTCCTGCAAGTACCGCAAAATGTGTTTTGCAGCAACCTAGTGCACCCTCTTGGGCTCACACATGAATTGGCTCATCGTGTTGATTGCAAAACATATATCTGGTCTAGTGTTGACCAAATACATCAAGGAACCAATCAGTTGTCTATACAATGTGGGATCCACCAACTCGAAATCTGAAGCATGAAGCTTCTTCCAGTTGGTGATCATGGGTGTCGACATGGGTCTACAATCCTCCATGTGGAATCTGCGAAGGATGTCCACAATATACTTCCCTTGTCCCAGGAAGAAATGCCCCTCCTCCTGCCACACCTCCAAACCCAAAAAGTAATGCATCAAGCCAATGTCCTTCATCTCAAACTCCGACGCAAGATCTCTCTTGCAACCCTCTATGAGTCTCCCTACACCCGTAATGACCAAGTCATCCACATACAACACCAGAATGAGAGGCTCCTCACCTATCACAATAAAGTATAGGTTTGGATCTGCATCACTCTTTGTGAAACCCATCTTCTGAATTTCTCAATGCTGCCATCTGCAGCATGCTTTACCTTGTAAAGCCCATAGTATTAAAATCGGAACCGATGACCGGACTGGTGGACCTAATGAACCGGTAACCAGTCTAACTGGTACTGGTCAAGTCTAAACGAATCGGTTTTTAAAAATATACATTAAATAATTATTTTTTAATAAAAAAACTATTTTTAAGATTTGCAACCATGATTCCAAGCTAATAGAGACAAATATGCAAAGTTTTCTCATTTATGTACCATGTAAAGGTGAATATATCAAAATGGCACTGAGTGCAATACATATCATCTAAAAAATACATAAGCAATGAGGCTCCAAATGACCCATAAAGTCCAAAAACAATGCTACAAGCTATGAGCATTGAGGCCATTGGCCTACATAGTACAGTGACAGTCTACTACAAATCTACATATATGATATTACTAAATTGTAATTAATGATCAACATTATCACTTGAAAGTTGAAACTTCTAATTATGATCAAAGTTCAAACTCAGTTGGTTGAACTTGAGTATCCCGACTCTCAACTGCCAAACTTTGCAACTGCTTCAGTGACAAACTTCTCTATTGGTTCAGTGAATTGAGGCTCAAACTTCTGAAGATATTCTGCCCTAATATGCCCTATTACTTCATTTGGTGCTCCACATGGCTTTACATGGCCTCCTATCCTAGCCAAGTGTTGCTTGAACTTGTAAATACCCCCTCCTGCAATAGATTTTTGGCAATATTTGCAAATCATTTTGCCATCAGTCATATCACAATGAGCCCATGCAGTGTCCTTGCCTTTTGGAGGCATGATGGCTACTACTTAGCTCAAGCGGAAAGCTTCAAACTCTATGTTGTTCCATTACTCCAGCAAAAACTCAACACTCTCCAAGCTCTCAATCAAACTCAAAAAATCTCCAAATGAGATGGTGTGAGACAAATGAGAGGCTGCCCTTGCTTATAAAGGATTGGAGAGGGTCTCCAAGATAGCTCCAACTCCAACTCCAAGCCTCCAAGATCGCTGCTCCAGCAAACACTCAACATTCTCCAAGCTCTCAATCAAACTCACAAACTACAAATGAGATGGTGTGAGACAAACGAGAGGCTGCCCCTGCTTATAAAGGATTGGGGAGGGTGTTTTTAAAGGGAAACAACCCTCCCCTTCCCTCCAAATCAGCCTTAAACATCCTTGCTGGCCGTCCGTTGGTCCCTACAACAACTTAGGTGCTGATCGGCCGGTTAAGGACGAAACAGGCCAGTTTAAGGAAGAAACCGGCCAGTTTATGGATAAACCGGCCAGTTTCCGATTTGTTAAATGCCCTTTCCCATAACCTTACATTCAACAAGCTGAAAAATAAATATTGCTGAAAACACAAATTCTGGAAATTTTTCAGAATGCTGGAAAATGCAGAAATAAAAATCAGCAGATACAAACAACCATTCAACACATGATAATACAGTGATTTTTGGTCAAGGTGACCCTGGAAAAACCCCCTACAACTCTTGGGGAAAACCAATTCGAAAGCTCCTTATTTCTGGAAAAAATGCTTTTTACAGTGAGAGAAATATTCAGAAAAATCAGCAAGTAAACTTTACAACTTATCTCGTTTTTCGTGCTTAACCACCGCCTCGAAAAATGTGCAAACAGCAAAACAGAACAACATTAAATGCTGTACGGCCTCCTCGATTTTCGTGCCCATAAAATCTGCAATAAATGCAGCTGTATGGCCTCCTCGATTTCTGTGCAAAACAACAATAAATGCTGCTGTATGGATCTCGATTTTTGTGCCAAAAGAACAGCAGAAACTTGCTGTACGAAATCTGCCTCGATTTCCGTGCAAGAGGACAGCCACTTGCTGTACGACCTGCTTAGAAATATGTGCCAAATAAAACAGCCCTCCGATGCCTCGAAAACTGAGCCAAACCGCTGTACGCCATCTTGGAAATCGTGCCAAAAAGCTGCTGTACGGTCTTCTAAAAAATCGTGCCAAAAACTGCCTTGGAATGTGTGCCAAAATCTGCTGTACGGACTTGCTGAACCGCTACCTTGGAATGTGTGCCAAGCTGCTGCCTCCTTCTCCTCACTGCCCAGAAATCTCCCTTGCTCTCTTGCTCTCCTTCTCTCAATCTGCTCATGAAAGAATGAATGATCTTTTCCTCCTTTTCCTCCTTTAACCTAACCCTAAGTGACTTTTGGGGAATCCTTAAATCCAATGGCTGAAATAGATTGAGATCTAGGGCTGAGATTAAATGCTCATTTAAATCTCACTTTCTATTTTTTAATTCACCCCACTTTAATAAAGACCCACTTAGTCATTTATTTCCAAAGTCACTTTTCCTTTTCTAATTTTACATTGACTTTATTAAAGTCACTTTAAAATTAGACTTTAGTAACTTTATCACTTAAAGTCACTTTTAAATTAGATTTGACTTTATAACTTTATAAAGTCACTTTAGTAACTTTATCACTTAAAGTCACTTTAAAATTAGATTTGACTTTATAAAAATTATAAAGTCACTTTAGGAGAAAAATTAATTCTTTTGGACACTTTTCCCTAGGCCAAAGATCAAAGCCTTAGGGAACCACCTGTCCTCCGGTACCAAATTTCAACACTCCCTCTTACCGAGGAAGGTGTTCCTCACCACACCCATCTTGTCTCTGAAGTAGACATACTTGCCCCGTGGTAAGGCTTTGGTAAGAATATCTGCAACCTGCTCATCAGTGGGAATATACTCAAGCTTCACAGCTCCCTTCTGAACATAGTCTCTGATGAAATGATATTTGATCTCGATATGCTTTGACCTGTCATGAAATACTGGATTCTCTGTGAGTTTAATGCAACTCTGATTATCACAGTAAATCACTGAAGGTCTCAACGGCTGACCAAATAAGCCAAACAACATCTTGCGAAGCCGGATGGCCTCACAACTAGCTAGACTGGCTGCCATATACTCTGCTTCCGCTGAACTCAATGCTACTGACTGCTGCTTTCGGCTGAACCATGACACCACTGCCGAACCCAACCCAAAACAACCCCCTGAAGTGCTCTTCCTATCAGAAGCACAACCTGCCCAATCAGAATCAGTGTAACCTGCCAATCTCACTCCATCCCCCTGCCTGTAGTCCAGACCATAATCCACTGTCCCCTGCAAGTATCGCAAAATGTGTTTTGCAGCCACCCAGTGAACCTTCCTAGGCTCACACATAAACTGACTCATTGTGTTGACTGCAAAACAAATATCTGGTCTAGTGTTGACCAAATACATCAAGGATCCAATCAGCTGTCTGTACAATGTGGGATCCACCAACTCGGAATCCGAAGCATGAAGCTTCTTCCAGTTGGTGATCATCGGTGTCGACATGGGTCTACAATCCTCCATGTGGAATCTGCCAAGGATGTCCACAATATACTTCCCTTGTCCCAGGAAGAAATGCCCCTCTTCCTGCCACACCTCCAAACCCAAAAAGTAATTTATCAAGCCGATGTCCTTCATCTCAAACTCCGCCGCAAGATCTCTCTTGCAGTGCTCTATGAGTCTCTCTGCACCTGTAATGACTAAGTCATCCACATACAGCACCAGAATGAGAGGCTCCTCACCTATCACAATATAGTATAGGTTCGGATCTGCCTCACTCTTTGTGAAACCCATCTTCTGCAAGTAAGTATCTATCCTGGAGTACCAAGCTCTGGGAGCTTGCTTCAGGCCATAAAGGGCCTTCTTCAGTCTGCACATATGGGACTCCTTCCCATGCACCTCAAAGCCCTGTGGCTGCTCAATGTACACCTCCTCCTGTATGAAGCCATTGAGAAATGCGGTCTTCACATTCCATGCGAGGTGGATCTTCAGCCATCTCTCTTCTTATCGATATAATGGAGTGGATCGAAGTATATCGAGCCACGGGAGCGAAGGTCTCCTCATAATCAACTCCCTCTACTACAGGAGAACCCTCGAGCCACAAACCTCGCTTTGAATTTCTCGATGCGCCGCCTGCGGCATGCTTTACGTTAATAGCTTCAGCCACAGGTATCAGCTCACGGATTTGCCCTCGAGCCTCGGCACCACCTCCCAAACATCATTCTTCATGATAGAAGAATACTCCTCTCGCATGGCCTCTCTCCGGACACAAACGGCTACGGCTGCCTCCTCATAGCTAGAAGGCTCGAGAGTCAAGGATGCGGTAGCCATTGCCATATAGCTTCTACAAAACCTCTCGAGGTGGTGTGCTCTCTCTGACGGCCTCTTAGGCTCGGTAACGAATGTGGCATCTCTCGGGGTGTCCGAAGCCACTTGGGCTTCCTCTTCCTACGAGCATACTTCTCCCATTGGAGAATGAAACTCCTCCTCCTCATCATCATCGGGACCACTTTGAACTCTGTTGTCTGTTTGTTGTCCTCTGCTGCACACGAACTGTAGAAAGGCTGATGCCGTGTGAAGCGTGTCCATCAGTGGACTCCCCCGATGGCTTGCTACGTAGTTGCTACGCATTTGCCCCGTAGCACCACCTTGACTTTGCGAGTCACGCAGCGACGGACTGACATCGTCATAGATGTACCTCGGATCCTCACAGTCCCCCCCTTTGGATCACGGCAACGTGACTCAGCTGGCTGCCCGAGGGTACAGGCAGTCAGATACTCTAACTCTAGTGACCTCTGAAGGCCCTGTCCTCCTCGAACTTCACATCACTGACAACAACTTTCCTCTGTGTAGGAATGCTCATCCAGAAAGGCCTTGGAGGGTCTCAACGCAGCCCACAAAGATACCCTTCTGCGGTGGGCTCTAGTTTGGTGCTCTTCTCCTTGGGTATGTAGGAGTATGTGATACACCCAAAGATACGAAGATGACCAATATCGGGCTTCTTCCCGAAGAAAGCCTCCTCGGAGTCATGTGCCCCAAGGCACGAAGCGGACTGCGATTGCGCAAATGGCAATTTTGTGTTGCGGAGCCTACGCCCACAAAAACAATGGCAACCCACGATCTGTATGTATGGCTTTGGCGGCCCCTCAGGTGGATCCCCATTCTTCCTCTCCCGCCTTGGTCCTGGCAGGGGTTGTAAGGAACGTGAACTCCTCCTAATGCCTTGCTCAGCACAGTAGTCAACAAACTCTCCAAGGGTGTACTCTCCCCATTGTCAGAGCCTCGGGGGACTTGATCTTGACCTGTCTGTGTCTCCACAAGGGGCTTCTACGAACTCTAAGAGCAGCTTGAAGACCTCACTCTTGGTCTTCAAGAAATAGATCCGGAGGTCCTCACGGAGTGATCATCAATGAATAAGACATAGTACTCATATCCACTCAAGGAAACATGAGACATCCGGCCAATAGCTTACATCGAATGAATCAAATCAAGTATCCCGATCGCTTTGCTATCAACGCGGGAAAAGGGGGATTTGGCAAACTTGCCCATCGCATCCTCTGCAGTATCAAAGTGATTAGTCTTGAAATCTGGCACACTTTGTAGTGATCTCCCTTAAAGTCCTCAAGGCTCCATGATACATGTGCCCCATCTTGCGGTGCCAAATCTCACACGGCTCGGAAGCGCTAGCTCTGTGCAGCTCGGTACCTACTCAATGCCAAGGGGCTGAAATGCAAACTTGTACACCTTTGCATGGCGTACACCTATCCTCTAGGCGAATCGGGCGGGAGTGCCCACATGCATCGGCACACGTCCTCCTGCGAATAGTACCTCATATCCTCTATCCTCCAAGGCGAGACGGATATGAGGTTCTTCCTCATCACACAGTACATAAAGAACATCGACACCTTCAAGGAGGTTTAGACTCCTGCGAAATGTCGATGTTCCCCTGCCAAGCACTCTAGCCTTTCTGTCATCATGAGTACTACCTCTATATCGGTGCCACTCTCTGCGCTCTGAGAAGTACTCACAGACTCTGTCATATGACGTGAAGCCCATTGTCCACATACCAGATGCCGAAGATGCTTTCCGTGGCCAGGGGAAATGCATGCTCCCTCTACGAACCTCTATAGCGGATGATCCCGCACTAGAGGACTCACGGCGGCTATTGAACCCAAACTCTAGGTCAAAAAGATACGCAAAGTCCTCAACCTCTCTTTAAGGCTTGCCATGCTTTCTGGTTCTTCCCCTTCTTCTTTCTTCTTCTCTAGGACGGAGACAAGCTGCATAGTGTCCCATCTTACGACAATTCCAACACTTCCTGGAATAGTCCTTCTGTGTGTTATCTGTTTACCTTTACCTTTTCCTTTGCCCCCACCATTGCTTGTAGGCTTCTTCTTCCTTTGCCTTTCTTTGTGTCCTCCAACGGTGCTACATCCTCATCTGCTCAACTAGCTTGGCTGCCCCAAGGCGACCTTTCTGCGATCTGCGTAAGATACAAATCATCCCCAAACCTCTCCCATGTGGGAAGGGTCTCACATGCACAAACCCCATCGGCAAAGTTCATCGCGGAGGCGGGAGGCCATTCCGCTTTGCAATCCGCATCAACTCGGTGGGTGGAATGGCCTCTCTAGCTCCTTTGCCAACTCATCTCTCACATTAGTAATCTCTGTGAGATATCAGTACACTATTAGTCTTACCCATCTTAATGTTCTTGACTTCTCCTTGAGGACCATTTTCCAGGTTTTTCATTGGTACTGCGGTAGAGTTTTGGTCAATACTTTGTCCACATCATGAGCATTTCTCTTTCCTCTCTCACATGAGGAATGCAATGGTCTTTGATTAAGATCTAGAATCGATCTCTTACCCTTGTTGTTCTTTTTATTATATCTTGCTTATTTGAGTAGCATCGGTAAGAGCACATTTACGAGTTTACGTGCGGTATGCACCATTATGTCCCGGACTTAGCCTCCCTCTCGAAAATACTCTGCATTCTCCTTCCAAATACTGTAATTGGTATGCCCATCCAACCTATCCTCCACCCTCGATCCCAATGACATCTATTTGTCCTGGCCCGAAAAAATAACTTAGCTGGCAGCCAGTAAAGGTAAAAACTCTGTTGTGAAAAAAATCGGCTTGCTGGAATTTTACGAGTGAAAAAATCGGCGAGCTGTATTTTTCTCCTTCTTTATCCCAAGCGCTCTTTCGGCACTCAAGCTTTGATACCATGTATAAATTTCTTGTTTTTTCCCACCTCGGTTTTCGATTTCACCTTATTTCTCTAGATTTTTTAAAATGCCCTTTCCCATAACCTTACATTCAACAAAGTGAAAAATAAATATTGTGAAAACACAAATTAAAATTTTCGATCTTTGGAAAATGCGAGAAATAAAAATCAACGGATACAAACGGCCATTCAACACATGATAACACGATGATTTTTGGTGAGAGTGATACAGGAAAAACCCCCTTCAACTCTTGGGAAAACCGGTTAGCTCCTTATTTACCGGAAAAAATGCTTTTTACGATCGAAATATTGAAAAAATCGGCAGCTAAACTTACAACTTATCTCGTTTTCCGTGCTTAACCACGAAAACCTCGAAAAATGTGCAAACAACAAAACGAAGCAGCATTAAATCTTTATCGGCCTCCCTCGATTTTCGTGCCCGAGAAAATGCACCAATAAATCTTGGTAATATCGTAACTCGATATACATGCGAAACAACGATAAATCTTTGTGTATGGATCTCAATTTTAGTGCCAAAAGAGCAGCCAAACTATTTATCTGAAAATATACCTCAATTCCGTGCAAGAGGACAACCACTTGTATGCTGACTTGCCTAGAAATACGTGCCAAATAAAACGACCCTCTCTTTGCCTCGAACAACGGCAGGCAAGCTAACATGCGACCTCTTGGAAATCGTGCCAAAAATTTGTTGTACGGTCTTCTAGAAAATCGTGCCAAGCGCATGGAATGTGTGCCAAACTCTCTTTGTACGGACTTGCTGAACCGGTTGCCTTGGAATGTGGCCACTAAGAGCTGTTTTGCCTCCTTCTCCTGCTAGAAATCTCCCTTGCTCTCTTGCTCTCCTTCTCTCAATCGCTCATGAAAGAATGAATGACCTTTTTCTCCCTTTTCCTCCTTTAACCTAACCCTAAGTGACTTTTGGGAATCCCTAAATCCAATGGCTGAAATAGATTGAGATCTAGAGTGAGATTAAATGCTCATTTAAATCTCACTTTCTATTTTTTAATTCACTTTACTTTAATAAAGACCCACTTAGTCATTTATTTCCAAAATCACTTTTCTCTTTCTAATTTTACATTGACTTTATTAAGTCACTTTAAAATTAGACTTTAATAACATTATCACTTAAAGTCACTTTTAAATTAGATGTGGCTTTATAACTTTATAGAATCCCCTTTACTAACTTTATCACTTAAAGTCACTTTTAAATTAGATTTGACTTTATAACTTTATAAAGTCACTTTAGGAGAAAAATTAAATTCTTTTGGACACTTTTTCCCTAGGCCAAAGATCAAAGCCTTAGGGAACCACATCTTCGGTAACCAAATTTCAACATTGAAGACCTCACTCTTGGTTTTCAAGAAATAAATCTAGGTCATCTAAGTGATCATCCAAATGAATAACACATAATACTCATATCCACTCAAGGGAAACATGGAGACATCCGATCGTGCACATCGGTATGAATCAAATCAAGTATCTTAGTCGATCTGGCATCGGTCTTTGGGAAAAGGGGATTTTGAAAACTTGCCCATCGCACATCCTACGCATGTATCTAGGTGATCATTCTGTCTGTTGAGATTTTGTGTATTTGGGGTAGCATCAGTTGTGCTCTAGGTCCCAAATTTTTGAGGAAGAATTAGAGTTCACACGATCTACAAGACCCGAAATGGATTTGGGAAATTTCATATGGTTTAGGAGATATTAAATTAATTAATTATTTTAATGTATTTCCTAAGATAAAAACTAGGAAAATAAAATAATTAAAGTAAATTTTAATTAAACATGTGATGAAATTGTCTTAAGTCACACGAATCAGTTTTCTTTTAATCACCGGCCATTGATTAAAGATTTAATCTTAGTCGTTAGTTGTCAACGAAAAGTATAAAGGAAAGGCTTGGGGTCATTTGTAACACACACGAGAGGCGAACGTGCAGGCCCAAGTTGAGATTCTAGAGGCGGGTTGCTAAGAATTCTCGAAGTGTTTCGATTGCGGGGGAAATTTAGACGAGGGGGTGAAGTCGATCCCGGGTCTAGAATACACAAGAGACGAGAGAAGAGATCGATGGGACAACGAGAAAGGTAGCGGCGAGACGGCAACAGCAACGGCCGGCGGTTCCTCGGGAGCGACGGACGCGGGCGCGTCGAGCGACGGCGGACGGCGGCGGATGGCGGCGGCGGCGGCAACGGGCGGCGGCGGCGCGGCGGCGGCAACGGGCTGCGGCGGCGGCGCGTGCTCTTTCGGGCGGCTTGTTGGGGTTTCTAGGCTTTAGATACGGGCGATTTACTTGTAAATCTCGTTTGAGGGTGTGGATTAGTTAGTATTTTTTTGGTCTTAGGGTGGCAGGACTACGGATCTGAGTTTTTCTCTGTAGGTTTTTCCGGATACGGAACCTAGAGTTGTGTATTCGATATTCTTAATAATAGAGCCCTTTGAAATGACCAGGTTTTTCCCACATTGGGTTTTTACGAGGTCGGTTGTCCCGAAATAAGCGTACGCCTGTCTATGTGTGCATGCGCTTATTCTAGATCTAAATTGGTAGAATCTGTTATGTGTTTTGCTTTGATGTTAACTTGAATTTATTCGGTTGATAACTTGTATAAGTAGGAGAAGCAACGGATTAATAGAAATAATTTACGCATAAGAATTAAGATTCGAGAAATTTCTATATGGTATACGGAAACAATTGCAAATCTAGATGGGTCACGCATTTGAAGCATACGAAGGATCTAGTTACACTTATTTGAAGAAGCTGACAAAAAAAAGCGGATCGGATGGGACAACGCATTTTCGGGGGGTGCACGAGAGGGAAGGGTGACTTTGTCCAACGGCATTGTCTAGCAAGCCCACGCAATCAACGCACGAGAGGCAACTTAGAAACGATGCTTGGTTAGGTCGAAGCTAGCCGGTGTGATTCGGATACGAATGCAGCCGATCTAGAAAAAATTACGCGGAAAAGTTGCGAGAAATTCGAAGGGTTGGTGGGGTTAAGCACGAAGTTTTGATTTTTAACCTTAGCACAAGTGACAAAGTTTGGGAAGAGATCGGCTTCTCGAGAGGTTTCTTGCCAAAGGAAACTTGCAATTTGGTCGAGTATCAAAAAATAGGCTGAATCATAGTTGATTTGGTAGATTTCCAAGGAGGGAAATCAAGTGTCGGAAGGGAGTAGGGTGCGCGGTTCATAAAGGACCCTAGATCCAGATCTCTAGCATAGAGTAGCTGGGGTCTTTGCTCCGCCTTGGTAGTCCATCTTAGCCACTATGCGGTGACACCAAGGAATATTACACGGTCGAGTCATGGGCGTGTCCTGGCAGAATGGCGAGTAGTAGTGCGAGTTGGTATAGCTGGAGGCCAGCCCGGCGGCACGGGGCAGTGCCCAAGGAAATCATGTAATGCATAAGTGTGATGTATTGCTCAGAGCACACCCTTGATGCTAAGAGGGAGTGTTGAGATTTTGTGTATTTGGGGTAGCATCGGTTGTGCTCTGAGTCCCCCAGAATTTTTGAGGAAGGACTAGAGTTGGTGATCACAAGATCGAAATGGATTTGGGAAATTTCATGTTTGGTTTAGGAGATATTAAATTAATTAATTATTTTAATATATTTTAACAGTTAAAACTTTGGAAAATAAAATAATTAAAGTGAATTTAATTAAACATGTGATGAAATTGTCTTAAGTCACACGGGTCAAGATTTCTTTTAATCTTAGCCATTGATTAAAGATTTAATCTTGGACGTTGATTTGTCAACGAGAAAAGTATAAAGGAAAGGCTTGAGGTCATTCGTAAGACACGGAGGCGAGCAAGGCTAGGCTGAGATTCTAGGACGGGGTTGCTAAGAATTCTCAAGTGTTTCGGTTACGGAGAGGGAATTTAGACCAAGGGGATGATCGATCGCGGGGTCTAGAATACACAAGAAGCGAGAGAAGAAGTCGGGAAAGACAACGCGAGAGGAAGGCAACAATAGCAGTGTTAATTTGCACATGTTCTATGCCATTTTAGATTAGGGCACACAATCTTTTGAAGGAGATAGAACATATTGATAGATCGATAGAAGACAATTGACAAGCCAAAAGCAGAAGATTATGAGTGGTGGCGTTACGAGCGATGTGAGGATGCTTCTACTAGCAAAGTCTCCAACGGGTCATTGACCAGCGTGTACACATAACCGAACAACCCAAACAAAGAAACGAGTCCATATATTACGTAGCTCCAATGCTATCCGGAGAAAGGTACTCCTCAAAAATGTGTCAAATGAACTCTAAGTCTCTCCAATATATAGGAATCTTTGGGGGTGTGTGACACGTCCTTTAAGACATTTAAGTCTATATTTTATTAGGTCGACCTAGCACATAAGTGGAATAAATTCAAAGTACATGTTCGATAGATCGAGATGATCTTTAGATCAATCTTACACACCTCTCCAAAAGGAATCAATAAAAATATTAGGATTGTCATCGAGTAGCACAACTCGGAGTTTGGACCTAGTTGTCCAATTCCTCCCCTCTCAACTAGGGAGAACTCGTCCACAGAGCAATCCAAACATCGTGCATCATCACAAAGTAACTTGCTTTATCGACCTCTTTATTTCGAAACGGATGTGGGTCGGTCACAAAGACATCATACCGTGACGATTCGGCCCCGAGTGCGAAACCTCTTGGGACTTGCAAAGGAGTCTCCATACCAACCGAGAAGTTGGTTTACCTTGCAATCGAGTTGGAGGTCCGAAACCTCACTAGGACACGAAGAGTCATATACTAACCCAAAAGTTAGTTTCAACGGCCAGAAGTCGATTGGAGGTCAGAAACCTGTTAAACTTGATCTAGATCAAGTGGTTGGACATGCTATCCTAGATAAAGAGAGTACGACAATCTGCGATGCGTGTCGGTCTTGCTATGGTCTCTATTCACATTTCCCACCTCATTGGCCAAATGAGAGGTACTTCCCATGAGTCGAAACTCCATGGGTAGGATGCATACGAGGCATAGATCGAGAGAGGTAAATCATCTCAATATCGGCACGGTGGGGTAGAAGCACACCAACTAGGTTCAGCAAAGCCTAGCCTTGTGGTTGCCTGTAAGCACCAAAGTATCCCCAAAAAAACCCCCTTGGAGCTCCCGAGCTCATCGTCCAATAGGACCCTCGGAATAGGGTCATTTCACGTTCCAGATTCTCATAGAAGGTTAGGAACATGACCTTCCCCAAGGGCATTGTGAGAATATCGTGGCTTGCTCATCGGTTCCTATATGATCTAGCTAGGCGCGCGCCTTGGCATGCCATATCCTAGATAAAGTGGTATGACCATCAACATGCTTGGATCAATCGTGGAACTCGGGATTCTATGACAAATGAATCTCCCCTCACAGTTATCTCTAAGGATAACGGTGGCATCTAGCACATGCTCGAACAACTCATTGAAGAGCTTTCGCAACCAAGTGACTACAATGGGTCTCCCGAATCTTGATGTATTTGACTAGAGGCGATTAGCAGAAATTTGCGCCGTCTTCCCTTTTCACGGCAGATCTACTTGTGAAGTAGCATCCGGATGTGTTCTTACGATCCACCACCTTGCCGGCCCAAATGGCATCGGTATATCAAAGAGTGTCATGCTCAGGCCAATGTATCTCAGCCCATGGTCTATCGTGCCATAGAGATATCTCAAGAGTTTCTTGGCACCAGCCTAGTGAATGTTATGATCAACTTATTCATGGTAGCTCAAGGTGTTATACACCCAATACGTCCGGACGGGTGTTCACTAAAAACACCAAAGCCTATGAGTTGACGATAATCGTGGATTTGCTAACACGGGCCTAGCGACGCGCCACACTCAACTTCTTGAAGTTGAGTTCCATCGGTCTTCACGGACTTATAGTCCACCATGCCGGAAAGCTGTAATGGAAGAATCTCAGGTCTGCGCCGGACCTGCAGGCTGGAGCATCGATCTGGGTTTCATCTCAGACTTAACTGTAGCTCCCTCTTATGCGGTGATGAATGGAGGGGTCAGCACACAATCGGGGAAGAGGTCGTCCACATACGGTCTAGAAATGAGGAGGCTTTTACGTATCAACCTTGAAGTAAAGGTTCGGATCGGCATTTTCTACGAGTGAAGCCCGACTTCATCGGGTAGCTATCTATCCTCTCGTACCAAGCTCGGGTGCTAGCCGGCCCATAGAGGGTTTTTCTCCAGCACACGGACATGGGTGTCTGATCTGGACTTTGATCCCCGGAGGTTTTCTACATACACCTCTTCCTTTATCGCACCATGCCACAAAAAAAACGGTCTTTACATCCATCGATGAAAATTTCGTCCTTGCGTAGCAGCCGAGGGAAATAATAGATTATAGGTGCAATAATAATCGGTTCTTCTAGAGAAGACTCGAGGGCAGCACAATTTTCCATTAGATCCATGCTTGACCTTGTATATCGAGATGACAACATCTTTGTTACGTAGTCCCAGGAACCATATCCCAAAGATCATCCTCGCATCTATACGAGACTTTGATGCTTTCCGGTTTACGCAAATGATCCGGGCTCATATTGTACGATGGCGGCTAGATACCCACAGTGTTTATATGGCTTCTTGGTTTTCTTTCGGAATTTCCCCCTCTAAAGCCATATGTCTTTGAGCCATAAGGATCTTCTTTCGTCCAACAATGATATTAGCTCGGGAGCATATACGGATGTATTCTCCTCTTAATGCCGGCTTCTCTCTCGAGAAGACATCTATTTTAAATGAGGGTATCCCGGACACCGGCTTGAAAGGGAGTTTTATTTTCCATAGACAAAACCATCCAAGACTAGAGTCTTTTGCTAAAGGTTCCGGCCAATGTGCTCCAATGTGAAATTGCTCTTGTCACATGCTTCTTTGCTACATAGGTGTCTATCTATGTCAGCATCCAACGGGGAGAATATATCAACAAGCCTCGGCTTGTGTTAAGTCCTTACGACAACTACTGTTGATAGGAGTTCTGTTGTGGCTTCCTCAAGCAACCTTCTTTACTATTACCCACCCGAACTAGGAATCCAAACATGAATCCTTCTTTCATAATTACGTATTTGAGAACTTCTTCTACCTACATACGGCATCTCATCATGCTTGCTTCTCGGTTTGATTTATAGTTAATAGTTGACTGATCTAGGGCACAAGTCTTGAGATCTCAATTACGCAATTTGTCTCCTAAATTGCACGGATCTGGAGAACGATCATACTAATGTTCCAATCCTCGAATTTACCCTTCTTCATGTTAGTCCATACCTTATGTGATGCCTTTCCGTTATGCATATCTAACACGGTCATAAGTGCACATCAATGTTAAATGTTATTGATGAACATGCCTCATCTTGATTTCTAACCATAATTAACAACATATAAGCTGTGACCGGAATCTTTACATTTAGCGTTTTGAATGAAAATCTTATTTATTTTACGTACGATGGTTTGCAAGGACGTACGATAATTCCAAAGGCTTCATTGAAAGCCGTAACTGGCGACGGATTTTAAGTTTGTTAGGTCATTTTGCGAAGTTTGCACCATCCACTTAACCGGTCATTGGGCCAGCCCGAAATTGCGGCCTAGGCAAGGCAAGGTGCCTTATGAATGAGGCTGAGAAGTTACGGGTACGGGAACAATCTCTTTAAAGAATGATCATGGGAAAAGATTTAGTCACACGACCCAACCTTCTTGCCCAAAACATACCTCAAATGATGCAACTTCTTTCCTTGCATCCTAGGTGACCTTGTAATGTGAGGAGGCACCTTTATTTTATTTTGGCCTTCAAAATGCCACCTACGAGGAGCTTGCGACCTAGTCATGATGGTTTTCTTGCCCGGAAAACGGCCTTCCAACAATGCACGGACTAGTAGCTTTAGCTACCCGTGTATCTCATGAGAACATAAAATGTGCATTAAAAAACAACATAAAGCGAGATCCAAGCTTTCTTTGGGCGGGAATGATGCTTCTTGTTGGTAGCCTTTAATACGCACTTTAATGCATGCGATAAACACCTCAGCTGCTTGTTGTACGCAACCCTTATCCGCACTTATTTTGAGACTTCTTCATATTTGTTGTTATTTTACGGAAACATCCACACATCTTTTCTTTATGCTTTGGGCAATTCTATAATGCTGACTTTAATATGTAACTTTCTTTACATATATATTATGTAACTCTTGTATATATAACGTAGCCTGGTATGACGTATCATAGATCTTCCTTTGCATTTTATTCCTCATCTTAGATCCGATGTTACTAGTAGTGCCACTTGGTAAACCATGAAGAAATTCGAGTTCGATGCTACCTTCATTTAGTCGAGAAATGAGTTAACGATGCTTGGGTATGTGTAAATGCACCTGGCGGTTGGCTATAGTAGAGTCATATCAACACTTTAATGGTGTAACTCTCTTAAGTGACCAACTTTTTTACGAATAATATTTGCAAACATTGGAGCGAATTTAACATATATCAAACACCAAAATTTTGTTGTCAATTAACTCCGGCGAAGGTATTTAAATGCGGAACCTTTGCTATATGTAAACATTGAGCTATGGAAACCCTTCTTATATATATATATACGGGACATATCCTGCACTATGAGTTGTATGCTGATGCAGTTGGGAGCACTTTTCTTGCAACAACGCTAAAGCACCACCCAAACAACCTTTAAATGACAACGGCTTCCCTTCATTTGTTGCGCCCTTCCTTTGAAGGACTCCTCACCTTCTTTACGGTTGATCACAGGCATAGAACAACCCTCAACCTTCCTATGCTCTACAGCAATAGGCTTGGTAAGGGCTGTGTTGCCTCTTCCAAGTACTGCACCCACAAAATAACTTCCATACTTGTCTTTGTGCAGGAGTTCGAAGACGATTTCTTCAAGGATTCCAAGTTTGGTCATGAGAATGAGGGTAAACATGAAACGGTTTCTTGCCTAATCGATCCCTCCAGCATTACTTGAGACTTCTTTCTTAGAGCTGCGACACCCTCTAGAATCTTGACAACAACATCTTTTGGTGAGGTTAGGCTGCGAACTACCACGGATAGCTCGACTTCGTAACTCGGATTGTGGCGGCCACATTTTGAAGGCTAATTCACCTTAAACGAGCCTTCATACTTTAACGTCCTGACCTTAGGCCATGATTAACCCTATTTTCTGTACACTCATCCTCCTTTTCTTGCGGTAGGATTTGAAGTGAGGCCTCAGGCCGGCGGCATTTAGAGAGGCTCTTTATTTGCTCCATGTAGGCACTTCTTTGTGATCTTGCACGTGGCCTAGCACACAACGGCTTAAGTCTTGATCCAAAAACAAGGTGCCCAAATAGTGTATCATTTAGCCTTTAAGGGCTTGGCGAGGCTGAGCGTTTATTTTGACGGATAATAAACCCACGGAGCTCCTTCTTCTTGTTGGTGCATTGCGTCTAGGGCGGAGAAATTCCTTTAACACAAATTTGGGCATTGTCTTCCCTTATGCTTCCCGATACCATGTTAATTTATTTGCACATGTTCTATGCCATTTCGGATTAGGGCACACAATGCGAAGGAGATAGAACATATTGATAGATCGATAGAAGACAAGCCAAAACGGAGATGATGAGTGGTGGCGTTACGATGCGGCGGGATGCTTCTACCGACAAAGTCTCCAACGGAGTCCATTCCCGGCCCGAGGCATGTCACACCAACCCACAGAACAACCCAAACAAAGAACGAGTCCATATATTACGCGGCTCAAATGCTATCAGAGAGAGAATTCCTCCACTCAAAATTGTGTCAAATGAACTCTAAGTCTCTCCGATATATAAGAATCTTTGGGGGTGTGTGACACGTCCTTTAAGACATTTAAGTCTATGATTTATTCCGAGCCGACCTAGCACATAAAGTGGAATAAATTCAAAGTACATGTTACGCTCATCAGATCGAGATGATCTTTAGATCAATCTTACACCTCTGCGAAGAGGAATCGATAAAAATGTGGGATCGTCATCGACGGCATAATTCGGAGTTTGGACCTAGTTGTCCAATTTTAACAACGTACTTCGACAACAATATCGGATGGCAACAACAGTGGCAACAATAAGGATAGCGTGATTTTCGACCCTTCGGAGGTTACGCGAGACCCTTGGGGGTAGCGTAGTGGCTTGCGTCACCCGATGCAGGGTCGCGGTCCTTCCGATGACAACAGCGAGCATTTGGAGGCTAGCCAAGGTTGACGAGAGGCAACAAGGGTTTCGAGAGGTTGGCCAACGGTGTCTTTCGAAATGAATCTGGGGCTTCTAGGCCTAGATACGCTAGAATTTTGTAAATCTTGTTTGAGGGTGTGGATCGGTCGGTATTTTAGTTGTCTTAGATCAACCAGTGCTACGAGATCTAGAGTTTTTTCTGCGCGTAGGGTTTTCTAGATCTGCTAAGAACCCGAGAGTTATGTATCCATAAATATTCTTAATAATAGAGCCCTCCGTGCTTGACTGGTTTCCCGGTGGGTTTTTCACAGGACGAGTTTGTCTAGAAATAAAGCTGTGTCACTTTACCATGTGTGCATGTGCTTATTCTAGATCTGAATTAGGTAGAGATGCGGTATGTGTTTGCTTTGATGTTAACTTGAATTTATTGATTGATAATTTGTATAAATCAGAAGAAGCAATCGGATTAATAGAAATAATTTACGCATAAATTCAGATTAGAAATTTCTATAGAAAATATGCCCGAGCATGTTTGTCTATTATGATCGGTTGGAGTACAATGAGATGGAATGAGTGCACCTGGGCTTGCACAAGGCAAGCTACAAACCTCGAGTGATCCAGCAACCAAAATTTTTCGCTTGCTACAATAATGCATGCTCTCACAGAAGCCCTTTTTGTCTTTGGCTTTACTGCAATTGTTGGGGCGACTTTGGCACTTGATTGGCCCATTGAATAGTTCCTACATAAAATTCTAGAAATTTGGGAAGTTGATCACTTGCCAAAACCCAAAAAAACCCGAAAGATTTTCCCCAACTTCCAACCTTCAAAATTGGACCCTTCTCACCTTCACCCTTCTTCAATTTCGAATTTTCTTGTTGTAGCCTCTTCTTTGTAGATTTTTCCCTCAAAAATACCAACAACCCTCCTGAAATATGATCAAACCCCCAAATCCTCAACTCCTAACTCCTCAGAAAAATGCTTCTCCAAAAGCGTTTGTCCTCCTGTGAGCTGAGTCTTGGGTGGATGATGCGGTCCCTGAGGAAATGGCTTGAAGGAAATTGCGTGTGGGCGATCCTTGAGGAGTAGAAGCTGGCTCCAAGACTCAGAAATCCTTAATGATTCCTCCTGTGGTACATACGATTGATTTTCTCCACAACCAAGTTCCTCAACACTAGGCGGCTCTCTACTACACAACACCAACTCTCCTTGCGTCCCAGTCTCTCCAAAATGCATGGGACACCTTTAAATCTATCTCCTGGTCACAAGAGATGCGATAAAGCCCTTCTTTGAGTGGCACTCGAAGTCCACGGAGAAGGGATGAGCTCCTCTGCGTGGGAAGCTCTTGTGCTAAACAACCTGTGACGCTTAGCTAAACGGCTAAGGAAATTCGATTTTCTAAATATGCAGATGATACCGAATGCCTCCCACTCCATACCTTCCTTTTATAAGTGTTGGCCATACGAAAACTTGTGGGTCCCTCCACCCGATTCAATTTGCCCAAGGGAATTCGAATTTCTTTCTTCTCTATCTCTTTCCTTGTGGGCCCCATCCTCCTTAGTAATTAAATTTATTCTTTTTCTCTTATGTTATTACAAAAGGTACTTTAATTCTATTTTCCCAAACATTAGGAAAATTTAGGAAGGGACATTATAGAGGTCTGGGTCACATATTGCATAGGAGGAGCGACTTGCGTAGTAGAAGAAGGAGCTTGCTCGAGGACTACGTGTAAATTCAAATGCTTGAACTTTATTAATCCTATCCCAATTTGTTGAGGACAACCATGGTACCTTTTTATATTTAGCGATTGCCAAAGATGTGATTCTAGCTTTTTCAAATTAAGGAAAGTTTTGCGGTCATCTTTAGGTCCTTCAAACCCAGTCCAAGTGCAAGATCCAATTCCCCACCTCCCATTTCACTGCCAATCCCTTATCTGTTCTGTTGCTTGGATGGCATGTACCCCCTTTGAAAAGGGTTTGTTGATGGTTTTTCTCTTTGATCCACGGAAGCATTCTTTGCCTCCAAGCACCTTGTGCAAGTGATTTTTTCAAATTGTAGGCTGATGCTTGAATTCTTTCTAAGTCATTAAAGCTTTTCTAAGATTTTCAAAAGTCTCCTCAAATCCCATGATTTTGCGACAAGGGTAGCAAATGTTGTAGAGAATTTGACTCAACCTCTACTCACATAACATACTCGAGGTACATAGAAATAGAAGGCTACTTATAGAATATGACTATAGTTATTCAACCAACTCATAGAACTCACATTGCTCACAACAATACCCTACCCTAATAGATAAAATCTAGCTCCAACAAATAATTTAGGCTCTGGAAGAAGGAAATAAATTGGGCTCTAGCAAGATCATTTTTGCACAGATATGAATTCATCTAGCAAAGCAATCTAAGCAATCTCGGTTGAGAAAAATGTTACACCCCCGGATGCAAGGAAATGATCTCTCCTCAAGCTGTAGCCCGGAAGCTGCGGAAATTTTTCTGCTGGCATGTTTGGAAGGAACCCTTGCTCGAGCCTCCAAAAGTGTTTCAATTTTTGCCAAATTAATCTTGGGCTCTCCACCACAAGCGAAGAAACCCGAGAAATTATTTTGGCAAACTATACTCGTCACACGGGACCGAAATTTAAGCTTACTCCTTCCCCACTAGGTACCAAATAATTACGTATGTTTGGGAGCACCAAAGCTCTCTAAATTCTCCAAAATTAGGAGCCAACTCTTTGACCCCGTAAGTAGATGAAACCCAAAAATGTTTTGGGCTAATTCATCGACCAAATGCTCGGATAGTGTGAAAACCCTCTTAAAACCAGATTTTCCTTGCTATAGAATGACGATTTGATACTCGAATATCGTGCGAAAAATTGTGAAATTTTAATGACAAACTCCTTTCACAAAATCTAGAAAACCCAAAAAATCTTTGGTAGATTCCGGAAAGACTCTAGAAGGCCCCAAAATTTAGTGCAAGTTTCCTACTGCAGCAACTATGCACCTTTGCTCCAAATAAGATAAATTTGTACCACAATGCTCCTACACTTGATTCAAAAATTCTTTGCCAAAATCCGTGAAATGAGATAAATCTCTTACCAAAACCTTCAAAAAATAAGCGGGATTATGACGGATAAACTTGGCCCCACAAATAAACTCGGCCCCGATAGATAAATACGCTCTGGAAAATGAACTAGGCTCACACAAATAAATTAGACTCCAACAAATAAACTTAGCCCAACAATTGATTTTGGCCCATCAAGATAAATTCCCCATAGAAGAATAATTTTGGCCTTTACTTGATATGAATTTTGCCTAGCAATATAAATTGGCCTGAAAATGCTCTCGTAACAGTCTTTTTTCTAGCTACGCAATGGATTGGCCAAAAAGCCCACATTCGATGCTCGAAATTCTCAAAAATTACTCCGGACTCCTCAGCTAAGTAGACCAAAACCCGAAATGGTTTGGCCAAAATCAAGATCCTCCAAAATTGACTGATAAGCCACATGCTCTCCCAATAGTTCTTGAATATCTTGTCTACGAAAAGATTAGCGAAATACTCAACAACCCTCTAAATGTGCAACAAATAATCCCTCTTGCACTTCCTCTATCTCCCTCAACAAACAAAGCTCAAATGGTTGAGACCTTCCTCAACTAGGCTCAACTCTCCTCCTGCGCTAGCCCCGAAAATTTGCCATGTTGCTCGAAATAAATGTCATTCTCGGCTCAGAGTTTCACCTATAGTTGAAAGATAATGAAGCTGAGGTTCGCCTATCGCTCTCTAAGCTAATGAACCTTGCTGCTTGAACAACAAACATAAGAACCCTATTTCGTCCTCAATAATGCCTTAAAATAATAAACCATCAATCTTCCTGCGGGGTAATTTCTAGGTAAAACCTTTGAATTTGGCTTTTCGGTAATTTGAAAAGTAAACCCTTAGGTGGCAAGATCACGAGCTGCGATACCTTGTAATATCCCAAATGGGATATTTTATGAGCCTATGGGAAATTAACTCAGCCAAAATTTCTCCATCAAATTATCATGCATTTAATGGAAGATTGCCATGTAAAATAAAACATACAAGCTGCATGCAAATCCATAACACCACAATGCGGGAAATAACTCATCTTTATTATAATATAACCGGGGTTATCTTTGAAATGAGAAATAATTGAGATGCATGAAATAGAGGCGCGCAAGGATGCGCTGTCTGCTGCCCAGCCTCCCAAAGCTAAATTCTTTTGCCTCCCCTCGGCAACGAGCACATGTTGAATCACTTGCTTAATGAAGCACGGGTCGGGGATGCGAATGACCCTCACTCAGTATCCTTGAAGCTCGTGGAGAAACTCTTGAATGAAGTCTCCTCGAAGAGTTGGGGTTCCCGTCCAACACTCATCCAACACACTTGAGGTTTTCGTCTGGGGCTATCGATGGAGAAGAGAAGCTTGGGTTCTCAGCCTCACATACAGAGAAAGATATTAAATCCAAGATATCTCTCAATGGCCTCCTCATTTTCTTTGATAGATCTCATGGATCCTTCTAGAGGCTTATTTTATTATTATTCTAATCATGGAGCACTTTTCCCTCTTATTTTCCAATTAAAATATTCCTTTTTTATGCGGAAGAGTAAATCGGCTACCATAAATCAGCTACCATGTCTCCTCAGTCATTGAAACTCATGTCCAACCACCCCATCATGTAGGTATTCTGCGTCTCGGTTCCAACGAGTTATTACACTAAGTTGTTCTATCATTATTCCTTTCGGAATACCACCTTGACGTAATTAATTGAGTTAAGCCCAAAAATAACTCGAGTATTCAAAGTTGTCGAAATACATAGGAATGAAAGGCAAACGGTGTGGATGATGGAGAATATATCAAGCGAATGCCCTTTGGTCACTCTTAGAAACTCCTCAACAACTCCTCCAAAAGAGCCCTTGGGCCCGTTGATGACACCAACCTATCACGACGGCCTATGTTGCTCCCAACTTTGAGTCCATCCTAACTACTGTCTGGAGTGACACCAAAAAAAAAAAAGATATTACAAAGAAAAGGAGATTTTAAGCACAATTAGCAATTAACTAATTATCCTGTCCTGGAAGTCGATGTGCTGGCAACTAGATCTCCAATATGACAATACTAAGCATTCAAGATGATATTATATCTTTTGACATTAATGTGTCAAATGAGTGAGCTTATTAAGTGTAGAATTATAACTTTGAAGCTTATGAAACTCACAAGAGACAACAATATGTTAGTGTTTTCTTATGAAACAATAAAACAACTTGCCTAATTATCAATCTCTTTGGTAGCTTAATTGACCTTTCATTAACAATCCTTTTCAAAATAGAGCATTAAATCATTCAAGAAATCTTATGTAACTTATGTTTCAATGAGCATTAATCTAACCTTTAGGACATCAATAAACAACATTTATTTGCGGAGACATCTCGATTTTATCTCGAAATCACAATTTTTGGCTAGCGATATTTGCTTGATTTTTAAAATCATTTTTTATAGTATCTTAATTTTGTTGATGTTTGCGATTTTCTTGATATTTTCGATTTTTACAATTTTTTTGGTTTTCGATTTATTCATAGTTTTATTAGATACGATGTTAGCAACAGTAGGTAAACGGAGTTTTGACAACAATGAGTTAAGGTGATGCCAAATGTGCCACAATAGTCCCAAAATTTCTTTCCTTGATTAATTAAGAGCACTTTTGGTGAGAATGCAAACGATAAGGAGATGCCTATGAATGAATGCTTATGTCTTGTTATCGTCGGACCTTAGTACGGCGAAACAATTAGCCACCCAAATGATGCAATTTGTTTATTAGTGTATTAGACAATTGCACTTTCATGGGGTTTTTTAGTATTTACTATTGTTATATAATTGATTTTATCTTTTAAATAAATCGGTGAGGAGATAAGGGTTAGAGGAATCAAACCAATTAGCCTTTGGCCTTGGAGAGGACAGTAAACTTGCCCATAGTTCCTCCAATGGACTCTCCTGAAACACTGCACAATATAAATGTTAGCTCCAAAACCAATGGACTCTTTGGTGCAACCACAGAGAATTATCTCAAAAATTCAAATGATAACTTGATAGATAATTTGAATGAGGCAAGAGCTGAGGATAGGGGCAATGCGGGGCCTAAAGAAATTAGCGTTAGAGCTAGAGGATGGCAGCAAAGCCAAATAGGCCGCGGTAAGAACCCAAAGATGCCAAGAAGGTCCACGACAAAGGGAGAATAGGACTAGGACGCTTGCGGCAAGGATAAGAGAGGCCCACTAGGGCAAGCCTCCTAGAGGCTGTCGCAAAGAAAATGGAGGAGGAGGTTGAGGCAAGGAACAAGGCCTTAAGGCACACGCCGAGAGGAAGATGGGGGCGGCAGAGGGAAGGAGGGAGGATGAGAGCTTGTGGCTAAGGAAGTGGGGGGGGGGGGGGGCTAAGGAGGGGTAGCGGAGAGGAGGAAGAGGCCTACGACCTAGAGCAATAGCCTTAGGAGGTGACAAGAAGGAAAAAATGGGCCACAACTAGGGTTTGGAGGAGGGAAGGGGGCCGGTCGGTGACCAAAGGACGAGGAGGGTTGCGGCTAGGGCTGGAAGGGACCACACTAGCCTTAGAAGGCCTAAAAAATATACGAAACTACACCAAAAAATCAAATTTTGCTTCAAAAATCTATAATTTGCGAAAACTTCACCACAAAATGCTAATAATTTCATGACTTCCTTTCTTGCTTGAATTTTGAGCTTGGAGGAGAAAAAGAGAGTGCATCTTGCCCTCTCGGCCTAAATCCACATCCCGAGAAGCCTAACGAAAATTTTCCAAGGCTAGAAACCCTTGAAACTCTTCAAAAAACTTCGAGATTTGTCTTGATAGATCACTTTGCACAAATGAGATAAAAAACTCTAAAAACCCCAATATATACAAAATTCAAATTAAATAGCAAACCCCATTTTTGCAAAGCAGGGTTAGAAATATATTTCTAGGTATACAATGCTTGTAAGATGGAGTTTTTTGAGAAAATGATTTTTTAAATAATAATGATGGATCAATGTATTTGAAAGTTAGGGTCTTAACCATAGTCTTTAGCGAAGTAAGAAAATCATATAAATTTCCGAGCCCAAACAAGGTCGGCCGTATCTGATCTGTGAACTTGGAGCCCAATGACTAGTGTACTGCTGGATCTCTATAATATTTCTCAAGAAAAGATAGTTAGATCATATAGTGAATCAGAGCACCTAAGATAAATCCAAAATTTACCAATAGAATGTTCTATAATTGAAAAATGAGATATGATTTTATATATACTAAAAGCAGCAATATAGGATTAGCACATAACTAGCATGTACTTGAATCAATGAGACAAGGACACCATGAAATGAACCCCAAAGTCTTTTATTTATGATACCAGATATTTCCCAGAAAATCAATCAATCGATACTAGCATACAAATTTACATGTCCAAAACCGAGTCATCATTGTGACTTTGAAACCAAATGGCTTCTAATTTACTCAGTAATCCGCAAGTGGAAAATAACAACTAGTTGGATTGATCCTCATCCAAATAATCTCGACCATCGATAAATACTTGATCATCTTTTAATCTCCCATAGTGAATATTGTATTTTGAGGAAATTCTAAATATTCTTAAAATCCACTTGTAATTAATTCAAAAATTATTTCTTTGGATTAATTTCCTTGAAATTGTGACTTTGACTTAACCACCAAGGGTCAAGGGCTTAATTTTTCTTAAAAAAACATTTTTCCTTGGTGGGGGACTTCCAAAAATTAACTTCTTTTTGACCCACGAACTTTTGGTTATTTTCCACTTGGAGAGAAATTAATTTCTCTAAAATTTTTTGTCTCTAAATTAATTAATTTTATGGCTTAGGATTTAATTTTAATTTAGTTAGAAAAGTTAATTAATTGACACAAGAGGGGATTAATTATTTTTCCACCCTCAAACATTTTAGCTATGGTGTCTAAGTATGAGGACCATGCACTAATAATTTTTACATCGAATATTACAAATTCAACTCTCAAAGGGAGATACCTCTTTACATATAGACCCTCAAAATAATTACCCAATTTGGCAACACAATATGATCTAGTATACCAAGTGATCTATCATAAAATAATTTAGCCAAATAGTTTAAATTATTCTCAAATCACTTTTAAAAAGACTCAATATAACACTAGGACTTTCCTAAAACTTTATCAATGAATTCCACCTAGCTTTGGGGTTTCAGTTGGAGGGAAAAAATCTGTGATTATCTATGTTTAGAAACACACACATAATGCGGTGAAGTTAAAAAACCTCTTAGGATGAAATTAAGTCGCCAAAATCAGAGAACACCTAGATTGTTACATAATTAAATGGTCATACTAGCATCATTTACATTACGATTTGCAGAAAATGGGTTTACAATGATACATCAATTGGTTGGCTGATGATTTTGATTGTTCAAAAATGTTTTACTGCTTGCTTCCTTGGACTTGTGACAAAATGGGTGCAGCAAGTTCAACCAATAAACAATAGTAATCTGAATAACCTTTCGATCTCTTGAGATTGAGAATGGGAGTGTACGAAACAAGTGACCTGAAATAGAATGAGGAAAGCAAGATAAGAATAGTTGGAAGTGGGAAAAAGATCAGGGATGAGAATGAGAGCATGGGTATGTTTTGTGTCTTAGGCACACTTTATTTTGGTGGCTGTTATTTTTTCCTCTAATATATTGTGTGAATCATATGGAATTCTCTATAATCATTTTTTGTCAACTTCCTTTACAACAAATTCGTTTGTTTTATTGGGGTGTTTTCTTTTATCTGATGTTTTGTGATGGTCTTGCTATTTTAATTGATGGAGCTATTGTTTCTAGTGCCTAGCCATTAATATTTTCTAATCTATTTTATCTTGTTTCAGGTATGATTTATGAGAATTTCTGCGGTACCCATGCCTTTGTTGTTAGGATAGCTGCGATTGTTTCCTTTGTCAAATTTCCATTCAAAATTCAAATGCAAAGCTTTTGTCCTTGATACAGTTACAAAAGTTGTTGTAAAAAACATTCTCATTGCCTTGGCAAAGTTCTCTTCTGAAGATATATTATTCTTATGCAAGCAGTTATTACACTTTTTTATGAACTTTAACTTAAAAAACCTTGATGCACCACATGGTAGCCTTTCATACTATCGATAGTGGTTTAGTTGGTTTCAGCATCTAACCTCTAAGATCCCACGTTGAATGTTACATTGCATCGGTTGCAATTCACTGATATCTTCTATGTATCATAAACACCAATTGCCCCTACACATAAACTTCTTTTGCTTTTTATTCACCCTCCTTGTCAGCCACCAATGAGAGGATCTTTAGTTTGTTGAGAATTAGCCCACAAGGTCCTGTTAGGCAAGCTTCTCACATAAGAATGTTATCTGACAGTCTCAACCCCAACATTACCAATATAGGATTAGATGATGAAAATTTAACACTTTCTATTACAATTGATTGTTACAATTACTCTTTTTTACTTCCAAAATACTTCACATATTACCTCAAGGAACAAATAAGTAAGACATAGTTCAAGATAGTTACATTATATAGACAACAAGAGAGCCAGGAAAGTGCCACTCCATGAAGAAAGAGAAGCCTTCATATGAGCCCAAGCTTTCATAGGGAGGACTGAAGACCACAGTAGGAAACACACCATTGAACTCACAGTAGTAGAGCCAACTAATCTTTAAAACTCTACAAATTATCAAAGAAGGGAATGAGGTACCTTTTTGAAAGTAACTTTGTAAGGTGTTTGCAAAAAACCAATAGCAAGCAAATGAACTTATAAGGACTACAATATTATAGTTAATTTTATAGTTGGTGTTCAATGATTTTCAGGGTTGACCTAACTTGGTCCTTCTCTTTGCTAGTTATGTTTTAATGCTTTAGTGTCACTTAGTGTTGGATTCAATTTCCTTTGGTGCTTGGAGATGCACCTCATGCACTCCCTTTACTTTTGAGTTCCATTGAGTTCCATTGTTCATTTTTGGACATTACTGATGTTTTCTCAAGTTAAATTTCTGTGAAGCAATTATGGCATGGGAGGAACATAACTTTGTATGTGGAGATGGTATTCATCCTTTCTATTGATTTTTTGTTTGTTAATTCATTTTTGCATAGTATTTTCTTTTAAAATTTTAAGCAAGTGGTACTCAAATTGATCCCTCATTTTCTTTCTTCATGTTTATTGATAAATAGATTTGTTGAAACATGACATTATATACCCATACATTTTACACAGGTGAACCAAAGGCAATACAGCAGGAGTCATGCAACTCCTTTAAAGGCAGCTGCAGGGTCTTGGGCACACATGGACATTCGTCAGGTGATGTTGTTGCTTAGCCGTCAAACCTTGGTTGGATGATGGGCCCTTGGCTGGTTTATGCTTCTCTTATAAATGGAGCTTCCATGGCTCTTTACAACGGGTCTCCTGTTGGTTCCTGGATTACTAAATTTGTACAGGTACTATAGCTATTAATAATTTCAGTTTTAATAAATGTCTTAGTTTTGGACATTGATTTTTCGTTACAAATTTGGTTCCTCTTATTATGATTTGTTAGGTCTTAGTAAAGTTTCAGTTATTCACTTGCTTTTCGTAATTTCAAACTAAGGTAAAGAATTCTTCCTGTTGGTTAGAACGAACTCTACATATTTAATTCTTGGTATTTAAAACCTTTAGGTCAGTACCGGATCCGGGGAATCCCGTCCCACTAGACCCCATCAGCAGTCAGAACCAGGCACCCCCCACCTCCGGAGGCGCCCCAGAATCCTCCAGACGACAGCGGCAGCAGTCAGCTCCTCTTCAGGGCAACAGACATTGACAAACTTCCTTCAGTCCTCTTCTAACGGCCTCGGATGCTAGGAGGAGTCTCCCCATTCCTGGAGGCTCATCCTTCTCCTCAGGACTTGTTCATCACAACTCATTGTCAAGATGTTTCAGTCATCCAGAATTTTACTTTCGTATTCCTTGTTATTTTGCTTTTCCTGCTCTTATAAAGAAAGGGGACCGCTTGGTCCACCAGCTAGTATGCTGTAATCATTGTAACCAGCAGTCCCATTGACCTTTTGTGGTCATTCGTTGGACATTAATAAAATTATATTATCTTATCTTATCTTTATGTCTAAAAGACCATATGGAACTAAAAAAAAAGTTGCTTACTTTGTTTGTATTCGATTTTTTCTTCGTTGATATGGTCTTGAAATTATTGTTCTAGTTCTTATTTGTTGCTAATTATTTGTCTTCAAGATATGGGAACTAACAAATTTTCCTTCCATTTTATGTCTAAAAGACAATATGGCACAAACAAATTGCTTGCTCTATATACAATACTTTGATTATTCTTCTGGAGTTAATATGGCCTTGAAATTATTGTTCTAGTTCTGATTTGTTGCTAATTGTTTGTCCTATTTATGGAACTAAAACAACTTTTTCCTTTATTTTATAATTATTTCTAGAGTTGATATGGTTGTAAAATTATTGTTTGTCCTTTTGTAGTAAGTTTTGAATTTCTCTCTCAACAAATTTGAACCTGTAAAAGGTATATTTCAGTAGAAGGAAACATTTGCTATCAGCAAATATTTGTGTAACCTATCCATAAGCTTTGTCTCAATCTTGTTAAAAATGAATATATGGGATACACAGGAGATGTAGAATATGAAATTATATTATATATGGATTTATTTGATACAATGAAGAGGATCCCTTTATTTCCTTAGTGGAGGTAGTTGTCACAAATTGACCTAAATGCTAATGACTCTTTTGGTCTTACTTAATCATAAAGTGACTTATCATGTTGGATTTCAGTATTGGAGTAATGGCTCTCAACACCCCCACTAACATGACAGTAATACTTTTAATTATCTAGTACCTCTTCCATTCAAGTTTCAAATTCTTACAAATATGATTGCAACAATAATATGACTGCTCACCTTCTAGTGCCTGGGACCTATGTTAGTGCTTCATCGGACTGCTGCGTTTAAATCATTAGATGGTAGATCTATGGTGATCTATACAATAAACTCTACTCCACTCACCAAACAAATAGGTTTTATAAAAGCCCTTAATATAATTCTAAGAAAGATGTTCAAATACTATATTTTAATCCATGAACAATCAACCACACAAATATAGCGAAATACCACAACTAGAGCAATTTTTTTAGAGGTGCTCTTAGCCTAAGAATGAATGATATCACATCAATGACATGATATGAATGAAGAGCGGATTTTTTATTTATACACTAGAAATTTCTTTATTTTTCAACTTTTAATGCAAAACATAATTTTCACCTCAAAGAGGTTCTCTAGATCTAATCCCTGTAAACGTGAGTCTTAGCACTTATCTGAAATATTTGTTTACAACAAACAATGGAAAATATTTTTCCACACACTAGGCAACCCAAGAGAAAAGATACCAAACATATGCCAACAAGTTTCAGCCTGTTATAGTTCATTTTGTTGCATTCACTCAAATGGCCTGAAAACCAGATCAAACAACATCCTTAACACCTTGTGGAAATTATTCCCTAAGCATTACTTCTTCAAAAAGTCTAAGTTTTTGGGTCAATCTAACCAAAGACTATGTTTTGGCCCTAACACACCTTGCAATTCAGTCCACCTACATTGGTTGCAAGTTGCATAACTGAGCACCTGCACTGACCTATGTACTTTACGGGTGCAATGGTTATAGAATTTTGGGGAAAAAAAAAAGATTCTGAAACTTCTCCTTCTAGAAGCTTCTAAGGTGGTTTTAACTATTTACAATTGATAGAGATTTCAAATTCGTACTCTGAAGGTCCTATCTCTTATCCTTAGGAAGGCTTATCCTCCTTCATAAGTGAGTCTCAAGGCTAGATGGTAAATCCTAAACTACCACTTTTGCCCAATAAGTCCAATGCCTCCCATAGAGTTTGGGTTGGCTTTTGGAGATTACTAGTTCCCTCATCTTGCTACTTTGGACTTAAGGAATCATCAACCATTGATGCATTAGGGTTGAAGTTGAAGGGTGATCTTTGATAGCATGCGGGGCTCACGCGGGCGCGGTCGGAGGCTTTCGATAATGGTTGAGAATTGCGAAGATCGGGAGTTTTCGAGCCGGGGAGGGTTGAAACTCGATTTTTGAAAAGCAGTTAGCGTAGAAGAAGGTGACACAAACTTCGGCCATGCACGCGGGCCTACGCATCTATTGCGCGGAGACAACGCAAAGGGAGTTGGGGTTTCGCTAGATCGATCTTGGATCAGCGAGGACTTACTGAGTGTGAGGTAAAACTCACTATTTTATCTGTTTTGTAAGGATTTTCTCTGTTGGGTGGGATAGATTTGGCACCTAGTTGTACCTAGAATACTACTTCTTATTAATACAAACCCTCAAATTTGTTGCACGGTTTTCTCGCATTGGGTTTTTTCGGGGGATGTTAGTCTTTTTGAAGTGTCCTTTGTGTGATTGCTTCATTTTTTTTTAGTTCTTGATACGTATAGTGGTGTAGGATGCAATGCATTTGTATTAGAATTTATTGAATAATTTTGTAAATAACTTGTTAAATGAAGTATAATATCCCCGGAAGGAACTAAACGGTAATATAAAGCACACAAACAAGGTACACCGCAACTAGAGACAAACCATGAGACAAAATACTCAATATGGAGAACGCGAACCATTTTATTAATACTTGAAAATAAAGAAAAGTACAAAGGTGATGAATGATGGCACCTCGACTTACTCAAGGCAAGTGTAGAAATACTCTCAAAACAATGTGTGGACGTGCTCCCTCTATCATACAGCCATCTCTCCAAAGGCTGGCACGGGAAAATCTTTGCGTCTTTAGCTGCCTCTTTGGAATGAAATGAGTCTTTGGGGCTGCTCCCCAGGCGGGAAAATGCGAAACTGCGGGAATGGCCTCCTCTCCCGATACCCCGAGAAAAGCCCGAGAGAGCTTTTCGAGAATGGTTGACCTCGGAAAATACCTCCTTTGAGGCACTCTGTTTATCCCTCGAGAGACAGCCCCGACCACGAAGGCAACCTTGCAAAATATGGCCTCTCCTACGCAAAATGTCTCCAATAGGTAAGGGTTGATCCCTTCCTAATCCTACAGTACGAATCCACCCAAATCACCTCAATCAGGAACTCTCCCCAAGCTAAACTGCGTCCTCCCTGCGCAAGGCCCTTGCTTATCCTCAAGGTACTCCTCGGTAATTTGAAGCTGCGATCTCTCCTGTAAAATATGGTAGGAATCCTCACTAGAGCAAGCTGAGTCTCCCGGGGTTGTGGTTGGAATCTTTGCACGGAGACACCGGAATGTCTTGAGAGCCGGTATGTGCGGACTAGCTAAACAGCAAACACGTACTCAATGTCTAGGAACAATCTTTTTCTAAAATGCATAATCATCAATGAGAGAAATGAGGTAGCCTCCCTCTATTTATCTTTGGTGAGCCTCCCTCTCTCCTTGGCCCCACCGATTCCTTATTTGTCTCTCTTTGGCCCATCTTGCCAACTCATCTGCGGTCGTGGGCCCACGGCAGTCTAAGTGTGTCACCCCCTTCGTTGTCACTTGGCCCCCTTGGCCCACCTTAAAACCACAACGTTATGTCTCCTAGGTGACTTTAGGGAGTGTGTTTTTATTCTAAGTGAGTCACATTCTCCTTTTACCCACTTTATTTATATTTTAACTATATAAAGGCGAGAATTAATCAAAATTAATATTTCCAATTAGTTGCTACTAATTGGGAATATTATGAAGAAATAAAGTAGGTAATACAAATAAGATAATTGCGGTATGATTTCGTAATGTTAAGATTGAGAAATTTTCACATGATATCGGAGTGATTGTAGATCGGGAGGGCCCGAGCCATGCGAAAGGACGGAAGAAGAATGCAAATGAAGCAAGCATCTGAGAGATAGCACGATCCTAGGTCGGAGGCGGAGGAAGGGTGACACGGTCACTGGGAGAGCTCATCTTGACCTCCTAGGGTGATGTTAGCATTGCGAGAGAAGCGGTCTGAGTGCTTGTTGGGTCGGCGCGAGAGGTTGTTGAGTCTCAATTTTAGGATTTCTCTGTTGGAGGTGTAGTACAGTTTCTTTTTGAGTTCTTTGGTGGAAATTTGTGGAGATTTTGTTAGTGCTAAACAATGTCTAGTGAGGCAAAAACAAAGTAGAGAGACGAGTTCCTCGGAAGATTTCTTGCTAGAAGTTTAGATCCAGTCTTGAGCAACAGCAAAGCAAGTTCATAGAGGAGTGTTTTGACATGCGATTGGTAGAAGGATTTAAGTGAACGAAATCGAAATTCGGAGAACTTATTCCTTAGAGGGTTTCTAGCACAAAAGAAATCCGGATCAATTTTTTGTTGGGGCAACAACGAAAAGAGGGAGAAGACTTGTTTGACATAGTTGTGACGAGAGTGTAGAAATTTCTGAATCTTAATTCTTATGCGAAATTATTTTTGTTAATCTAGGTTAACTTCTCCTACTTATACAAGTTATCAAGCTGAATAAATTCAAGTTAACATCAAAAGCAAAACACACTTGGAGTCTCTACCAATTCGGATCTAGAATAAGCACATGCACACATAGACAAAGTGACACGATTGACTAGGACAAGTTTGTCCTGGAAAAACAATGTGGGAAACCGGTCTTTGGTTGTTAGAGGGCTCTATTATTAAGAATATTTACGAATACACAATTCGAGTTCAGTCACGGAAAACCCTATAGAGAAAACTTTAGATGCGCTAGCTCTGGCTGATCCAAAACCATCTTGTGATCCTCTCAAACGAGATTTATAGAACTCGACGGATCTAGGCCTAGAAACTGACTTTGCCCCTGAAAGACAACTTGTTGTTCTTCTTTGCCTTTCATGCTTTGTCCTTGCGATCTCTTCTCTGCTTCTTGTGTATTCTAGACCCGAGATTAGATCACCCCTTGAGTCTAAATTCCCCTCTGCAACGATTGAAACACTTAGAATTCTTAGCAACCTTGCCCTAGAATCTCGAAGCTTAAGCAGTGTGATTCCTCTCTGTGTGTCTTCTGAAATGACCCCAAGCCTTTCCTTTACTACTTTTCTCGTTGACAAATCAACGACCAAGATTAAATCTTTAATCGATGGCTAAGATTAAAGAAAGCAGTCCGTGTGACTTAAGACAATTTCATCACATGTTTAATTAAATTCACTTTAATTATTTTATTTTCCAAAGTTTTAACTTAGGAAATACATTAAAATAATTAATTAATTTAATATCTCTAAACTAGATGAAATTTCCCAAATCCATTTTTGGGTCATGTAGATCAAGTGAACTGTAGTCCTTCTGAGAATTAGGGACCTAGAGCACAGCGATGCTACTCCAAATACACAAAAATCTCAACACTCCCTCTTAGCATCAAGGATGTGCTTTAACAATACATCACACTTATGCATTACATGATTTTAGACGCGGTTACCGTACTCGAGAGCTTGGCCTCCTGCCACTCAACTACTTGCCTTTCTTTGTGCCATTACGTACTGCTTTGCCCATGACTCTGCGGTGCAGTACAACCTTTATCTTCGCAACTCCCTCTCAATATTCTACATTTGTCTTGCTCACTTAGCACCCTTCTTGTCTGTTGCTGCTTGTGACTTCGGTTGTTGAGAGAAACAAGCCGAATCTCTTTGCCCAATCTTTGACAGACAAGTCATATGGGCACACATCCTCATCCTTAGCTCATAGGTTACGGATACGTATTTAGGTATCACAAAGAACGATGCCTGTTGCTAGCTCACCTTGCGTATTAGTCGGACTCCTGCGAACTTCCGAAGTCACATAAGCTCCTTGTCTTTGAAATCTATCACGTTGCGGTACCTGCACACTATCCCTACGAAGCTCTCTGCAATCTTCCTTTGCGGCTACGCACTACGTAAAGCGGTCTTGCATGCTACGCTAAGTCACATCGGGGTCTATGTTGCTATCGCTTCTACGCTGCTGTGCTATGCTCTGTGTTGCTCACTCTCGACCTCCCCGGATATAACCTCTTTGCCCTCTGCTTCATTTGTGATCTATGCACCCAATGCTCCACTTGTCCGCTACGCTCTTGAGGCTGGCAGTAGCTCGCTTGTTGATCCTAGGAATGAGCTATTCAAGGATCTCGCCAGCCTCACTTCCATGTGGCTCCTCTACATGTCCATGTCACCCCACCTCCATGATTCATGAGCGCTCATTGGCCCATCATCTTCGGACCCATCATACGCTGCTTTGGAAGAGATGCTTCCTTGTTCTTCTTCTTTTTTGGACAATGTTGTAGAATGTGGCATTTCGCCACCTTTGGAAGCACTTGATCTTAGAAAGATCCTTCTTCTTCTTCTGACCCCTTCTTCGATGTAAAGTACGCATCTTCCTCCTCTTCCACTATAACTACCTACTAACGCAGAGACGGTTGTCTTTTGCTTCTTGGTGAACCTTCGTAGTTCTTCTTGCCGCGGGGATCAACCACAAAGGCTGTCCCAATCTAGGAGATGCCTTTCTGCCAAGATACTTTGGACAAGGTTTCCACTCATCCGTGAGCGCATTGGGAGGCAATCATTATCAACTTTGCATCATCTGGATTGCACTCGTTACGGTATTTGATCCTTGATTGGGCCTGTCCCCGAAGAGGAAATACTCGATGTCTTCTCCCTTGGTCATCATGAATGACCTCATTGGAACCTCCAACATCTTTCTTTGGATTGATTTTCCCTCATATAGGGAAGTCAAGGCCTTCCACATCTCGTTAGGTTTGTCCTCTTCTTAGCTATGTGTACCATTATGATCCTTGATACTATCTTCCTCCAGTGCTTGGCATGCCCAAAAGCTTCTCCCTGTCCTTCAGTGAGGAGATCAGCATCTGTCGGTGTGGCTAGGGTTTCTCTTGCATGGTCTTTTAGGCCAAGTATGCCTCAAGAACTGATACGAGAATCCTTGCTTTCCACCTTTGAAAAGTTTGAGAGGCCCTCTAGCCTATCTAATGCAACGATCCAGAGGAACATCTACTCGGAATGTGTAGACTCCTCCTCTCTATACTAGGAATCTGGATCTAGGTCCTTTTTGAGCGGGCAACCTCTTGCTCCTTTGACCTTGATTTCCCTCCTTGGAAATCTACCAAATCAACTATGATTCAGTTTCTTCTTTGATCCTCGACCAAGCTGGATTTCCTTTGGCAAGAAACTCTGCGGCCCGATCTCTTCCCAAACTTTGTCACTTGTGTTAAGGCTAAAAATACGAAAAATTCGAAGTTTAACCCCACCAGCTCTTGAATTTCTGCCTTTTTTTGTAGGTCACACTGCAGATCTGACAGTTGGAGATCTAAACCACATTAGGCGGCAGATCCAACCAACGCTATTTGCGAGGCGCCTCCTACGCGGTAATTGCATGAGCTTGCTAGGACACAATCTTTGGACAACGTCACCCTTCCCTCTGCGTGATTCGCTCCTGGCTTCTTGCTCTCTTTCGTCACCTTTTCTACGCCTTTCCGGCGGCACTGTAGCTGCCTTTGCGGCTTCTTTTAGCCGGCCAGATCCTTGATTCTTGGTGGTGACCCTTCTAGATGTTTACCCAATCACTTTGATACCATGTAGAAATTTAGAATCTTAATCCTTATGCATAAATTATTTCTGTTAATCGGTTAAACTTCTCCTACTTATACAAGTTATGTTGAATAAATTCAACTTAACATCAAATCAAAACATAACGAGATCTCTACTAATTCGGATCTAGAATAAGCACATGCACACATAGACAAAGTGACACAATTATTTCTAGACAAGCTGTCCTCCCCGGGAAAAACCCAATGTGGGAAAAGCCGGTCTGCGAGAACAGCTGGAGGGCTCTCTTATTAAGAATATTTAAGTACAATTCTAGGTTCAGTCTGGAAAACCATAAAAGAAAAACTCTAGATCTACGGCTCTGGGCGATGCAAGACCAAGAAATACTAAGCTGATCCACACCCTCAGAAGCAGACTTCTGAGAACTGGTATATCTATGCCTAGAAACCCCAGTAACGCCCTGAAAGACATTCTTTATTCTTGCCCTCATTCTTCTTCTTCTTCTTTTCTGCGATGTCATACCGTCATTTCTTTGCTTCTTGTATTCTAGACCACGGGATCGATCATCCCCTTGGTCTAAATTCCCCTCTCTTTACCAAGCTGAAACACTCCCCGAGAATTCTTAGCAACCCCACCTAGAATCTCGGCTTAGCTTTAGTGCTCTGCCTGCGAGTGTGTCTTACAAATGACCCCAAGCCTTTTCTTTATACTTTTATCATTGACAAATCTTGCTTAAAGATTAAATCTTTTAATCAATGGCTAAGTCTAAAAGCTTGATCCGTGTGACTTAAAACGATTTTCATCACATGTTTAATTAAATTCACTTTATTTTTTTTATTTTCCTAAGTTTTAACTTAGGAAATATATTAAAATAATTAATTAATTTAATATCTCCTAAACAGGATAAATTTCCCAAATCATTTACGGGTCTTGTAGATCAAGTGAACTCTAGTCCTTCCTCAAAATTTGGGACGTAGAAACTGTTGATGCTACCCCAAATACACAATTTCAACACGGAGATGGTTGTAAATGGATTGAGGATCATGACGGAGTTGGATGGAGCATCCAACTTTGCCATGTTGGAAGGCCGGGATCTTGGCGAGTTTTGGATGAATAGCGCATCAAGTGTAATATTCCAAAATGGAAAAGGCAAGGGGAATATAGAACATGTGCAACATTCCAAACTAAGCAAAATAGGAATATAGCACTAAAGTCTAGAAAATGTTGGAAATGTCTTTGCAACTAGAAATTACATTAAGACATCATAATCATGAGCGATCGCAATTTGAATCATATCGTTAAGGATCAACAATCATAAGTACAAAGTGCTCCAAGGAATGCACTCAAGCTGACAGATGGTTGAAATACACTAAAGAAATATAACACTAGAAAATGATGCTGCTGTGGAAAGCGCTCTATGTGCGAGAGGCTGCTCGAGTGCTCGGAATGATGCGGGATTGCCCTTTGGTGTACCTCAATCCAAGCTTGAGTGTCCCCCTCAAGTACCTGAGAACATGTTTGGCTGCTACCCAGTGAGCCCTCCTTGGTTCTACCATGAACTGACTGAGGGTATTCACAGCATAATAGATGTATGGTCTAGTATTGACCGGGTACATCAACTATCCTATGAGCTGCCTATACTGTTAGTATGAATCCTTTGTCGAAGTGTACGAAAAAGGACCACTTTAGCTACGCATAACTAATAGCCCTAACAACAAAAGTGGCTGCCAATATCTTCAGTTCTGCAGTTAGTTAGACAAGAAAAGAGCTGCAAAACACCAGATCTATGCATGGAAAGACATTAAGCAGTAAAAACAAGGGTTTGCTCCATATACCAATAGACAAGGCAAGAACAATTTTTGAAATATTTGTTTATATTAATCGGGCACCTGGGAGGAAAACAAGAAGGCGTATCCAATTCTCCTCAGTGGGATGGGTTCTTGGAAGTCCTCAGCACTTCAGATCTAAGATTTATCTCTCTTGTTGATGTAGAAAACCCAATGCAAAGAAAGGAGCTCAATGGGAGCTCACACAGCAAATGATGGAAAAATGGGACCAAGTGTATAGATCCAGAGTGATCTAATAGGCAACAAAAGGTGAAGAATGGTAGGAAAAAACCTCCTATTTATAACAAAATATTGGGTCATTCTAGATCTTGGTGCATGGGTTAACCAGATCTAGATCCACTTTTTATGGAATATTTTATTATATTTGTTGGAGGAAAAAGGTATTTGACTTGGGTCAAATCCCTTAATTTGTTAAAAATAAATAAATAAATGATTTATTTATCTTTTTAAGGAAGTGGTTAGAAGATAATCAAATAAATAATGATTTATTTAATTATTTAAGTGGTTGAAAGATAATTAAATAAATAATGATTTATTTAATTATTTGTGGGTGATTTGGTCATATTTAACAAGGAATATTATCTAAATAGGGTTTAAATAATTATTCCTAGAAAATAATAAGATAAATAAAGGTTTATCTAATTAATTTCTTTGATTTTGGGTTAAACATGACTGGGAATAATAATTAAATTATGGTTTAATTAATTATTCCATGAGAAAAATCAAACAAATATAGGTTTGTTTAATATTTCCTTTTGGGGTTTCCTGTTTTAACATAGTGAAAGCAATTTTACTTAGGGTAAAATTGGTCTTACATGGTGTACTTGGGTCCATCTAATGATAATAGGTTAGATGACCAAAAAATGGTGTAACATATACAAGGTAGGATCAACCTCATCATCCTCAGATGAATCGATGTTCTTCCAGTTTGTGATAATTGGTGTAGCCATGGGTCTATAGTCCTCCATCTGAAATCTCTTTATAATCTTTATAGTATATCTTCCTTTCCCAAGGAATATTTATCCCTTATGCTGCCAAAATTCCAAACCAAAAAAATAGTGCATCCACCCTAGATCCGTCATGTCGAATTCTGTTGCTAGATTTTCCTTGCAGTCTTTGATGAGCCTAGATGATCTAGTTAGAAACATATCATCTACATATAACACCAATATTAGAGGCTCATCCCCTACTCTTGGATAGTAGAGATTGGGATCTATGTCACTCTTCACAAATCCCATCTTCTGTAGGTAGCTTTCAATCCGCCCATACCACGCTCTAGGGGCTTGCTTCAATCTGTACAAGGCTTTATTAATTCTGCACACATGAGTTTTATGCTCATGTGTGTCAAAGCCCTTTGGTTGTTCTATGTATACTTCCTCTTCTATCATGCCATTCAAGAACGCAATCTTGACATCCATCTGGTGAATCTCCCATCCCATCTGCGCTGCAAGGGATATGATGGATCTTATTGAAGTATACAAAGCTACTGGGGTGAAGGTTTCTTCATAGTCTATCCCTTCCTTCTGAGTGTACCCCTTAGCTACAAACCTGCCTTTAAATTTTCTCTATACTGCCATCTGCAACATATTTAATATTGTAGATCCATCTCAAACCTACAACCGATCTGTCCCGAGGTCTAGGAACTATTTCCCATACATCATTTGTCATAATGGAGCTGTACTCCTCCACCATCGCATCTACCCACACCTGATGCTGAACTGCCTCCTGAAAACTAGAGGGTTCTCTAACCTGTGCTACCAATGCCTGGTACCTATCTGGTTGTTTGTGCTGCCTCTTCTCATTTCTAGGAGCTCCAACAAAATCCTCTGCACCCCTCAGAGTTTATTGTAGTTCTTTGCTTATCCTTCCACTAGTGGTGGGTGGATTTACCTGTTATCCTTCTTGCACTTCCTCAGAAAAACTATCCTTAGGATCCTTGTGCCTTGGAGAGGCATTAGAGTCATCTTTCGCAGGTCGTTGTGGCTGGACCAACGGATCCTCCTCTGACTGCGTAGCTGAAGAAATTTCCCAGGATTTCTTGAAGGTTCTTTCCTCCATGAACTTCACATCCCGTCTTACTACTATATTACTACTCTCGGGAATATAGATGTGGTAAGCCTTTGCATTCTCGCTATATCCCACAAGGTATCCTTTCTTTGTAGTCTGATCCAACTTCGTCCTCTTCTCATCGGGTACATGGAAATACGCTATACTGCCAAATATCCTAAAGTGGTTCACTTCATGCTTGCTGCTAGTGAACATGCTTTCAGGAGTAACTTTACCCAATGTGTTATGAGGGACCCTGTTCTGCACATACACGACTATATTTCAAGCCTCAACCCACAAGAATTTGGGCATGTCTTGATCATACAACATCAAGAGCTTCAACAATAGTCTAGTTTTTCCTCTCTGCGACTCCATTCTAGTCTAGATTATAAGGAGCACTCCATTTTGTATTGATGCCTTCCCTTGTGCAAAACCTTGTGAAGTCCTTGTCAATGTATTCTCCACCATTGTCTGATCGCAAGGTATAGATCCACTTTCTTGTCAGATTTTCCACAAGAGATTTAAAATCCTTGAATCGATCAAATACCTTGTCTTTGGTCTTTAGAAAGTAGATCCACGTCTTTCTGGAATGGTAATCGATGAAGGTGAACAAATATTTTGCACCAATAAGATCATTCATGGAAATTGGTCTGCAAATGTCTGAGTGTATCAACCCCAACACACTCTTGGCCCTATTGCTGCTTCTAGGATACGTTGCCTTGACATACTTTCCTAATACGCACCCTCTGCACACATCGTCTCGCTTGGCCCTTGAGTTCTGGAGATCCTGTGACCGTCTTCTTGAGAATTTTCAAGGCTCCATGATGTAGATGCCCCATTATTCTATGCCATAACTCATTCAAATATTTATCATCAATGTTGCCTATCAGATCCATTGGGGATTTGAGCTATAACTTGCACAGTTTGTTGCTCCTGACTCCAATTTGTGCCTTTTTTTTTCCAACTAGGGTGTTTGATGTAAACTTTGTTTCCAATAAAGTTAATGTTGTAACCTTTGTTCTAAAGCTGAGACACAAAGAGTAAATTCATCCCTAACCCTGGTGCATGCAACACATTGGTGGCCCGAAGCTTGTTACCAGCTTTTGTTTGAAATATTATGGTGCCTCTTCCAACAGGGGTACATTTTTCCTTATTTCCCATAGTGATTTGAAAATTCATCTGCTCCTCCTAGTAGCTAGAGAAGCATTCTCTAACTCCCGTCATGTGAGCAGATGCTCCACTGTCAATATACTAGATCTTTGGAGAGGCCATACTTGACACACATGAAAATTCCTCTTCTAGTCTGGATGCTAGAACTGAGATGTCATGATCCCTCTATTCCTCCATGCGTTCCGGAGAACTGCATGAACCCTTCTGAGTTGTTGCTGCATCAATGTCAGATCTTCGTTCCATTGCAGAATCTCTTCTTCTGTTACTTCATTTATAGCTATGATACCATGTGAAATTTCAAATCTTCAATACTACTGCAGTGATAGATTTATTTTGCCTACTTATTTATGATAAGTTATTTACGAATTTCTTTTAGTAAATTCTGAAAAAGATACAACTACGGTAATCACTTAACCATAAGAAGAGAATAGAACGTAACACATATAACACAATAGAAACAATCACATGTACACAATTATTTTTGGACAAATTTCCCCGTAAAAACCCAATGTGGGAAAACCGGTGCAACAGATGAGGGTTTGTATTATTCTCCAGCAATGAAAATATTTTATAATAAATAGACAAGCAGATTTATTCAGAATACAACTGAGATAAATTCTTTGAATCCTCTTGGAGAATTTCTGATACCCAGAAGACACCCTAGATTCCTCTGCGTCACTCTGCATGATCATCTATGTGGTCCCTACGTTGGACTGTGTCACTCTACGTGGATCTTGGCGGCGCGTCCCTATGTGCCGGGACTACAGTGTCGTCTGTACGGCGTAAGTGCCGCCGCCGCCGTTGTCCCCGTGGCCCTCGCGTCCTCCCTCTTACCTTGTCTCCGTCACCGCTCACTTCCCTTTCCTTCTCTCGCTCTCCGCAACTCTCCTTGTATGAAATTGAATTTGGCCCTTCCTAATTGATCTCTTCGTGCACGAGGTGTGCCCGCTTGTTTTTCAAATGACTCTCAAGCCTTCTTTTATAATCTTCTCGTTGATGAATCAACGACCCAAATTAGATCTCTAATCAATGGCTAAGATTAAAATATTACTTGATCTTCGTTCTCTAGAAGATTTCTCACAATGTTTTATTAATACACTTTAATTATTTAATTTCCCCTAAGTTTAGACTTAGGGTCCTCATTAAAAAGGGTCCTCATTAAAATAATTAATTATTTTTAATAAAACACGAATCGAACAGACTTTTCACAAATGGTTTTTGGGTTCTTTGGAATACTGATGTCCAAGCTTCCTCACAAAATTTGAGACTTGGAACACTTTCCAATGCTACAAATATCAACACTCTCTCTTAGTGAGGAAAGTGTTCGATCAAAAATGCCAATTGCATCTGTCAGAATCCCAGCATTCATCGCGTTGTTGATGTTCCTTGGCCACGTCTTCGCCCATCGCGTTACCGTTGCCTCTCAGATCGTTGCCCTTGATACTCATCACTCACACTAGTCCGTATTGGCAAATTTCCCTTTGAATTTTCAATCTGATTCATTCCTCCACTGAATGATTCTCGATCATCCTGATCTTTTCTCCTCAAGTAAAAAACTTAGTCTCACTTAGAGCTTTCTTGAGGATATTTGCCACCGTCTTCCCGTAGGAATGTATCCCAATTGTACATATCGTCGTTGGACATATGCAGGTCCATGAAGTGACACCCGATGTCAATGTGCTTCGACCGATCATGAACACAAGATTTTTAGAGAGTTTGATGCAAATCTTATTATCACACAAAATGTTGTCATTTCCATCTTTTCTTTATGTCTTCGAGCAACTCATGTTGCCATGCCTCACATGAAGTTTTTTTTATTTTGGACAACCAGGGTCCAAACTCATGTTGTGATGCTCAAATGAAGATGTCAATATTTTTATTGGGTTCCTCTTTCAGAGGTGCAAGATCAATCTAAAGATTATCTTCGATTCAATGAGCATAACATTTATTTGTTCAATTCCACTTATGTGCAAGGTCGGCCAAAAATTGTACGTAGGCTTGAAGCATGAACAGATGTGTCACACACTTTCACCGATGGATATATATATTGGCCCGTTGGAGGTCATTTTCACCAACAATCATCATACATTCTTTTCCTGCATTTGATTGGTTCGATCATCATCTTAGAGGCTCTTCTTCTCTCACATGGGAAAAACGCAACAAGGATTTTCCGTTTTGACCTAGGGTTTCAAATAGATTTGACCAAAGATTGACTTTGGTCAACGCATGGTCAAACCGACCTCAAACTCCCAAATTCCTATTTCCGCAACTGCATTTTTTGGGCAATGTAAAGCTACCGGACATTGACTTTGACTTGGCTTCGTTGACTTTTGTTGCCGCTCGTCTTTGCGTTGACCGGACATTCTCGACTTTTGTTGACTTTGGGTTGAATGTTATGTAGCCGTTCCTCGAGAGGGTTGTGTGACACATTTGGTTGGTCGATCGTGTAGAGACTTTGTTGTTGAAGCATCTCCGTTGACCGTCGTAACTTAATTGCCAACACACATATTTTGCCGATCAAGTTAAGTGTATTTTTGGCTTGTCTTCCATCAATTCATTGGTATGTTCTATCGCCGTTTTACTTTTTTGTTTATGTGATTGTCGTTTGATATTGCATTAAAAGTAAAGTTGCATCAAGCACAGAACACCACGAAAATCTCACGGAATCAAAGCTGCGGTGAAGACAATAAAGCCAAGTTTGTATTAAGAGGAATCGCCGAAGAAGGAGTATTTGTCAAGGACCCATGGGTACCCAAACTATAATGGCTTCAAAGTCAAATAGCATGTTGATCTGGAAGGAAGACTTCCACACTGAAGATGACTTTGGATCTAATTTTCGAAGATCAAGATGTCATGGACTATGTGCATGGTAAAATCCAAGAGCCTCCATCATCCGCACCGTTGCCACCAAGTCAAAATATAAGAAGGGTGAAATCAAAGCAAAGTTGATCATCCGGATTCAATTCGTAAGAGTCTAGCGTTTCCACATTCTAAGCTTACACACATCCAAGGATATGCATGATAAGTTGGCCAACATGTTCACAACAACAATGCACCCAAGTCCTTTTCAAGAACCAAATCGAAGAATCCGAATAGTTAAGGCATGAATCCGTTCTAATCTTATTTTCTCGGTTGATCGAAATTAGAAATAATCTTCTAGCCATTGGGAGACAATAGTCGATTTATAGAAATGGTTGTCGTACGTACCTGGGAAGTTCTAATGGCATGTATTCAATACTACCATTCTCAATAACAATGTGATACATGATTTTGAGGAAGTATTATCGAGATGCGTATAAAAATGAAACAAGAACAAGGAATATGAAAAATGAAGGTAATGTCAACGGCCGTGCTAAGAAGAAGAACAATGGTGGTCCTAGGAACCATGGAAGAGCAAAGCCTAAGAAAGAAAGGAAGATGTTACACATGTAACAAGACCAACCACTATGCTAGAGAATGCTCCCAATACAGTGATTCTCCGCACACGATAACAACAACAAGTGGAGGAATGGTAATCAAAGGAGCCTCAAACAAGTTCAAAGAAAGAGTAGCGCTCCTCCTGTCACAATGAAATGGGCAACCTTTCAAAAGTCTCCGAGAAATTCCGTGTATGAGTGAATCCAAAGTTGTTGATGATAAAAGAAATTAATTCATCTTCTGTATATGCCCTCTCCACGCATCTCCACCGACACTATGGGATGGTTGATTGACAGGCTCAAGGCACCTCTCTAGGTTTAAGGAAGCATTTTTTGATTTGGTTGAGAAGGATGTTAATTCAAAATTGTTCTGGAGATAATGCCACAGTATCCTTGGTGAAAGGACATGGACTATGACCCTCCACTTATCTCAAGGTGAAGTCCTCCGTTTTGCAAGATGTACTATATGTACCGATTTGAACAAGAACCTTGCCCTGCTCGGCCATGGAAGACAAAGTGTTTCAATGTGCATACGCATCTGGAAGAAGAGCTTCATGTAGTTTAATACGATTGGGTTTGGAGTTTATACACTTCTACGGTGTTGAGTGGAAGTCCATTGTGGGGCGATGATATGTGATATTATCCTTCAAATCGAACGGTGGTGGCACCGCAGGTTTGGACACCTTCATTACAAAGCCCTTCCCCGAAGCAAGGGAGGTGGTGATAGGGGGGATGCCCGATTTCAAAAATGATCATGAAGGTGTATGTCGTGCTGTGTCAAGGGAAAGCATACAAGGGACCTTTTCCTCAAGTGTCGAAAAGACCATGTCTCGCAATTGATACATTCCGATTTTTTTGGTATGTTTGCCTGTGACATCCTTGGGAGGATGTTCTTATTATATGATGTTCATAGATGACTTCTAAAACTCGGATATACTTCGAAGAAGAAGGATGAGGCTTTCATGTGGTTTCTGACTTTCAAAGCCTTGGTGGAAAGTCAAACAGAAGAAGATCAAGATTTTCGTGACCGAAAACAGCACTGGCCATGAGACAAATGAGTTCAGACAATTCTTTTGCGTAGAAGCTGCATCAAGAGGGAGACCATAACCTGATATACTTCCCGAGAAAAATGGCGTTGTCAAAGAAAGAACAGTGGCCATTGTGGAAGTCACCATGCCATGCTATGTGACCAAGGTCTTTCAAAGCTTCGTGGGGAGAAGTTAAGTAACACTGGCCAGTAAGCATACAAAACCGATGCCCACATTCCGTCCGGACTCCAAAACTCCCAAAGAGGTTTTCTTCTGCAAGAAACCCGACGTCTCTCGTTTTTAGAGTTGTTGGTTGTCCCATTTATTTTCATGTGCCGAAAGAGAAGAGGAGCAAGCTAGATGCTTTCTAGGAAGAAGGGAATGTTTTGTGGGCTACGTGAAACTTCAAAGGCTTATAGAGTTTGCGTGCTCGCTAAAGAGAAGTGAGACATGCCACGATGTTACCTTCGGTTGAAGATGCGTCCTCGTAGCAATCAATTGAGCCTCCGAGGAAGATCAAAGTGAAGTAAAGTCTCTGGAAATCGGAAGAACCGGGTTGGGACACGATGCTCCATGTTGGAAGGACCCCATGGACCTTATTGATCCACCTCCTTTAATGAAGAGAAGACCTTCATGGCTCGTGGACACTGGAGGATGCAGAGAGACACATGGCCCCAAGGGGGACATTCGTGAAAAGCAGTAGTCGAATAGACACAGGTGGTCTGGCACGATGAGTATAATCGTACAACCAACTCGGATCTTTGAAGAAGCAAAGCATCAAGTCCGGAAGGATGTTCGCATGAAGAATATGAGTCCATTATGAAGAATGATGCTTGGGATGTGGTTCTCGAGATCGTGAGACAAAGTGTATTGTCACCTCGAAATGGCTCTACAAGGATCAAGCATGGATCCGATGGTAAAGTGCCGAAACTTCAAGGCAAGATTCTTTGCCTCCGAGGATTCTCTCAAAAGGAAAGCGTAGAATATGAGGATATATTTTTCACCGTGGCTCGATATACCACCATCCGATCTATCATGGCCGTTGCTACCATGCAAGGATGGACCTTCGTCAGATGGATGTGAAGACCACATTTCTGCATGGTGCGACAATGGAAGAGGTGTATGTGGAGCAACCTTTGGGGTTCGAAGTCCAGATAGAGACACTCATGTTTGTGCAGTTGAAGAAAACCTCTATGGGTTGAAGCAAGCCCCCACGACTTGGCACGAGAGGATATATAACTACCTCGATGAAGTTGGGCTTCACTCGTAGTAATGCTGATCCGGAACCTTTACTTCAAGGTTGATAGAGAAAAGCCTCTCATTCCGTTGTCGTATGTACGATCTCTTCCTCGATGTGTGTTGACCCTCTCATTCATCAATGTAAGAGGGAGCTCGCTTCCGAGTTCGAGATAAAGGACCTAGGACCGATGCATTACTTCCTAAGCTTGGTGTCCGTACAGATTTGGGACAGACATTTTCCTTTCTCAAGGAAAATACATTGTGAAGTCATGAAAGATTTGAAATGGTGGACTCTGAAACCGTGTCGACACCGATGGAGCTCAACTTTAAGAAGTTGTGTGCAGGGGCCGTTTGCTAGGCCCGTGCTAGCAAATCCCCATGAGTATCGTCAACTCGTAGGGGCCTCGATGTTCTTAGTGAACACTCGTCCGAACGTATGTTTTGGTGAAAGGAACCTCCTTTGAGCCAACACATGGTTGATCCTCATCACATCCACCGGGTTAGTGCCAAGAATCTCGTTGAGATATCTTCGAGGCACGATAAACCATGGGATGAGATACACCGTCGGGAGCGTGACACTCCATGGATATACCGATGCCAATGGCCGGCGTGTGGGTGATCGCAAGAGCACATCTAGTCAAGCATTCTCACACTTGGACCGCTTCGACATTCGGGATGAGCAAGGTGAAACCGTAAGTCGGTGGCGTTGAGCATGCTGAGGCCAAATACATTGTAGCGAGTATGGCCTCGTTGTAAAGCGCTTGGTTGTAATATCCCCAAAGGGAAATAACCAGAATACACGTAAATATGCCAGATGACATAGAAAATACAATGGGTACCGCATCATGGAACAAGTACACATAGAATGCCGTAAAACCAAGCCATTTTATTAATCAAAGTACATAGAGAGGAGTACAAGATAAACTGCATCGAGTGCACCTATCCTTGCCCTAGGCAAGTGGAGACCCTCTCGTAACAAATGATGGTCGCAAATAAGGAGCGCGTCCCAGTCGGGCCGGGAGTCGCTATGAAGAACTGGCCGGGATCGCAATGGAACTATGAGTCGAAGACCAGAAGATGGTCGATTTCACTCCTCCAAACCCTCACCAATAAAAACGCTGCTCGCTAGTGAGCGCCGCGCGTAAACGTATGGGAACGGCCGGCCACAAAAAACCTCCAGATGAATGGGGATCACTCTCCTCAAGACTAGTAATGTCGGAAAACGCCGCCGCCCCACCACATGATCCTCGCTCACCGCATCGTCCTCCCCCGATGATCCGCGCATATGCTCGCACCACCGGATCCGAAGCCTCCAATCCGAGACCGCGTCCTCTGTGTCCCCGCATCCGCGTCCTCCCCAGGCTTCCATCTACCGTTATCTCTTCTCGCATTTATGTCGGATCCGCCAATATCTCCTCGCATCTCGGCAACCTCCAAGGTCGATTTGGATGTTACGATTTCTTCGCATCTAGGGTCGGGATCTCTGCCAATATCTCCTCGCATCGGCAACCTCCCAAGTCGTATTCAATGCTATTCTCCAGACCGGCACCGTCGCAATCAGATCCGCAAATATCTCTCGCACCGCAATCTCCAAGGTCGGGATTCGCCAATGTGCTCTTCGCACCGCGTCCTCTCCGTCTCCGGGAACGTCGTCTTCTAAGTCTCGATCTACGTTCTTCCTTCCTCAGAACAACGTCCTTTCCTCTCGCATCTCGAACCACGTCCTTCCTCCCCCCATTGCTCTCCGCTCGCTAGACCGTTGCCACCAAAAAGAAGGGCTTCTTCTCTCCAAATTTCCACCTGGAATTCGCTACCAATTCCCACCGAACCGAAGGGTGTTACCGTAAAAGAACCTTACTAGGCGGCACCGAAGTCCCCCAAGCTAAGGGTGAAACTGCGTAAACAATCCTGATTGCAAGGTGCACTCAAGTCCTCTTCGAGGCTAAGGGTGAGATCTCCGACCGAGACACCCTACAGATCAAACGCGTCGCGTACCGACTAAAAATGAATCGGCGTGGCCGGCGTACATAAGTCTAGTTTCCTCAATATCAATATCAAATCATGCATGTCCAAATGAGGTGAGAACCCCACCTTTTATAATGCTAAACTCCTCCAAAAACCTTAACTCGCGTCCTCACTCTCCTCGTCTTAGCTAACTCGGGTCGACCGATGCCTCCCCCATCATACTCATGTGGACCCCCAAGGCCCCCTTTCCCGTTATAACGTCAATCAACTAGGAAAAAGAACACTTTATTTATAAAGTGAGGTGACTAAAGTGAGGTGACCCCTCTATTTCTCACTTTATTTATTACTGTAGCTGTGCGCAAAATTAAACAAAAGTGAATGACCTACCATAAAAGCTGGGGAATATTATATTGGTTGTGAAAGCTCCTTGGCTGAGCTATTTGGGCATGTGCTAGATACCACCGTTATCCTTTCGTGGTAACCGCAGTGGGACGGTTGTCCGAGAATCCCATGTTACACGATTGATCCAAGTTATTATTGATATCAAGTACCATTTTGTCCTGGGATATGGTACAACAAGGCGCCATAAGGTTCAATCATATAGGAACGATGAGCAAAGTCGCGGATATTCTCAATAAAGCCCTCGGGGAAGGTCAAGTTCCTAACCTTCCAGGAGAATCTTGGTATCGTGGAACGACCCTAAGGCCGAGGATCCCGTTGACGATGAGCTTTGGGAGCTTGAGGGGGGCTTTGGGGACAGCTTGGAGCTATAAGCAACCATAGGGTCAGGGCTTGTCGAACCTCGTTGGTGTGCTTCTCGCCCCACCGTTATGATATTGAGTTGGTTCACCGATGATCTATGCCCCGCTTGCATCCTACCCACAAGTCTGAATTTATGGGAAGTACCTCTCATTTGGCCAATGAGGTGGGAAAAAAGCAGACCAATAGAAAAGACCAATGGATGCGGGGGAGACTGTCGTACTCTATGTCTAGGATGGCACGTGTCCACCACTTGATCTATATCACAGCCTAGTGAGGCTTGTCCTCCATGTAGAAATTTCAGACTAACCCCGTTTTCGCTTTCTCCTTATTTCTCCTCCCATAAAGTTAAATGCCCATTTCCATAACCATACATTCAACAAGATGGAAAAATAAATATTTTTCCGAAAACACAAATTCTAGAAATTTCGCGTCGAAAAATACGTTTAAATAAAAAACTCGAAAAATAAATCACCACAGACATAAATTTGACACGCCGATTTTTTGGTCAATATGACCTTGGAAAAACTCCCTTACAACTCTTGGGGAAAATCGGCTCGAAAGCTTCTCTTTATTTCCGAATATGCTTTTACAAAGGAATAACAAAACACCGAAAAATTGTTATGCAAACACAAAACCTACTTATCTCGATTTGCCAACTTTCCACCTCGAAAATCGTGCCAATGAAGAAACGTAAAATTACAGAAAAATTACGCATTAAATGTTGTACTTGTCGCTCTGAAAAAACGTGCTGACTACTATATGGAATTGTATGGAACTACACGTACGTACATCGGGGCCCTCCTTGATTTTCGTGCCCCAAAAAAGTTACCTCAAAAAAATCGTGCCCTTGATCACGAATCCGCTCTCGAAAAACAATGTTGTACTTTGCTCCTCAAAAGCTTGCTACCGTTGTCGTACGAATTTCCGTCTTTGTAACCGTGCCAAATAAATGTTGTTGTCGAAGATGTTGCCTTGGGAAATGTGCTCCTCCCACTATATGGATTTGTTGTGTATCTTTTGCTTCTCTCCCCGTGCTCGCAAATTTCTCTTTGGGGCGTCTTCTCCCTTCCTCTTCAATCTACTCATGAAAGACCGAATGATTTTTTTCTTTCCTTTTCCTCCTTTTAACCTAACCCTAAGTGACTCTTGGGGAATCCCCAAATCCAATGGCCGAGATAGCTTTAGATCTAGGGTCGAGATTAAATGCTCATTTAAATCTCACTTTCTATTTTTTAATTCACTCCACTTTAATAAAGACCCTCTTCGTCATTTATTTCAAAGTCACTTTTCACTTTCTAATTTCACATTGACTTTATTAGTCACTTTGCACTAGATTTAGTAACTTTATCACTTAAAGTCACTTTTAAATTAGATTTGACTTTATAACTTATGAAGTCACTTTAGGAGAAAAATTAAATTTTTTTGGAGACTTTTGCCTAGGCCAAAGATCAAAAAAGCCTTAGCGAACCACCCGTCCTTCAAGAACTACCTCAACACTCCCTTCAAGGAAGGTGTTCCTCACCACACCCATCTTGTCTCTCGGCGAGACATGCTTGCCCCGTGGTAAGACTTTGGTAAATATGAGTCCGCAACTCCGCTCAATGCGGGAAATATATTGAAGCTTCACAACTCCCTTCGAACATAGTCTCCGAGAAATGATATTTGATACCAATATGCTTTGTCTCCGTCATGAAATACCGGATTCTCCGTGAGTTTAATGCAACTCGATTATCACTGCAAATCACCGAGTGGTCTCAACGTTTTGACTAAATAAGCCAAACAAATACCCTAAACCCATATGGCCTCACAATTAGCTAAACCGGCGCCCAAGTGTACTCTCGCTTCGCCGAACTCAATGCGCTAACGCTCGAACCCAACCCAAAACAACACCCATAAGTGCTCTTCCTATCGAAGCACAACCTCGCCCAATCATAACTGTAACCTCGCCAATCTCACTCCATATGCCCGCCATAATCCAGACTCATAATCCATTGTCCCCTCGCAAGTACCGCAAAACGTGTTTTGCAAAGAACCCGGCTGCACCCTCTTGGGCTCACACATGAACCAACTCATCATGTTGATCGCAAAACATATATCCTGTCTAGTGTTGACCATATACATCAAGGAACAATCGACCGTATATACAATGTGGATCCACTAACCTCGAATCCGGCGTGAAGCTTTCTTCCAATTCATGCATCATCTCCGTGTCGACATGGGTCTACAATCCTCCATGTGGAATCGCCAAGGATGTCCACAATATACTCTCTGTCTCAGAAGAAATGCCCCTCCCCGTTGCCACACCTCCAAACCCAAAAGTAATGCATCAAGCCAATGTCCTCTTCATCTCGAACTCGACGCAAGATCTCTCTTTCAACCCTCTATGAGTCTCTTCCGCACCCTCGTAATGACAAGTCATCCACATACAACACTGCACGAGAGGCTCCTCACCTATCACAATAAAGTAGTAATAGGTCGATCTACATCACTCTCTTGTGGAAACCCATCTCCGCAAGTATGTATCAATCATGGAGTACTAAGCCTAGGAGCTTGTTTCAAAGCCATAAAGGGCCTTCTTCTACCGTACACATGGGACTCTCTCTCGCCATGCGCCTCAAAACCCCGTGGTCGCTCAATGTACACCTCTTCCTCGTATGAAGCCACGTAGAAATGTGTCTTCACATCCATTTGGTGGATCTTCCAACCCATCTCTCTTCTCGCTATCGATATGATGGAGTGAATCGGCGATATCGAGCCAATGAGCGAAGGTTCCCTCATAATCTACCTCTACCTCCGGAGAGCCCTCTAGCCACAAACCTTGCCTTGAATTTCTCAATGCCGCCATCCACAAACCTTGCCTTGAATTCTCTCAATGTTGCCATCTACAAGATGCTTTACCTTGTGAAGCTATCCGGAAGTAACCACGGATTGCCCTCCTCCGGCCTCGCACCACCTCCCAAACATCATTCTTCATGATAGAAGAATACTCCTCTCTGCGTGGCCTCTCCTCGACCTCGCCGGCTAGCCGGCTCCTCATAGCGGAAGGCTCAAAGTCAACGATGTTGGCAACCATTGCCATATAGCGACAAAACCCTCTCGGGTGGTGTGTTTCTCCGATCGCCTCTTTCGCCAAATAGATGTGTAATATTCCTAATTAGCACCGCTAATTGGAATATTTCATTTTTGTATAGTTTTGCCGCCTATAGTTAAATTAATAAATAAATTGAGAAAGAGGGGTCAACTCACTTTAATCAAATAAAGTGTTCTAGCAGATGAACGTTGTAACTTAAAGGGGAGAGCTCGGGGGTCCACACACACATGAGAGAGGCCTCACGTAGGTTTCCGAAGGCAAACCGCGCAGTCAAAGAGGAACTCAAGGACTAGCTAGGGTTTTTGAGGGGAGCTAGCACTATAAAAAGGTGGGGGTTTCACTCCATTGGCATTATTGATATGTCGATGATATTGTGAGCTAGACTTCTACCATCGCGCACGCCGGTTGTTTAGTTTGGTCACAAAGACCGTTTAGTGCGAACCCGAGTGTCTCCCGTAGGGAGATCTCGCCTTGGCCTTCTGGGACTTCGAGTACCGTTTCGGCAAGGTATTCTTCCAATTTCTGGGGCTAGCTGATTTGCGGTGGAGATTTTTGGTGGACGTTTTGCGTAGTAGTCGTCTCATAGAGTGACCCACAGCTCAGGAGGGAGACGCAATTCGTGAGGGGAGGACCAGCTTGGTGTTGGTGTGTGTCACCGTTGTGGGTGATTTTCGTGGTAGCCTCTGCCGTATTTTACCTTGGAGGGATTATTGATTCAAATCGGAGAGTTTAGCAAGAGGATTTGTGGCTCCTTCGCTCGTTCTTCTTGAGTCTCCGCGCTCGTGGCCGGAGAGACAACGTTTTTCAGGGAGGGTTTCGGTGGTGGTTTTTCGAGGGTGTGCATTTGCTTCATGGCTTCGCGGGGTTTTGTCCCAGCAAGAGTACAGTGCAACCTTCCGATTTTCGCACATTCCGGTGAGGGGACTGCCCCCTAGTCCCGCACATTGCACAGTTGTACTGCTACGCGTATCTGCCAGCTAGGACGGCAAGTACTGTTTCACCATTTCTCTATTCTCGAGAGGGTTCTTCACTTGCCTTGTGCAAGGATAGGTGGCACTTGCTCGATTATCTCTTGTACCCATATATGTATTTCGCATTAATAAAATGGGCTTAGCGTTCGGTATTTTATGTGTACTTGCTCCATATTCTAGTTCCGCATTTTGTTCTATATAGTTGCTTGTTTGTATTTCCTCGTGTATTGATCGTCTATTTCCCATTGTGATATTATAGTGGTACGTAGCACAGGGTCCTGCCTGCCACCGTGGAGCCAGTTAAATATGACGCCCTAGGATAAACCCTACATTGATCGAGGGAGACCGCTGCAGACGTTGAGAGTAGGTGAGAACCTTCGCAGAGAGAGAACTCCGGTGGACGGACTCCGATTAGAGCCGCCCGAGACAGAGCTCCGTAGCAGAGTACCGCGAGGGACGCAGCAACAAGGGCTCCCATGGCGTACGAGGAGGGTTCGAGGAGATGGGAGACACTCCTCCAACACATGCGTGAGATGACACAGAGACTCACCACACAGAGGTCGCGCAGGAACCCCCTGTGGGTTTTCGCCCTGAGGATCGGCATGTCCCACCACGTGCGCGTGGCGTATGCTATCCCCATTGTGGCACGCATGCACCCACGCGATCCACTATGCCCACACTGCCAGAGACGCAAAGGTGAGCACAGAGGGGTGCACGCGTAGGACACTCCACATCTACGCGATCCACCATGCCTACCTTCCCCGCAGGACGCGGGGTAGCGCACCGCCGAGAGTCAGAGTCGGGGTCGATGGGTGACCTTACGCAGTACCGTGCGTACGGGCTTCACAAAGTTTCCGAGATTCTATCACATTCGCAGACTTTTCCAGTCCACTGCGACATTAGACTCCCGTGATCATCACAGGGCACAGTGCACCATCGTGATGACCACCGCGCAAATTAGCGTATTTCATTTGCCCACGTTGATGGCTCATCAAACAAATGTCACAAAGTCTTGGTGGAGAAGTTGGACATCTATTTCAGCCTTAACCAGATGTCGCACGAGGCCATTAAGGTGGCAACATTACATCTGGATGGTGAGGCTCAGGATCGGTGGTTTTCATGGGATGACGACACTTGGACATTTTCATGCTGACGACATATGCCGAGTTTACCAGGAGGGTGATAGAGCGCTTTGACAAAGAGGGATCCCAGCGCACTTTCATGGAGCCCACAAAGCTCAAAATGTACCAGGCGCAGACGCACATTTCAGTATTTCTCGAGGGTTTCGGTGATGGCACCCGATTTATTCACGGCTCGATGCGACGACATGTTTGTGGAGGGGTTGTCGCAGTTACCCCCGTGGCTCAGTTCGGTCGACTAGACCACCACCCTTCGTAGCTGCCACCGGCGAGACTCGGGATTTACGTGACGTTCACCCAGACTCCTGGACACCTGTCCCCACGTCGGTGCCTGCACCAAGGGGCGGACACGAGGTTCTCGCCCTCCCAAGGCGATCCCAGGAGAGGTCAGCTTTGATGACGAGGCCGTGGAGAGAGCCGAGAGGAAGCGCGTTGTGCTCACTTGCCGAGAGCCGCACCTGCAACACAGGTGTGTCACAGTGGAAAGCACATTTCATTGAGGTCTTCTCCGAGAGCAAAGTAAAGAGGGAGAGGGGGATGACGGAGGATGGGAGATTGTTATGCAACAGCAGGTACCCAATACCCTCCACCCACCCACAAGCAGTGGGGCATCATTTGCACCCACCGGAGGAGCCTACCGCATTGCTAGTGAGTTCCCAGTACTGAGCACGCGTACGGTGGGGACAAAGACGCGGCGGGGCCGGCCCCGCCTTAGTTGATAAGGGGGGCCACCCACAACTTTACCGATGCCCGCATGGTTGAGCTGGGAGAGGCATACGTACAGAGGGTTTTGACAGATTTTCCGTCTCGTCCCGTGATCGCACCATGGCATGCGCTCGTATGTTCCGCAGTTATCATGACGATGGGCACTTATACATCGATTGCATCACTTCTTTGTGGTAGATATTCCCGACACCAACCCGATATTGGGTGTTCAGTGCTCATTACTCGGGGAAGGTCACGAAGCGTATTGGAAGTTGCCCTAGAGATGGAGTGGGGATGATCCAAGACAAGCGGGGAGGCATGAGAAGACACGGGATGAAGACACATACCCGCCGTACGCGTGCTCGCACACAGATGGGAGGCGTACCTTCCATGGGAGACAGCAGAGTGGGTCGTAGAGAGTTGCGAGCTTCGCAGGTGGTGGATACAAAATGACAAAGGCATCCCGAGCTGCCGCCCATTTCCTATGTGCATGCACGTACGGGGATGGCTCCACCGTGGCGCCCACCGGGATCGGGCATTCGAGCATACCGTCGAGCTTCGTGGACAGGCAGCGGATCACCACACCGTATAGGCATCCCAAGGCCATTCTCCGCAAGACGAGACAGAGCGGGCTATTCGGTGAGCGTCGGCCCCGGGGTCACATTCGGCCGGGCACGAGTCCTCGCTTTCTTCTCGTAGTGGCCGGTGAAGAAGAAGTGGACACAGTACATTGCGCATGTGCATTGGCTACGGTGGTTTCGAATAAGAAGACCTCTGGAAGAACAGGTACCCCATTCCCGTGATCGATGAGCCGATGGATGAGTTGAGAGGAGCACGGTTCTTCTCGAAGATTGACTTGAGATCCGGTATCATCGCATACGCGTGAGGGAACAGACATTCCCAAGACCTCTTTCGTGTGTCATTATGGGCACTTTCGAGTTTCGGGTCATGACTTTCGGCCGACTCAACGCACCCGCTACCTTTCGCCGTGTATGAACCACATTTTCGGGGGTCATCCGAGGAAGTTTGTGTTGGTCTTCTTCGATGACATACTTATATATAGCAGGACTTGGGAGGAGCACCTCCGCATATTGAGACAAACACGCATCTTGAGGAGCAACAAGCCCATGCCAAGCTCTCCAAGTGTGAGTTCTACGACGAGATGTCAGACTTGGGGCACATTATAGGAGTGGGACGGGGTGAGAGTCCACGAGGAGAAGATCGTGGCCATCGCAGATTTCAGTTTTCGTAGCCGAGGAATGTGACTGAGCTTCGGGGATTTATTGGAATTTGCACATACTACAGGAAGTTCATCAAGGGCTTCTCACAGCTTGCTGCACCCCTCACAGGTTTGACGAGGAAGGGGGCATTCAGTTGGTCGGACACAGCACAGCGAGCTTTTGACAAGCTCAAGGAGGTGATGAGCAGTTGCCCTGTGCTGGCATTGCCAGATTTCACACAGCCTTTTGTCCTCGAGTGTGATGCATCAGGAGAGGGGATTGGTGCAGTTTTGATGCAGGGCGGTCACCCGATAGCTTTTGAGAGCCGGAAGCTCCTTCCACATGAGAGGTTGTATCCCATATACGACAAGGAGATGTTGGCCATCATGCATGCATTGGCCAAATACCGACAGTATCTAGTGGGCAGCAGATTCAGGGTGAGGTCAGATCACAACAGCCTGAGGTACTTTCTGGAGCAGAAGCAGTTGCAGGAGAGACAGCAGAAGTGGATCAGTAAGATCCAAGCCTATGACTTTGACATAGAGTATGTCAAAGGCAAGAATAACGTGGTAGCCGATGCCCTTTCTCGTAGACCGGCCACGTTATCACTTATGAGCTTGGACGCTGATTGGAGGGCTCGACTGCTGGTAGAGTACTCCAAGGACAGGTTTGCGTGTGAGGTGTTGGATGGGCAGGTAGCAGATGACAGGTACAGGGTGGTCGACGAGATCATCTATTACAGGGACATGATCTTCTTGACTGAGGGATCTCAGCTCAAGAAGAAGATACTCCAGGCTTCACACGATTCTCCATTGGCAGGCCATCAGGGGTTCACCAAGACTTACAGGGCTATCCGGGAGAGGTTCTCATGGAAGGGCCTCAAGGAGGACGTACTCCAGCATGTCAGGGAGTGCGATGTTTGTCAGAGAAACAAAGGAGAGATGAGCCATCCCGCAGGGTTGTTGCAGCCTCTTCCCATTCCAGAGGGGAAATGGGAGAGCATATCGATGGACTTCATCACAGGGTTGCCCATGGTGCAGGGCAAGGACTGCATCTTTGTCGTCGTTGACCGACTGACGAAGTATGCTCATTTTTTCGCCATATCCGCACATCACACAGCAGCGCAGGTGGCTGAGATGTTCTTCAGGGAGATTTTCAGGTTACATGGTCTACCCAAGACCATTGTCAGCGACAGGGACAGCCGCTTCATGGGCGGATTCTGGCAGGAGCTCTTCCGACTAGTGGGGACCGAGTTGACACCGAGCACTAGTTATCACCCCCAGACGGACGGGCAGACAGAGATAGTTAACAAGTGGTTGGAGGGCTACTTGCGTAACTACGTCAGTGGACAGCAGAGGGCATGGCTGAAGTGGCTGCATCTGGGCGAGTACTGCTACAACACGACGCATCATATGTCCATTGGTATGTCACCTTTCTATGCTTTGTATGGATATCATCCCTTATCTTTTGTGGACATGATGTTTGGTGCTAGCAGGGCTCCGAGAGCCAAGATATCGATCCAAGAGAGCCAAGATATCCTCCGAGCTCTCAAGGACAACATAGCCACAGCACAGAATTAGCAGAAGTTGTATGCCGATAAGGGTCGGGTGGAGAGACACTTTGAGGTAGGGGACTTGGTCTACCTACGACTACAGCCATACCGACAGTCTTCGCTTAAGCAGAAGGGGGCGGAGAAGCTTAAGCCCCGCTTTTATGGGCCATACAGGGTGATACGCAGGATCGGGCAGGTTGCATATGAGTTGGAGTTGCCCCAAGGCAGCAAGATTCATAATATCTTTCATGTATCATGCCTGAAATAGGCGCTGGGCCAGCAGGTAACAGTCACAGAGGAGCTCCCACCCACGGATGATGAGGGGCATCTGGTGTTGCAGCCGGAGGCTATTATTGATACTAGGGAGAGGCAGCTGCGGAGCAGGACGATCCGGGAGTTCTTGGTGAGGTGGAGGAACTTGCCGGATGAGGATGCCACTTGGGAGGATGAGAAGATATTGCAACATCCATCACTTCAGTTGCTTGAGGACAAGCAACGTTCTGCCGGGGGAGACTGTAATATTCCTAATTAGCACCGCTAATTGGAATATTTCATTTTTGTATAGTTTTGCCGCCTATAGTTAAATTAATAAATAAAGTGAGAAAGAGGGGTCAACTCACTTTAATCAAATAAAGTGCTTCCTAGTAGATGAACGTTGTAACTTAAAGGGGAGAGCCTTGGGGGTCCACACACACATGAGAGAGGCCTCACGTAGGCTCCTAAGGCAAACTGCGCAGGTCAAAGAGGAACTCAAGGACGCAGTTAGGGTTTTGAGGGAGCTAGCACTATAAAAGGTGGGGGTTTCACTCCATTTGGCATTATTGATATGTTGATGATATTGTGAGCTAGACTTCTGTCTACTTGAGCACGCCGGTTGTTTAGTCGGTCTGCAGCACTGTTTAGTGCGAATTGAGTGTCTCCGGTCGGAGATCTCGCCCTTAGCCCCGGGGGACTTCGAGTGCCTGCTCGGGCAAGGTGTTCCTTCAGTTTTAGCAGTTGATTTGTGGGAGATTTTGGTGGACGTTTTGCAGAGGAGCTGGCCTCATAGAGTGACTGCGTAGTCCAGGAGGGAGGACGAGTCAGAGGGAGGACGTAGCTGGGTGTTGGTGCGTCATGTGGGTGATTTTTCGTAGCCTCAAATAATATTTCAGCCTTGAGGGATTATTGATTCAAATTCTCGGAGAGTTTAGGCAGAGGATTTGTGGCCTCTTTTCAACGTTCTTCTTGAGTCTCTCGCGCTGTGGCCGGGAGACATTGTGGGAGGCTTCTTCCCTCAAGGGTGGTTTTTCTGGAGGTGGTGCATTTGCTTCATGGTTTCTCGGTGGATTTGTCCTGTGAGTGCTGAGCCGCTGTGCAAATTCTCTTCCGATTTTCAAGACATTCTAGTGAGGGGATCACTCAGTCCCGCATTACTGCAAAGCAAAGAAATTTTCTATGGTGATTTCTCCGCCAGCCTAGGACGCAGCCTCTATTGGGTGTACCCCATTTCCTATTCTCAGAGGGTTCTTCACTTAGGGTCTCCACTTGCCTCAGGCAAGGATAGGTGCACTTATTCTGATTATCTCTTGTACCCATATATGTATTCTCAGATTAATAAAATGGCTTAGCGTTCTGGTATTTTATGTGTACTTGCTCCATATTCTAGTTCCGACATTTTGTTCTATATAGTTGCTTGTTTGTATTTCTGTGTATTATTGTCTATTTCCCATTGGGGATATTACAAGATGTGGCCTCTCTCAAGGTATCCTGAAGCCACTTGGGCTTCCTCTTCCCTGAGCACACTTCTCCCACTGGAGAATGAAACTCCTCCTCCTCATTAGGAGCCTGAACTCATGAATGTCTATCTGTTGCCCTCTTGCCTGAACTTGAAGTTGTAGATGCTGAAGTACTGTGTGAACTGTCCATCAGTGGACTACCTAGTGAACTGCTCTATGGACTGCTCTGCATGTTGCCCAAAGCACCACCCCTTTGACTCTGCGAGCCACTGCCCACTGACAGACCTGACATCGTAATTGATGTACCTCCTGATCCCTGCCCACTGGATCCCTGTGACTGACTCAGCTGCTCCTAAGGGTCTGGTTGATCCAGATACTCTAACTCCCATGACCTCCTAAAAGCCCTGTCCTCCTCGAACTTCACATCCCGCCTGACAACAACTCTCCTCTGTGCAGGAATATAAATATGAAAGGCTTTCGAGGTCTCACTGTAGCCCACAAAGATACCCTTCTCTGTGGTGGGCTCTAGCTTGGTCCTCTTCACCTTGGGTATGTAGGATTATGCAATACATTCAAAGATACAAAAATGACCAATATCAGGCTTCTTCGCAGAAAAAGCCTCCTCCAGAGTCACATGCTCCAAGGCACGATGCAGACTCCTGTTCTGCAAATATACAACAATGTTGCAGGCCTCTGCCCACAAAAACAATGGTAACCCCTGATAATGTAACATGGCTTTGGTAGCCCCAACGATGGATCTGTTCTTCCTCTTCGCAACCCCGTTCTGCTGGGGTTTGTAAGGAACTATGAACTCCCTCCTGATGCCTGCCTCCGCACAATACTCAACAAATTCACCAAGGGTGTACTCCCCTCCATTGTCCGACCTCAGGGACTTGATCTTCCGACCTGTCTGAGTTTCCATAAGAGCTCTGAACTCCTGAAACCACTTGAAGACCTCACTCTGGGTCTTCAAGAAATAAATCCAGGTCTTCCTGGAGTGATCATCAATGAATAACACATAATACTCATATCCACTCAAGGAAACATGAGACATTCGACTGCTCACATCGGTATGAATCAAATCAAGTATCCCAGTCGATCTGCTGTCACTGCTAGGAAAAGGGGATTTGGCAAACTTGCCCATAACACATCCTCTGCATGTATCAATGTGATTAGTACTGAAATCTGGCACACCTGTAGTGATCTCTTGCAATGTCCTCAAGGCTCCATGATACATGTGCCCCATCCTGCGGTGCCAAATCTCGCACAGCTCTGAACTGCTAGCTTTGCTGCGGGTACTACTGCTCAATGCCAAAAGGGGTTGAAATGAAAACTTGTACACCTTTGCATGGCGTACACAAATCACTCTAGCTGACTCAACTGGAGTGCCCTTGGGATATATAAGCACCTATCCTCTACTGAACAATATCTCATATCCTCTGTCCTCCAATGCTGAGCCAGATATGAGGTTCTTCCTCATCCCTGGCACATATAAAACATCCGACACTTTCAAGTGAGGTTTGGGTTCCCTATCAAATGTCAGTGTCCCCACACCGACTGCTCTAACAATGTTGTCGTCTTCGAGTACTACCTCTATATCAGTGTGACTCTTTGAAGGCTCTGAGAAGTACTCACGGACTCCTGTCATATGACGTGAAGCCCCACTGTCAACATACCAAATACCTGAAGATGCTTCGCTAGTGGAGGGAAATGCACACTCCCTTTCAACCTCTGTGGTAGGTGATCCTGCACTAGTGGAATCACAAGCAATGAACCCAAACTCCCGGTCAAAGCTCTTCGAAAAGTCCTCTATCTCTGTTGATGCTGCCATGGTCTTGACCTTCCCCTTCTTTTTCTTCTCCGGACACACAACTTCATAGTGTCCCATCCTCTGACAATTCCAACACTTCACCTTGGAATAGTCCTTCTGCGTGTTCCTCTATTTACCTTTACCTTTGCCTTTGCCCCCACCACCACTTGTGGAAGCTTGCTTCTTTCCCTTGCCTTTCTTACCTCCTGCTAACAGTGCTACATCCTCATCCTGCTCAATTGGTTTGACTGCCACAAGCTGGTTCTTTTTGATTTCATTCTGTATGCAATCATCCCAGAACCTCTCCCAGGTGGGAAGGGTCTCACGTGCACAAATCCCATTAGAAAAGTTCAGCCATGAACTGGGAAGGTCATTCACTGCAATTCGCATCAACTCAGTGGGTGCAATGACCTCTCGAACTGATGCCAACTCATATCTCACATTAGTGATTTTTGTGAGGTATGCAGTAGCACTATTAGTCTTTTCCATCTTAATGGCCTTCAACTCCTCCCTTAGGACCATTTTTCTGTTCTCATTGGTACTTTGGTAGAGATTGGTCAAGGCTGTCCACATCTCATGAGCAAGTCTCTTTCCTCTCACATGAGGAATACAATGGTCTTTAATTCCAGAATTAGTCTCTTGCCCTGTTATTCTTCTTATTAAAGTCTGCCAGTTGAATAGGGTGAGTAGGCACATTAACAGGGCGTTGTTCGGTATGCACCATTATACCTCAGACTTCTGCCTCCTCAAAGATGCTTTGCATTCTTTCCTTCCATACACTGTAGTTACTATGCCCATTCAACCTATCCTCCACCCGCAAGCCCAAAGACATGCTTGCTGTCCTAATAAAATGAAAATAACACTATTGTAGTTAAGTTTCTGTTTTCTATGTGTAAAATTAGCTTGCTGTAAATTTTCTCTTTGCCATCCCAAATTGCACTTTTCAGCAAACTAGCTCTGATACAATGTAGAAATATTGTGACCAACCCCGGTTTCAGTTTCTCCTTATTTCTCCCATAAAGTTAAATGCTCATTCCCATAACCATACATTCAACAAGTTGGAAAAAGAAATATTTTCTGAAAACATAAATTCTGGAAATTTCAGAGTGCTGAAAATGCAGAAATAAAGACTTAGAAAAATAAATCAGCCACACACAGAAATTTGACACGCTGATTTTTGGTCAATATGACCCTGGAAAGACCCCCTACAACTCTTGGGGAAAACCAGTTCGAAAACTTCTCTTTATTTCTGAATATGCTTTTACAGTGAATAGTAAAACACAGTAAAAACTATAGCAAACACAAAATCCACTTATCTCGATTTTTGTGCTAACTTTCCACCTTGAAAATTATGCCAACAACATACAGAAAATTACAGGAAAAGTTACAGGATTAAATGTTGTACTCGCTGCCTTGAAAAACATGCCAGATTCTGCCTGTACGGAACGATACGGACAATACAACAATCCCTCTTCTATTTTTGTGCCCTGAAAAGTTGCCTCGAAAATCGTGCCCTTGACTGCTGAATCTGCTCCTCGAAGACAATGTTGTACTTTGCCTTGAAAAGCATGCTAACAGTGTTGTACGGATTTTGTCTTGGTAATCGTGCAAAATAAATGCTGCTGTTCGAAAATGCTGCCTTGGGAAATGTGCCATCTTGCTGTACGGATTTGCTGTGTATCTTTTGCTGCTCTCCCTCCGCTCAGAAATTTCTCTTTAGCTTTCTCTCCTCCTCTCTCAATCTACTCATGAAAGACTGAATGATATTTTCTCTCCTTTTCCTCCTTTAACCTAACCCTAAGTGACTTTTGGGAATCCCTAGATCTAATGGCTGAGATAGCTTTAGATCTAAGGCTGAGATTAAATGCTCATTTAAATCTCACTTTCTATTTTTTAATTCACCCCACTTTAATAAAGACCCTCTTAGTCATTTATTTCCAAATTCACTTTTCACTTTCTAATTTCACATTGACTTTATTAAAGTCTCTTTAAAATTAGACTTGGTAACTTTATCACTTAAAGTCACTTTTAAATTAGATTTGACTTTATAACTTATAAAGTCACTTTAGGAGAAAAATTAAATTCCTTTTGGACACTTTTCCCTAGGCCAAAGGTCAAAGCCTTAGGGAACCACCTATCCTCCGGTAACCAAATTTCAACACTCCAACTGACTTCAGGTCAGTTAAACCAACTTCGGGTTGGTATGTGACTCCTTTGAGTCCTATAGAGGTTTTAGACCTCTAAGTTGATTTTGTCAGCCGGGAGTGATGTCTTTGTGAATTACCTTTTGTTCTGAAATAAAGAAGCCAACAAAGCAAGTTACAGCGGGATAACGCACGATATTTGGATGGCATAGGTGGTTGGAGTTCTCCCTAGTTGAGAGGGAGTGTTAATTTGGGACAACTAGGTCCAAACTCCCTGTTGTGATGCTCAGATGAAGATGCCAGTATTTTTATTAGATTCCTATTTCGGAGCGGTGCAAGATCGATCTAAAGATCATCTTGATCGCATGAGCAGAACATTTATTTTGAATTAATTCCACTTATGTGCAAGGTCAACTAGAATTGTAATGTAGGCTTGAAGCCCCAACAGATGTGTCACACACCCTCACTGATGGATATATATAGGTCAACGTTGGAGGTCATTTTCACCATCACTCATTAGTAATTACACATTCTCTCTCTGCATCTAATTGGTTCGATCATCATCTTGGAGGCTCTTCTTCTCTCACACGTGGGAAAAACGCAGCAAGGGTTTTCTGGTTTTGACGTAGGGTTTGCAACACAAATTTGACTAGCGTTGGCTTTGGTCAACGGATGGTCAAAATGACCTCAAACTCTCCCAAAATTCCAATTTCTGCAGTCCGCATTTTTTGGCACAAAAATCGAGGTTGGATGTTGACTTTGACATGGATGTGTTGACTTTTGCTGTTGCTATCTTTGCATTGACCGTTGACTAGACAACGTCGACTTTGGCTTGACTGTTATAGAGCTGTCCGAGAGGGTTGTGAGAACATTCTAGTTGGCTGACCTTGTAGAGAGTTTGTTGGTTGAAGCATCTTGTTGACCGTCGTAACGCACCACAACACATATATTTTGCTGATCAAGTCAAGTGTATTTTTAGCTTGTCTTCCATCGATCTATTGGTATGTTCTATCAGCATTTTACTTTCTTGTTTATGTGATTGCTGTTTGATATTGGTAATAAAAGTAAAGTTGCATCAAGCATAGAACATCTATGAAGATTTACAAAGTTATGCCAGCTGCCATATATTCTGCCTTGGCTGAGCTCAGCACCACGGATTTCTGTTTCCTACTGCACAAAGAAGTCATTCCTGATCCGACACTGAAACAATACCTACTGGTACTCTTTCGATCTACTGGACTTCCAACCCAGTCTGCGTCAGTGAACCCACTCAACTGGATGTCATTTCCCTTGGTGTACCTCAATCCAAGCTCGACTATCCCCCTCAAGTACTTGAGAACATGTTTGGCTGTTGCGCAATGAGCCCTCCTTGGCTCTACCATGAACTAACTGAGGGTATTCACAGCATAACAGTTGTCTAGTCTAGTATTGACTAGGTACATCAACGATCCTATGAGCTTCCTATACAAGGTAGCATCAGCCTCATCAACCTCGGATGTATCGATTTTCTTCCAGTTTGTAATCATTGGTGTAGCCATGGGTCTACAGTCCTCCATTTGAAATCTCTTCAAAATCTCTATAGTGTATCTTCCTTGCCCAAGGAAGATTTCTCCTTTCTGCTGCCAAACTTCCAAACCCAGAAAATAGTGCATCTACGCTAGATCCTTCATATCGAATTATGTTGCTATATTTTCCTTGCAGTCTTTGATGAGCCTAGATGATCCAGTCAGAAACAGATCATCCACATATAGCACCAATATTAGAGGCTCATCCCCTACTCCCAGGTAGTAGAGATTGGGATGTGCATCACTCTTGACAAATCCCATCTTCTGCAGGTAGCTGTCAATTCGACCATCCCATCTATGCTGCAAGGGATATGACGGATTTGATTGAAGTATACCGAGCTACTGGGAAGAAGGTTTCTTCATAGTCTATCCCTTCCTTCTAAGCATACCAGACTAGGTGACACAGTGCTTACGCTGCCCTAGGAAGGGTCTGGGTAAGTCTAGAGGCCTTTTGTAGCTTCAGCGCTATCTTCTTCTGGATTTGCGTCCTCCTGTTGTCAAGATGCCCTTTCCGAATCTGCTACTTCTTCTGCCACCCTGTAGAAAAAATATTTCTTCAATCGATTTGTTGGAGATTCAACTTGATCTACTATCCCTCTGATACCATGTGAAAATTCCATTGCAGTGTATTGGTTTATTTTCTCCTACTTGATTTAATTCATATAAGTTATTTTCGGAAATTAGATTCAGAAAATACCAAAAATAAACACAACTACAACTTACACATGCAGATCATTTACTGAATAATTCACTCATGCAACAAAGTGACACGGGGATTTTTGGACATAAGTCCCCAGAAAAACCCAAAGCGGGAAAACCGGTTCAGCAGATATGAGGTTTATTATTAAGTAGTTTTGAGTACAACAAATCTGGGTTCCAACCTTGGAAAACCCGACAGAGAATAAAAGATACAAGATCTGCAACTAACCTGAAGATCTAGTGCCAAATTACTGACTGATCGACACCCTCAAACGAGATTTACAGGACTCAGCCTGGATCTGGCCCTAAAAACCCTCAGCGTTGCCCCTGAAGCCTCAGCGTCAACCCTGCTACCCTCAAATGCCACTGCGCTATTGAGATTTTGTGTATTTGGGGTAGCATCAGTTGTGCTCTAGCTCCCAAATTTTGTGGAGGTACTAGAGTACACTTGATCTACAAGACCCATAAATGGATTTGGGAAATTTCATCTGGTTTAGGAGATATTAAATTAATTAATTATTTTAATGTATTTCCTCAATTAAAGCTTAGGAAAATAAAATAATTAAAGTGAATTTAATTAAACATGTGATGAAATTGTCTAAGTCACACGGATCAAGCTTTCTTTTAATCTTAGCCATTGATTCAAGATTTGATCATGGCCGTTGATTTGTCAATGAGAAAAGTATAAAGGAAAGACTTGGGGTCATTTCTAAAGATAGACAGAGGTAGAGCACTGAAGCTAAGCTGAGATTCTAGGGCAGGGTTGGCTAAGAATACTCAAAAGTGCTTCAGCTGCAGAGAGGGAAATTTAGACCAAGGGGATGATCTGATCCCAGGGTCTAGAATACACAAGAGGCAGAGAAGAGATCAGCTCATGGACAATGCAGAGGAAGGCAGCAGCAACAATAGTAGCAGGGACAACGTCATTTTCAGGAAACCCTTCAGGGGTTGCGTAGAGACCCTTAGGGGCAGCGCAGTGACTGCGTCACCCATTCTGGGGTAACGCAGTCCCTTCCAGGAGTAGCGCTGAGGGTTTGGTCATGGACAGTGCAGAGGAAGGCAGCAGTAGGGACAACGTCATTTTCAGGAAACCTTTCAGGGGTTGCGCAGAGACCCTTAGGGGCAGCGCAGTGACTGCGTCACCCATTCTGGGGAACGCAATCCCTTCCAGGAGTAGCGCTGAGGGTTTGGAGGCCATCCAAGGCTGACGCAGTGCCTTTCAGGGGCTTCAGAGGCTGACGCAGTGCCTTTCAGGGGCAGCGCTGGGGTTTCTAGACCTAGATCTGATTGAGTTCTGTAAATCCCGTTTGAGGGTGTGGATCAGTTAGTATTTTTGGCCCTAGATCAGCCAGGAGCTGTAGATCTAGAGTTTTCTCTGTCGGTTTTACAGATCTGGAACGCAGAGTTGTGTATTTAGAAATATTCTTAATAATAGAACCCTCCAGTAGCCAGAGACCGGTTTTCCCACATTGGGTTTTTTCGGGGAGTATTTGTCCAGAAATAACTATGTCACTTTGTCAATGTGTGCATGTGCTTATTCTAGATCTGAGTTGGTAGATATCTGTTAAGTGTTTTGCTTCGATGTTAACTTGAATTTATTCAGTTGATAACTTATATAAGTAGGAGGAGCTTAACTGGATTAACAGTAATAATTTTTGTATAAGTGTTAAGATTCAAAAATTTCTACATGGTATCAAAGGAATTGTAGATCTAGAAGGGTCACCAGCTGAAGAATCTGAAGGATCTAGCTGCAGAAAGCTGCTGGGAAAGCAACAGAGAAGCAGATCTAAAGGGACAACGTAGTTTTTAGGAGCAGATTCACGCAAAGGGAAGGGTGACGTTGTCTAGTGCTGTGTCCTAGCAAGCACACGCAATTACTGCGCAGAGGTAACTCAGAAACAGTGCTGGTTGGGTTTGAAGCCAACCAGTGTGATTCAGATCTGAATCTGTCAGATCCAGAAAAGTCTGTGGAAAAGCTGCAAAAATTCAGAAGAGCTGGTGGGGTTAAATTTCTCAAGTTTTCAGATTTTTAGCCTTAGCACAAGTGACAAAGATTGGGAGGAGATCAACTTCTCAAAGAGTTTCTTGCGAAAGGAAACTTGCAATTTGTTTTGAGGATCAAAGAACAAGCTGAATCATAGTTGATTTGGTAGATTTCCAAGGAGGGAAATCAATTGTTAGAGGGAGCAGAGGATGCCCAGTTCGTAAAGGACCCTAGATCCAGATCTCTAGCATAGAGAGGAGGAGCTTCGACACATTCTGAATAGATGGTTCCTCAGGGACTGCGTGATCAGGATAGGCTAGAGGGCCTCTCAAACTTTTCGATGTGGAAAGCAAGGATCCTGATTGGCCTTGAGGCATATGATCTAAGAGACCATTCAGAGCAGACTCTGGCCACACCGACAGATGCGGATCTCCTACGGAAGCATAGGGAAGCTGCTGGGCATGCCAAGCGACTGATAATGAATAGTATCAAGGACCATATTGTACCACACATAGCTGAGAAGAGGACAACTAATGAGATGTGGAAGGCCTTGACTTCCCTGTATGAGGGAAAATCAGTCCAAAGAAAGATGTTGTTGGAAGCCCAAATGAGGTCATTCATGATGACCAAGGGAGAAGAGACTGAGCATTTCCTCTTCAGATTGCAGTCTATCAGGAGCTGACTACAATGGGTGCAACCGTAGATGATGCAGTGATAGGCAGGACTGCCCTCAATGCAGTCACGGATGAGTGGGAAACCTTTGTCCAAAGTATCTTGGGTAGAGCAGACCTCCCAAATTGGGACAGCTTGTGGTCAATCTTGCGGGAAGAAGAGCTACGTAGATTCACCAAGAAGCAGCACAGTCCTGGGTTGAGCAAAGTAAAGAAGAAAGAGGAGGAAGATGCAGCCTTGGCATCGAAGAAGCAACCGAATAAGAAGAAGGATCTTTCAAAGATCAAGTGCTTCCAGTGTCATGAAATGTGACATTTTGCCAGCCATTGTCCAGAAAAGAAGAAGGACAAGGAAGCATCCTCTTCCAAGGCAACTGTGGCAGATGATTGGTCAGGGGATGATGCAACTATGAGTGCTCATGAACCACGGAGGTGGGGTGACATGGACATGTAGAGCAGCTACATGGATGTAAGGTGGGATCTTTGAGCAATTCATCTCTTGGATCACAAGCGAGCTATGACAACCTTAAGACAGTAGCGGGACAAGTGGAGCAGTGGGTGCATAGATCACAAATGAGGCAAAGGCAGAGGCAGATCTGGAGACTGGAAGGAGCAGCACAAAGCAAAGAAGCAGCAGCGTAGAAGCAGTAGTAGCGCAGAGGCTGATGTGACTTTAGCATCACAGTGCAATGCTGCTTACGTAGCACAGAGAGCTTCAGAGGGATAGCGCAGTACAACAACAGTGTGATAGATTTCAGCACAAGGAGCTGATGTGACTTCAAGAGTGCAGAGGGAGTTTGATTATGCAGGCAGAGCTGTAGCTGTGCATCGTTCTTTAGATGCCAGCACAAATCTGTAGCATATGAAGCTTCAGTGATAAGGATGCAGCCCATCAGACTTGTTTGTCAAAGATTGGGCAAGAGATTCAGTTGTTTCTCTCAACAATTGAAGTTGCAGTGCAGTAGATCAGCAGTGGCAATGCTATGAGCAACACAAATGCAACATATTGAGAGGGAGCTGCAGTACAATGGTTGCAGTGGCAGTGGCAGAGTCATGGGTAGCAGTACAGAATGGAAGCAGCAGCGCAAAGTTGAGTGGCAGGAGGCCAAGCTTTAGCAGCACAAAACCAGTGCCCAAAATCATGTAATGCATAAGTGTGATGTATTGCTAGAGCACACCCTTGATGCTAAGAGGGAGTGTTGAGATTTTGTGTATTTGGGGTAGCATCAATTGTGCTCTAGCTCCCAAATTTTGTGGATGGGCTAGAGTACACTTGATCTACAAGACCCAAAAATGGATTTGGGAAATTTTATCTAGTTTAGGAGATATTAAATCAATAAATTATTTTAATGTATTTCCTAAGTTAGAACTTAGGAAAATAAAATAATTAAAGCGAATTTAATTAAACATGTGATGAAATTGTCTTAAGTCACACGGATCAAGCTTTCTTTTAATCTTAGCCATTGATTCAAGATATGATCATGGTCGTTGATTTGTTAACGAGAAAAGTATGAAGGAAAGGCTTAGGGTCATTTGTAAAGATACACAGAGGTAGAGCACTGAAGTTAAGCTGAGATTCTAGGGTAGGGTTGGCTAAAAATACTCAAAAGTGCTTCAGCTGCAGAGAGGGGAATTTAAACCAAGGGGATGATCTGATCCCAGGGTCTAGAATACACAAGAGGCAGAGAAGAGATCAGCTTAAGGACAACGCAGAGGAAGGCAGTAGTAGCAGCAGTAGCAAGGACAACGTCATTTTCAGGAAACCCTTTAGGGGTTGCGCAGAGACCCTTAAGGGCAGCATAGTGACTGCGTCACCCATTCTGGGGAACGCAATCCCTTCCAGGAGTAGCGCTGAGGGTTTGGAGGCCATCCAAGGCTGACGCAGAGGCTTTCAGGGGCTTCAGAGGTTGACGCAGTGCCTTTTAGGGGCAGCGCTGGGGTTTCTAGGCCTAGATCTGACTGAGTTTTGTAAATCTTGTTTGAGGGTGTGGATCAGTTACTATTTTTGGCCCTAGATCAGCCAAGAGCTGTAGATCTAGAGTTCTTTGTCGGGTTTTTCAGATCTGGAACCCAGAGTTGTGTATTCAGAAATATTCTTAATAATAGAACGCTCCAGTAGCCAGAGACCGGTTTTCCCACATTGGGTTTTTTCGGGGGCTATTTGTCCATAAATAACTGTGTCACTTTGTCAATGTGTACATGTGCTTATTCTAGATCTAAATTGGTAGAGATCTGTTATGTGTTTTTCTTTGATGTTAACTTGAATTTATTCAGTTGATAACTTATATAAGTAGGAGGAGCTTAACCAGATTAATAGTAATAATTTTTGCATAAGTGTTAAAATTTAGAAATTTCTACATGCACTGCACCAGAAGGGATTGCGTCACCCCTGTAAGGGTCTCACAGCCTCATGCTAGCCCTAAAAGCCCTTTAGCGTAATTTCTGAAGCCTCCTAGTGCCTCTGCGCTGTCCTGCGTAGTAGCTCCGCATCCCCTGCGTAGCTGCTGTCGAGCTTCTCTGCGCTATCCTTGAGCTGCTCCTCTTGCTATCTCTTGGCTCTTGGAATCAGATCATTCCCTCAACCAATACTACCCCTCACTGCAGGAAATTCCACTGGAAATTCTTAGCAAACATGCCCTAGAATTGCACATCTATTCTTCAGTTTTACAGAAATTGTGAGTCTTCAACTGACCCTCAAGTCCTTCTCTTATACTTTTTCATTGAACCCTTCAACGACCGAGATTAAATCATCCATCAACGGTTGAGATTAAAATACTGCTTGATCCATGTGACTTAAGACAATTTCATCACATGTGTTAATTAATTCACTTTAATTATTTTACTTTCCTAAGTTAGACTTAGGAAATCCATTGAAAGTAATAAATTATTTGAATATCTTCAACATAACTTGAAATTTCTTAAATCCATTTCTGGGTCCTGTAGATCAGGTGTACTCTAGTCCCTCCACAAAATTTGGGACCTAGAGCACAACTAATGCTACCCCAAATACACAAAATCTCAACATGTGTCACCTCTCTAGAGCTGTGTCAACCTCTGCGTCACCTTTGCAGGGATTGTTGTACCTCTGGTGTTGCGTTGCCTTCTTCCGATCAGTCCTACTTCAGCTGCCCTTCCTGTAACAAATATCTTCAACCGCTTTGCTGATGGTTCAGCTTGATCTGCAATGCTCTGATATCATGTGAAAATTTCTAGGCACAAAAATCCTACTGCTAACTATTGATTTACTTCTCCTACTTGATTTATTTACACAAGTTATTTAACTGAATATTCAGAAAAAATTCGAAGTAAACACAATAGCAGCCTACACAAATACAGATCATTTACTGAACATCATGCACATATGACAAATGACATAGATTTTTCGGACAAATGTCCCCGGAAAAACCCAATGCGGGAAAACCGGTGCAACAGATATGAGTGTTTATTATTATTAAGCAACATTTTCTGACTACATCTAGGGTGCCATAACTCAACTCACCCAACAGAGAAATCCTTGGCAATCAGAGAAAAATTGTGAGATATACCTCACTCTCAAAAGTACCGGTTGATCCGGATGAGCAACTGGTGAAACCCCAGCTAGCTCTGCGCAGCTACTGCATAAGCCTGCGTAGCCTTGGCTGAGGGACTGTGCTACTCTATCTCTGCATGGATCTACTTCTCTCGGATCTCGGTTTAAGCCCTGTTGGATCAAAAACCCTTGCTTCTGGTAGAATTGCGGACTTTTTCTTAGAGACACTGCGCTGCCCCTTTGTGAGCCTTGCATGGGCCTGTGTCTCCCTCTTGAGGGACTACGTCACACCCTTTGATGGTTGCGCTGCCCCTGTGTGAGCCTTGCATGGGCCTGTGTCTCCCTCCTGAGGGACTGTGTCACACACTTTGATGGTTGCACTGCCTCCACTATTTCTCTGCTGCCCTTGCTCTGCGTTGTTGTTATGAATCTAATTCATAACTTAAGTATTAAATATAGTCATTAATAGAATAAAATAGAATAAATGTAATTACTAACTAATCAGTTAGGATTATGTTAAATAGTCATTAGGTTAATGGAAAGGCATGTCTAAAAGACATGCCCATTCGTGAAAAGGTACCTACAGTGGTATCAAAGCTATCTTGAAGCCAAGTTAGGGACAAGTTGAAGCAATGGCACATAACATTGTTGTACAAGCCTACGAACGTAGTTTACAAGCCTATGGGCATAAACTACCACACTATGTGTCATTACGAGAAGAAATAATTGAGAAGATTAGGAAAGCTCAACAAAAGCTTCAGAAAGTAGAGAATTCTTGGGCAGAAATCACAAACGGTTTAAAAGAAAATTCTGCAGAGCTTAAAAAAATTTCTGCAGATCTTAAAAAATTTCTCGTAATAGAAAAGAAAATCATGAGAAACAGAAAGATGAAAAATGCTGTAAAAATGAGAAAGCAGTTAGTTATGATAAAGGGAAATCAGTTAAAATGCCCATGGAAAAGTCAACTAAATATATTCCCCCACCAATGCGTAATAAAAGTAAAGAAGAAGGGAAATGTTGGAAATGTAGAGACAAATATTTGGCAGGACACAAATGTGCCTTTTATACAAGAAATATCATTGCCAGCAACAGTAAAATAGCACAAAAAGATGATGCTGATTCAGATAAAAATAATATGGAAGAAGGCTATCATGAGCAACTGGTTGCAGTGAAATTATTGAATGCACCAGTAAATTTATTGAATGCACAAGCTAAAGAAGCACAGGGCTGTGTTGAAGAAGATGCTACTGCTGAAGAATTGGTTAATGTGGAAGAAGCATTTGAGCATTATGAAGAGATCTCAAAAAAGCAGTTGGATGAGGCAAATAAAATTGGCAAGATAAATCTTGCAGCAACAGGGAAGGATCTGATAAAAGAGGAAAAACTTGGAGTTGTTACAATTGATTTATTTGCAGCTCTGGATATAGAAGAAGAAGCTGGTGGTGACGTTACTGCAGAGGAGGAGATCAAACTTTACACAACCATATGTGACATGTGCAGGCAAAGTCACCCTCATAACGATGCATATCAGTTGTTTGACTTATACAAGAAATCCTTAAAAGAGTATCTCACAGATACTGTTTTACCCGCCTTGAGAAGACAGCCTGATGATGAGTTGATGTTAAAAGAATTTGTGAGACGTTGGGGAATTTACAAAGTCATGGTTAGACGACTATCACACATTTTTAATTATTTGGAACTCATGGCAAATAGCTTTGGTGAACGTTTATATGGAGAATGGACAGCATTAGTTAAACATCAAGAAAAAGCCTTAAGCTTGCAAGATTCACAGGAAAGAGACAAAATAAATGGACAGGAAGAACAGTTGGCATTTGTTAAAAAGATTATTGAATTGCATGACAAATACTCGATATATGTGGAGAAAGGAATTCATAATAATAAGCGTTTCGATGATGTTTTACATAATGCACTTTGGTTAGCCTACAGCAGTGCAGTTGCAGGAACCAGAAGCGCAGAATCGCTGGTTGCATATTGCGATAATCTCCTTCAGAAGGGTGGGGCTAACTATTTATGCTGTGATGATAATTTTCGGGAGAAATTACGCTTCAGACAGCAAGTGCTGTTGGACCACCTGAGGCCTGCTCGTTTTCCCAAGGTTTCCTCCGATCTGGTGGTTTCAGTATGTGCTGCTGGAGACAGTGCGACTTATGAAAGATCTGCTGAGTTTGATGTTGATGTGGTCATCGTTGCAGCTTATCGTACCTTCCTTGTGATGATAAATAGCCATGATATTTCTGCCATGACAGGAAGGTTGGAAGGAATTATATAAGCACTTGTTTCATACATGTGGCCTGTACGGAGGTATTGTATACACAAACAGAATACGAATGCCGATTCAGTGGCCAATGATGTCAAGGGTTCTCCGTTCATGAATGTAGTAGTCAAAGTTTTTTGTGTTCATGCAGAACCAATTTTTTCACTTCCAGGGCAGCTTTCTTCCTTCTATCCTGTGAATTCATCCAATCAGACAAATGGCAACAGAAATATGAACTATATTAGACGTCCTACTGTAATTAATGCTCAAGAACCTGGGCTTAATTCAGACGAGTTTCCTCCTATTTTAGGAAGACATCATGTTTCTGCTACGAAGGAAGCATTGAAGGAATTGGCTGACACAAATCCTGAGATGCGTGCTCTGGAAATTGAACCTCTCCTCGAATGGGCAACACGAAAACCAGACGGGCAGAGGAATCTTACGCCAATTTCTCATCCACGTGAAAATATACCTCCACAACAATACAAATCTCATTCTTATGAGAATGAGATAGAAGATAATGAGGGTCTGGCTGCTAAGGTTGAAGCCATAAAGGAACGGCTTCGCATGAATCGTGGGTTGGTTGATTTGGAAATTGGACCTCCCCTAAATAGGCTAACACGACAACCATACACAGAGAGGCAGTCAAATCGTTCATGTGAAATTAGACCTCCACAGGAATTTAATGTACAAGGTGATCAATTAACACATCGTCCATGTCAAATTAGACCTCCCCAAGAATTCAGAGAACATGGTGATGAACTTGAAATTAGACCTCGGCAAGAGTTCAACGTACACGGTTATCAACATGCAAATAGGGTTGTACCCCCCACCGCTACCGTGCTGCAATTGTTAGATAATGGTGATCAGCTTGCTTTAGGCAGAGCATGCCTGCGGGACCAATCCCTCGTACGCTGCGTAAATCAGACTGGCTCGTCAGGTCATTTAAAAAATAAAAATAAAACAAGAGTTCACACACAATGTTAAGGAATTAATATCAAGCATCGTGTCCGCTGGTTACGGTGCCACGTTTGGTTTTTATGGATACATATATCGTTCAATTGGATATAAAGGGTCGATATATCAAAAAAAATTAAGAATTAAATTATATTATATAATATATATAATTTGTAATTATATATTTAAAAAAAAAGGGGATTCGTGGATACAATACAAATACAAATAACTTCGTGGATCGAGTTAACAGTTCGATGAAATAAAAAAAAAAAAAAAACGCTGTGACATTTGAAGACCAGGTTCCGATTTAATTATGATTATAATTAAAGTTATAATATGCATATATATATATTATTATTATTTTTAGAAATATATATATATATTTAAAAAAAAAAAAACAACGTGAGCAAAATGAAGAAAAAGTCGAGATTTAAGATAAGTTGTCAAATTACATAAGTCGTAATGTTATGCACAAGAAAAAGAAATTATTAGCAAGTTCAGCTTTGAGGACAAAGCGTTTCAAGAAGGAGGCAATGTTATGAATCTAATTCATAACTTAAGTATTAAATATAGTCATTAATAGAATAAAATAGAATAAATGTAATTACTAACTAATCAGTGAGGATTATGTTAAATAGTCATTAGGTTAATGGAAAGGCATGTCTAAAAGACATGCCCATTCGTGAAAAGGTACCTGCATGGGTATAAAAGCGAGACCTCATTGTAATCATGTCTTATATCATATCTTATCAATAAAATATTATTATTATAAATACCACTTGTGTATTTTTATAATTAAAAGCTGCTTTTGCTATTAAGCCTACAAGCGTACAAGTCTTACTGCTACAGTATTCAAATCTAAGAATCCCGCTGCTACAGTTGTACTTTTGGCCCTCCTGGCCAATCACTGCATCTGCCCCTCATTGCAACTCTGAGTCACTTAGATTTGATCTTCGTCCGAGCACTGCTCCGTCAGAAGAATTTGATCTCTTAGACTCTGTGTGTGTTCTCCAACTGACCCCAAGCCCTTCCTTTATACTTTTCTCGTTGACACATCAACGACCATGATCTAATCTTTAATCAACAACTAAGATTAAAAGAATCTTGATCTACATCACGTAGAATGTTCTCATCACATGTGTAAATTAATTTTTCAATTTCCCTAAGTTAGACTTAGGGTCCCCATTAAAAAAATTAATTATTTGAATAACTTTTACGCTAGATAGAATTTCTCCAAACGCTTTCTGGGCCTTGGAGATCTCATGTGTTCTAGCCCCTCCACAAAGTTTCGGAGCTAGAGCACATTTGATGCTACCCCAAAATCTCAACACTTGATTTATTGCAAAAAAGAAATTAATAAAAACATTTGTTCTTATTGTTCATTTTGTGTTCTAAATGTAAGTGATTTAACTGGTAAAAATAACGATTGAAAAGAAATACTGATTCACCCCCCTCTTAATATTTCCAACAGGACAAGGGGTTGGCCCCTCGAAGCAAGAACCTGTGGTGCTCCCAAGTGGGTGTGGGGGCACATGGGTAACCTCATGGGTCTCCAAGTGGATCAGAAGTGCATGTAGACCATCTGTAAGTGCTAGAATGATGGCAGAAGCCCTCCCTCTGCAGCGAGGGACAATCCTCTGTATCCTAGAACATCTGCCAAGTGTATGAACAATGGAGCTGACTGGGCATGGTCAACCAGGTGCATCATCCTCATCTAAAATGTGGAACACTAGAAATTGGCGAGCGCTGTTGGGGATCCATGAAGTAATTCCGGCTATGGTGGAGGCCCTGTTGATTTTTTGGGTAGCACCGGATGTGCTCTAGCTCCGAAACTTTGTGGAGGACCTAGAACACATGGGATCTCCAAGACCCAAAAATCGTTTGGAGAAATTCCACCCGGAGCTCAAGTTATTCAAATAATTAATTATTTTAAATGGAACCTAAGTTAAAACTTAAGGAATTTAATTAATTTAAGTGAATTAATTTAACATGTGGGTGAGAATGTGCTAAGTGACAAAGATCAAGTCTTTTCTAATCTTAGTCATCGATTAGAGATTAGATCACGGTCGTTGATTCATCAACAAGAAAAGTATAAAGGAAGGATTGAGGTTCAGTTGGAGAAGACACATAGAGACTGAATTTAGAGATCAAATTCTTCTGACAGAGCAGTGCTCGGACGAAGATCATATTTCAGTAATTCGGCGCAGTGAGGGGCAGTTCGGTAGCGGGACTTTATGTGAAAATTCTATAATGGAGAATTCTACTACAGCTACTTATTAAATTTCTTCTATTGCATTGTTAAACACAATTATTTAAGATTTCTCTTGTGTTAAATAACAAAATAAAATATGCCGCAGACTTCACGATTAACAAATCACATATAAAAATAGCACAAGTAATCACACATAGACACTGTAATTTTCGGACAATTGTCCTTGGAAAAACCCAATGTGGGAAAACTGATGTAGCAGATCTGAGGGTTTCTTTATAATGCAAAAATTCTTAGTACAAATGTGTGATTGTAAATGTCAATCAATCACCTGAAGAAACCTTATGAGAAAAGGTCGAGTGAGACAATTCTCACATCACCATTTGAGTTCCGGCACTGACTGTCTCTGTGTGATTTCTGCGTAGTGACTGCGTCACTGCTTCTACTGCTTGTTGTGGCTACTTCAGTGCTTGCTGCTGTATGAGATTGGAGTGCTCCTTCCTTCCTGAAATGTCCTCCTGACACCGGATGCACCCTCAGCTGCCCCTCCAACAAAAACGGTACTCCCTCTGCTTCTCTCCGCTGGCCCAATGTAACTGTTGCTAGGGTAACTCTGCGCTGATGCTTTGGCTCCTTTCTCCCTCCTCTTCATGCACTCTCTTTGCTTCAGAATTCTCCCTCCTGGAGATTTGCCTTCCCCTATCTGCAAATGAGAACCACTTCGATTCTTCCTCACTCTGAAGATCGAACTCTCGATTCTTTCTCCATCTGATGCGTTTTTCCGTAGGCCCCTCACCCTCCTTATATTCTTCTGTTGAACCTTCAACGACCAAGATTAAAACATAATCAAGGGCTAAGATCAATTTTGAGGTCTATCCATGACTTTTTCTTGAAGATTCACAATAAGTTTAATTAATACCCTTTAATTAATCAGTTTCCCTAAGTTTACACTTAGGAAAATATTAAAAAAATTATTGATTATTTTAATTAAACCATCTCTAAGTGGAATCTTTCAAAATCCTTTCTGGGTATTATGGAATACATGTGTCTTAGCCCATATACAAAATTACAAGGCTAGAGCACATCCGATGCTATGATGGCGGGTTATTCCGCTCAACCCACATCACACTCTCCATGTGCATATAAAAATGCATCCAAATTCTATCCCCAAATAATTTTAAATCTGGGCAATTATTTTCAAACTAAGCGGAAGCTTATTTCATTTAATAGTTAGAAAACCCTCAATTCAACTACATATGTAGAAGCTATTTTCTACATTCATTGTGATTATAAATCATAATTAAACCCTCTATGCAAGGGTTCTCTCTTTTCATTTATTCCAAGCAAAATAATCTCGTCTCTATATCTTTAATGCTCATCCTCGGCATTATATTTTTAATGTTCGACCCTTATAAATTATAACCACAATGTTTAATATATCCGCCTCATCAATTTTAACTCTGTGGTTTAAATCCAATAAACCACACGGCGACTCATATAAATATATTAACCCCTATCATTCACTTCTAAGGGTTAACTTCAATAAACCACATATATGCTTATGGCTTTCGTTTCATTTAAATCAACTTTTACTCTATCGGCCCCACACATTCAGATTTCACTCGTTTGATAAACATTTTATCAAATGAATAAATGCTGCTCATACCTTGCGTTAACAACCCTGCAGCTTGGTGATGCGACCATTGTTGATTATTTCAAGCTCATGATCGGACGGAAATCGTGTCCATTCGATCCCCATGAGTTAACAATAAAAATTTACACGACATTCGTGGTTTTTTGAAACCACCTCCATCTTACGTGTCATTCAAAGACCTTTATCGCGTTGAAAATGACAAAACCACATACCATTTCTCAACAACGCGAAATCCATCTCATTGTTTCACAAACCGCTCTACGTCATTGCTTTCTGGTTCCGGTGTGTTGTCTCTAACTCATGGTTTCGTCCATCTTCACAGCTCTACGTTCATTTGATTGAGACCTCTGCATATTATTAAATGCTCAAACTGCCAAACGGATTCATGTTCCGCTTCTTATCCCACTGCAACACTGTTGGTTAACAATGTTATTCTCGTACTACACACTTTGTTTCATGGTTCGAACAACCTTACTACTCCTCTCTGCACATTCATCCGAATGGACCTGTGTCAATCAATTTCGGAGTCAAGCAAACCACTTCGTGGTCTCGAACGGGTTTTAAAATCCCTCATCATTCATTAATGCACAGCTCAAACTCTTCATTTCGGCATTCTCGTTTGGTTTAAATTTCGCCATACTCTTCACTGTGCAATGATGCTACCTTCGTCCCACTTCAAAATTCGAACAGCCTTTGTTGTTCCATCAGTTCGTTTCATATGTCGCTGTGCCTTTACCACTCTCTGTCTTTCATCCACGTATGGATTAATTTCCATATCTAATTTCTATGGTTCAAATCCACAATAAGCCCCCAAATACGATTTCAATTCACTGTGTGTTCATAACAAAGTTTCGACCACACAACCCTCTCCAGTTTTCATTCTGCACTGGGACTTCTAGGTTGTGTGAACCATCGTCATCAAGCATTGTCATGTGACTTTCTAAGAGAATCCATCGAATTCTGTAAGAATTTGATTTCTAAACTATTCAATTTCTATATCAGATTTCTTCCAAAGTGCCCTACACACCACATACTCAGGAATGAAGCATAAACTCAGAATCAGATTCTCTATATTAGCAAACACAGTAATTACATCGGAATTCCTTCCTTTCAGGCCTGGTTCTCAATCAATGGCCCTCTTACAAACTGCTCGAAGGCTTACAAGCAAAAACCGAGCTTCTACCTTGCCTATGAACAGTGATCCTACTCTCCGGACCTATCTGCTTAATGCCTTTTTGGCATACACTTATACAAGAAAATAATGAATCGCTTCAGCGCCTCTAACAGCTCAACAAACTCTTGGAATTCTCCAAAGTCCTAAATTTAGACTCAATTCTTAAATTTACTGAAACTAATCCTAAATTTACTCTTAACCCTCTATTGTCTCTTCATATTCCTAACTAATCACCTTCCTCTTATGTTCTCTAATGGTTCGAGAAAATTTACAATTCCTCACTATTTTATTCAAAATACTAATAATTACATGAGAATTTAGAAACATAAGACCCCCCTATGTCTTATAAAATACGAAGTATTGAGCCTAATGCCCCTGCATCAGACTCCCAAGGTTAAAATTGATCATGATTTCCTGATCATGTGCCTTCAATTTTTGTCTACCTGGATCCCATACTTTGCTTTGCTGCTGTCCAACAGTTGCATTATTCTCCAACTGCACACTTCCAGGTTTCCATACATTGTTCTGCAACTTGCCTCCAGCTATGCTTTCACATTCTGCTCTTGTCTTTCCTTTGTCAAAATTCCTCTGCTTTCTTGCTGATGTCTGCTGCTTCTAAGACACCTTCATCATCAGTTCTTTGATGTTTTCAATTTCTATGTCCAGCCTTTCCTTTGACTGGGATTTAATTTTCCCACTGCTGCTGCCTCCAATTTCTACTGCTATAACTGCCTTTGCTATTGTCGATGTTACTGCCCTTCTTGCTACCAACATTGATGTTGCCGCTGTCAATGTTGCCTCAGCTGTCACCTCCCCGATTGTTGCTAACATTGTTGTTACTCCTGCAGATGTCACCCCACATGCTGCTTCAGCTGCCACTATAGATGTTGCTGATGCCAATTTTGTCTCAGCTGTTACCTTCCCGATTTTTGTTGCCTTCCAAACTTCGTGAATATCTCTTAAGATCTCTCCCTCAGCAACAATTTTATTTTCCTCATCACCTGCAATTTTACTCTTAAAAAATAAACTTTTATTTAATTCTTTTCCTGCAGTAACATACTCATTCAGTATACTAGTAACCATAATCAAATTTGACAAACTAGTATCTGCTCCTTTCACAACTTAAGGCAATTTTACTCTAGTGTCTGCAATTTCTTTCTCCTGTTTAAATTTTTCCAGCAAACATTTCAGCCACTCATTTTGTACTTGTTTCACATCATCAGTATGCCGCAATTTAAATTCAGCATCATCTTCTTCTTCCTTGCCAATCTTCAATAATTGTCTTGCACCTTCTTGTTTGATTCTGTTAATCAAATCAAGTTCTTCAAATTCTGCCTTTTCACCTTCTATCAGAATAGAATTCTGATTCTTCATCACTGTGTCAGTTTTAAAAATTTGCCCCACAGTCTGCTCTTGGCTATTCAGACAAGTCAACTCTTCCCTGTCACCAGCAATAACAAGTTTCTGCATATGAGACCTGACTGTCTCACCTTCTTTCTGCAACAGTTCTTCTTCTCTTAAGACAATTTCAAATGATGGATTGTCTTCTGCATCACCTGTAAACACAATCAAACTGTTAGTGTCAAAATCACAAGACCCAATGGTCTCACTTGCTGATCCAGCCACCAACTCTTCTTTCTGCAATTCTAAGTCTCTTTCAAGACCCAGAAAATCTTTACTGGCTTTCTCCTCAGCTTCTAGAGTTATATCCCCTGTTCCAATCACCATGTTAAAATGATGATCCTTCACCATGTCTTCAGCTAACATAGTTTTCTTCTCATTAACTTTCCTGACAACTTCCATTTGCTGTCCTTCTTTGCCTGCATAATTAACACATGAATTATCAGCATTAAAATTACAAGGTCTCAGTACCTCTTCCTCCTCTGACAACACATCAATATGTTGTTCTGAGTTTCCCTCCAATTCCTCTGTCAGCACATCAGTATGCTGATTTGCATCCCCCATGAGACTGTCAGCTAGTGTCTCCTTCTCTCCATCATCTGTTTCATGAATGTCCTTCTGCTGCGATTCACCAAAATGAACTTCTTCATTTTGCTGAATCACTTTCTTATCCTCTATTCTCTGATTGTCATTCATGACAATTCCTTTGTCTTGCTTCTTCAGCAATTTATCCCGTGCATAGGTCCTCTGCTTCTCCAATTCTCCTCTTTGAAAATCCAACCTTCTATACAATTCAACAACTTCAATTGGAGTAGATTTTGGGAACCTCACACAACCTTTTATACCTTCACTTGTTCTTGATCGATCATCAGATGGTCCTTCATCTCTTGCCTCAATATTCTCATTAGACTCCTTTGTCTTAAATTCCTCCTGAGATCTTGCTATCTCAGCATTGATCTGAACAGATTTCAGATTCAATATCTCCTCCTCAACAAACTTTAAAGCTTGTTCATCTCCCAGTGATGTACTTGCAAACATACACAACTTTTTAGTTTTAAAACCACAAGACTTTTCAGTCTTGGTTGCCTCATTTATCAGTGCCTCAGACTGATCCTCTTCTTCTGTAGAACCTGTCATCACTTCACAATTGTCAGATTAAAAAATACAGGGCTTTACATCATCCAACTGATCTGGACTTGTCCAATAACTCAGGAAATCATCAATGATTTTCTCTTCAACAAGAAAAACTTCTTGCTGCCTTAAGTCTTCATCATGGTTCATAAGATCCTTCATAGATCTGTACTCTTCCCCTGTACTCTGTTCTGCTTCACAAACAGAAACTTCTTTTCTCAACTCAGCTGCTCTGAGTTCTGCACATTCCAACTGTACATTCCTCCTATGTTCAAGCTTTCTCAGCTTTTCTGCAAACTGCATGTTCTCTTATCTGTTGTAGCTTTGGCCACTTTACTCTCTTCTTCATGAGCCAACCAACTCTCTGTCTTTCCTCTATCATCATCTTCAGTTTGTTAAACTGTTCTCTGAGCTCAGCTACCTCTTTCCAATATTCTGCATCAGTCAATTTCTCCCTTATGCCATTTGTCCTGGCATCTTCTGCCTCTTTTCTGTTGTGGCCTCTCTCAGAACCTCTGCCATCTCTACTATGACTATCAGTAGTCATCCTTTTCTCCATCATGAGCTCCTCACTCAGCAGCTGCACCAAGCCTCTGCAACAGCAAGCTCTCCTACTGCCACTTACCTTACCAATCCTTTCCTTCGGATCTGGGCTTTTGGCAAGTACTGGTTCTCCTTTTGCTAGAACCTTTTGAGCACTCTCTTCTGCTCTCTCTAGGCTTCACTCTGTAACTTGTAGAACCCATTCAACCCCTGTTGAATCTCTTCAGGTTCTGCCACCTTTCTTCTTCACTTTAGAATCCTCTGCTGGATTCCTTCATCACTGCTCTCAAAGCTGTGATCTGCTTTTGCTGAGATTTTTTTTTCAATTGCCTGCAATCTGAATCCTGCAACCAATTCTTCAAACCAGAGTTAAACACTGCTCATCAACTCACCTTCTCTTGAGAACACTGCAATTTTTCTCCCTATTCAACTTTTAGTTGAATATCAGGTTCACTGCGATCACCATCAAAACTCTGTCTTCACTTTCTGCAACCATAATTCTGCAATCATAAATTTCAAATCAGATTTAAAATTATTTTCCCTGCAAGATCCCTGCATGATCTTGTTCTTCTTTCATTCAGTTCTGCAAATCCCTGTTCTCTGCAACTCTGTGTACCTTTGCATATCAGATCTTAGAATCTGATCTTCTTTCTTCTCTCACCACACCTTCAGATTTTATTAGTTAAAAATCTTCAATTCTCAACAGAGCCTTCCTGCTCTGATACCACTTGATGGCAGGTTACCCCGCTCAACCCACATCACACTCTCCATGTGCATATAAAAATGCATCCAAATTCTATCCCCAAATAATTTTAAATCTGGGCAATTATTTTCAAACCAAGCGGAAGCTTATTTCATTTAATAGTTATAAAACCCACAATTCAACTACATATGTAGAAGCTATCTTCTACATTCATTGTGATTATAAATCATAATTAAACCCTCTATCCAAGGGTTCTCTCTTTTCATTTATTCCAAGCAAAATAATCTCGTCCCGATATCTTTAATGCTCATCCTCGGCATTATATTTTTAATGTTCGACCCTTATAAATTATAACCACAATGTTTATGTTTAATATATCCGCCTCATCAATTTTAACTCTGTGGTTTAAATCCAATAAACCACACATCGACTCATATAAATATATTAACCCCTATCATTCACTTCTAAGGGTTAACTTCAATAAACCACATATATGCTCATGGCTTCCGTTTCATTTAAATCAACATTTACTCTATCGGCCCCACACATTCAGATTTCACTCGTTTGATAAACATTTTATCAAATGAATAAACGCTGCTCATACCTTGCGTTAACAACCCCCTAGCTTGGTGATGCAACCATCGTTGATTATTTCAAGCTCATGATCGGACGGAAATCGCATCCATTCGATCCCCATGAGTTAACAATAAAAATTTACGCGACATTCGTGGTTTTTTGAAACCACCTCCATCTTACGTGTCATTCAAAGACTTTTATCGCGTTGAAAATGACAAAACCACATACCATTTCTCAACAACGCGAAATCCATCTCATTGTTTCACAAACCTCTTTACGTCATTGCTTTCTAGTTCCGGTGTGTTGTCTCTAACTCATGGTTCCGTCCATCTTCATAGCTCTACGTTCATTTGATTGAGACCTCTGCATATTATTAAACGCTCAAACTGCCAAACGGATTCATGTTCCGCTTCTTATCCCACTACAACACTGCTGGTTAACAATGTTATTCTCGTACTACACGCTTTGTTTCATGGTTCGAACAACCTTACTACTCCTCTTTGCGCATTCATCCGAGTTGACCTGTGTCAATCAATTTTGGAGTCAAGAAAACCACTTCGTGGTCTCGAAAAGGTTTTAAAATCCCTCATCATTCATTAATGCATAGCTCAAACTCTTCATTTCGACATTCCTATATGGTTTAAATTTCGCCATGCTCTTCATTGTGCAATGATGCTACCTTCGTCCAACTTCAAAATTCGAACAGCCTTTGCTGTTCCATCAGTTCATTTCATATGTCACTATGCCTTTACCACTCTTTGTCTTTCATCCACGTATGGATTAATTTCCATATCTAATTTCTGTGGTTCAAATCGATAGTAAGCCCCCAAATACGATTTCAATTCACTATGTATTCATAACAGAGTTTCGACCACACAATTCTCTCCAGTTTTCATTCTGCACTGGGACTTCTAGGTTGTGTGAACCATCGTCATCAAGCATTGTCATGTGACTTTCTAAGAGAATTCATCGAATTCTGTAAGAATTCGATTTCTAAACTATTCAATTTCTATATCAGATTTCTTCCAAAGTACCCTACACACCACATACTCAGGAATGAAGCATAAACTCAGAATCAGATTCTCTATATTAGCAAACACAGTAATTACATCGGAATTCCTTCCTTTCAGGCCTAGTTTTCAATCAATGGCCCTCTTACAAACTGCTTGAAGTCTTACAAGAAAAAACCTAGCTTCTACCTTGCCTCTGAACAGCTATCCTACTCTCCAGACCTATCTGCTTAATGTCTTCTTTGGCTTACACTTATACAAGAAAATAATGAATCGCTTCAGCTCCCCTAACAGCTCAACAAACTCTTGGAATTCTCCAAAGTCCTAAATTTAGACTCAATTCCTAAATTTACTGAAATTGATCCTAAATTTACCCTTAACCCTTTGTTGTCTCTTCATATTCCTAACTAATCACCTTCCTCATATGTTCTCTAATGGTTCGAGAACATTTACAATTCCTCACTATTTTATTCAAAATACTAATAATTACATGAGAATTTAGAAACATAAGACCCCCCATTGTATTATAAAATACAAAGTATTTCTTGAGCCTAATGCCTCTGCATCATGCTACCATAAATAAACACTTAAGTCCAAGACCAAGAGTACAAGTGCAAAGAGGTAGATCAGCACCATGAGAGATAGTGCAACCCTTGAGAGCGTGACACAGAGCCAGAAAAGTGACGTCGAGCTAGAGGGGGTTACGTAGTCACTTGAGTAGATACGTTGGGGTTTTTGTGAGGCAGATCGGGCAACCATTCAACAGATTGATTTTTGAGCTAGGAAAGCTTAGGAGGAGGGTGACACAGCCACTAGAGTAGGTGACACAGTCTCAACGCAGAGCTTGTTGCAGCTATCGCTGTGCAACACTGGGGACAATGCAGTCACCTTGGGGTTTCTTCATTTTGTTGCTGGATCAGCCGAAAAATTTGTCTCCAGATAGAGGTACTTCTGCTGAGGATTTTCTCTGTTGGGTGAGTCGGATTTGACACCCTAAATTGTATTCAGAAATCTGCATAATAATATAAACCCTCAGAACTGTTGCACCAGTTTTCTTGCATTGGGTTTTTCCGGGGACAATTGTTTAAAAGTAAGTGTCCTTTGTTTGAATGCTTCATTTATTTTTCAGTACTTGATCTGTATAGTTGTGTAGTCTACAGTGTATTTACATTAATATTTTCTTGATGTATTTAGAAAATAACTTGTTAAATTAATGAAAACGAGTAGGTAATGTAAATCAGATTTCTGCAGTAGGATTTTTGTAAGTTAGATTCAGAAATTTTCACAGGCCCATGGATCTCAACGCTCACCCTACAAGTGCCAATGTGGCCCTCTGGAGGGTAAGGACCCTGTATAGGGAGACCTAGCCCCAAATGGAAATTGAATTGCAATCATGCATAAGATCCAATGTGTCGCCTTGCCTTCCGATACAACAAATCATTAGAATAATCAAGTAAAAGTGCTTACAAGTCATGGAATAAATGGGGCACTTCATGGTGGCATGCCCTTCCATAGTGGGATTTTGTATGTACAAGTGTTTCCAAGCTTAATAGGCGGTTAATGAAGGACCTTATTAGGTGGTTTCAACCTCTGAAGGGGGCGAGATATCCTTGGTACATCCCTGAAATGGTGGGTGGCAAATGATATAGTAATCGAGTGGAGTGGGGATCAGGGGAATCATCCAGACCACATGTTATGGTACAAGGGTAGCTATAATGAGGGAAACTTTATTTTTCAACCCTTCTTCATATGCCTTTTTCCTTTTATTGATTTTTCTTTATAACTGCCCAGGGCTCCAGGGGATGAGAGCATGATGTGTAATATATAGGAGTGGATACCCCCTTTGTAATATTCCCAAATGGGGAAAGCAACAATATAGCTCATAAAATGAAAGCAGCAACAAATATTTAACGCATGAAACCATGAGAGCAATATGGAGTCATAACATTATGTATTAGAGCAGCCAATCAATACAAAATAGTGAGGCATAAATCATATACAATGAGGAAACAGGCCTCTCATAAGCAATCACTCCCAAATATGAGTTGCTGTTGCAATACAAAATGCCTGATAGAAACTACAACGCAGTCATATTAAGCATAACTACAACTGGAGATGATACAATGATAGAAAATTACTGATATAGGCCCCAATAGAGTCTAGACATACAAATTTGGGCCCTAGATCAGCTTTCTAAGACAACGCAAGAGGGTTTTCGGAAAATGCACCCAATGTGCCAATGTAAGCTGCAACAATAGAAATGAGAAGATATGGATGAAGCTGTTGTAGAAACTACAGATCCTCTCCAATAGATCCTCCGGATGAAAGAGTGGCTCCTCGACTAAAGAAATCACCTCCCAAAACATCCACTGCAACTACCGCTGCAACTACTCCCTAAAATAACGCAGATCGGGATTGTAACTGCGCTGTAGGGGATAAATACTCCTTGGCCTAGTGCCAAATGTGTCAAATAAGCCCAATGGGCTTCTTTACAAGCCTTCCAATGGATGGAAACCTTTCTCCACTGCAAAACTAGCTCTGAAGACACTCGAATATAATTCTCCACTGCTGCACCCTGCAACACAGCACAATATTTTGCAGAAACTATGCTGATGAAGAAAGTTGTAGCTTGGCCTTAAGCCTGAGTGTGGAATTGAAGTGCAATACTCTTCCAAGAGGCCTCTCAAGGAAAGAGATGGGATTCTCACTTGGGAACTTGGTGCTAAACAACACTGCAAATTCAACTAAATAGCTGAAGAATGCCAAAAGTCTAAACAAACCACATACAAAATAATAAGCCAAAAACATAACCAATATGGCTGCGATCCTCTTCCTTATATAAGTTATGAGCTTTCTTACCCTTGGCCCCACTCAATTAGGTCACTACCTCCATGCAATCAATCTCCCTCCAAAACTGCATTATTCCTCATTTAATGTCCACTCCTCCATAACAACGCTGTTGATTTGGTCAAAGTCGACCTATTCAACATGATCCAACCCCTGTTCATACTCAAAGGTGCTTTATTTAGCTTCTTAGAAGGTCTCCTTTCACACTTAAAGTGTTTTTATTGCTGCTAAGGAGATTTATGGGCCTCCCTACCCATTTATTCACCTACCTAGTGACAAAATAATCTATAATATTTCGTTTAGCTAAAAGCTAAATTTTAGGAATATTACAGTTCTCCCCTCCAAAATGTTGCTTGTCCTCAAGCAACTGTAAGGGTGGAGAAAAATCCTCCCCTCCTCCTCTTGTGGCCTCCTCATCAATAATCCCCGCCATTGCTTCAGATATTCTGCAATAATTTTGTCTCGCAATGATTCCTCTCAAATGTGCAGGTTGGCCTTTGGTGGATAACCCCAATAGGCTTCATTATGAGAAAGTGGAAGGTCTATATGGAAACCTTCTTACTGTTCAATGGCCTCTTCAAGGAAGGAGTGATGACAAGCATAGGGGATCTCATTCCCAATGAGAGACTCCCATCTCCATGCTATCATCCAAATGACATGAATCACCTTCCAACATGGTAATTCATAAAAAAGTTCCTTCCAAAAGTTCATGATAGGCATATCCCAAGTGCTCCAAACAATCATATGGGTCATCTCATCAAGAAATAACTGATCCACTGTAATGGCCATATCATCTCCCGTGCTCCCTTTGAAACATGGAGCATAAAAGGTGTGGGAAATGCCACTCCCCGTGGACACATCCAACCAATGTGCCTTCCCTCCAATCATGTTCCCAACAAAGATAAGCACATCATCAGCATATGGAATCATAATCAAAGTCATGCTAGCTGCCATGTGTAGTAAAGATGAAGGGAAATGGTCCCTCATGTGAAACCAGTGTAGTTTTGCTCCTAACTACCATAGAATATGATATAACATGTGTTTTCCCCGCCACTTGTTTTCTGCCCCATTCTTTTTGCATGCTTGGAGAAGGTGTATGATGGTGGGTGTTAATGAAGCACACCATGAAGAATACATCATCTCCCCAAAATATTCTAGGGAATGGTCAACATCATCATTGCTCATGGTCCCAAGTAGCCCATGAAGCCAATAAGGAAGAGTGCCTCCCCTTGGAGCTAGGCCTTATACATGAGTGTTAAGAAAATGCAAGTATATAGTGAGTATATCATGATGCTTAGAAATACAACCCTTACCATACACTTGGTTCAAACTAGTGAGGTAGCTCATGGGTGAGCTCCCTCTCACACCCAATGAATAAGGAGGTGATGATAATAACTCTTCCCAAGAGTTATGTTTATCCTCACCCTCCAAACAATCTATGCACTTCCTCATATCATAGTCCATTTCCTCTTTGAAGTCTTCCCACATGAATCCCTCAAAGATAGTATGGTATGTTCTAATGAAACTAGTAATATTGGAAAACAAGATCTCATAGGCTGCATGTAGTAGTTTATCCTTGAGCTTTGAGTCTCTAGTCAAGTAGATCTGATCATGGAAATAAATGACTCCATCAACCACTTTGTACCTCCCATATATCACTTGCCCATCTTGAACCTTACATGTGAAGAGGTTCTTGTAATATTCCACCAATAGTTGGGACTCCCAATATGGATCTAGGCTTCCCAACAATGACAGCTCTGTAGAAATCTGAAATGAAGCTTTTGTCACATCACAACTCTCCTCTTTGACATGCCCAATGCCAAAGCTACATATTGGAGTATTGTTATCCCACCTTTGTTGCCTCTCTTGCCCAAGGCAAGATTGGAGTACATGGAAGTCAAACTCCTCTTGAAAGGTATCTCTCCTCCAAAACTTCCATAGTTTGGCCAATGCATACAAGAGTGTTAATAACCTCTTGTCATATTCAGGAATCTTCCTCATGTGTGGGAGTATCATTTGCTGCCCCAAGGTTATGGAGTAGCCTTTTGACACCATGCTCATGTCATCATAGATTTCTGAATCATCATCTTTCAGCGCAAATAGCTGAGTGGGAGATAGCAATGTCCATATCAAAAATTGCTCATCTCTCCTTTGAACCTATCAAAGGTTCTTTGCGTTGTGCTAGCTCCTCCCAAGGCTCCTTCCCTAGCCAAATATATCAATGCTGCACCATGTTGAGAGAACTCTTTATTCATCTTCCAATCAGGGGGTCTCCGTGGTGGAATGCCTGCATGTAAAGAGACATCAAAATCTGTAGTAGACTGTATAGGTGAGTGGACTGATTTGTCCCTCCCTTCACTGAATAAATCAGTCTCCTTCTTTTATAGATAAACCCCTTGAAATAAACAAGGGTGCATGCTCCCCATCCTTTGTTGCTGATCCACCTTTTCCTCTTCTCCTTTGATCAAAGAGTTACAACCCATCACTATTGTCATAAGATGCTCCTTGGGAACTTTTTGCAAAGATGAAAAAGCTCCTCCACTTGAAGCAGTAGCCTCATGCCCATCTCCATGAGGTGATGGTTCTCCTCCCAAAGTGACAACGTTGTTACTTTCTTGCTGCTCTTCCTCCTCCTCAATATTTGAGAATACCTCATCAACAATGAGAGACCCTAGATCTGGGTCTTCCCCTGAAGGAGGAATCTCCATGTCTTCCTTTTGAGAAGAAAGCTCTTCTTGGAATGGGGATCTTGCCCTTGGCAAGGTGTCATACAAGTTTTTATCCCCCTTAATAGAAATATGAAGTGGAGTTGGTGCAATGGATCTTTTTAACTCATGCAAAGGGTTTGAGTGTATATGTTTTGCTAGCTCAATCAAAGATGTTTCAGATTGTTTTACATCAAATCTCTTCACTAATCTCTTAGTGAATCTTGCATAAGTAGCTATATTTGCATGATTAAATGAAGAAGATTCATAAAATCACCAAGTATAAGCCTTACATGCATTGCTATCCTAAGGGCTTCCTTTTCTGAAACTTGATGTAGATGCAAATATGAGTCTAGTTGATCTATCCAATCCTTGGATGTGCATTGAATGAACCATCAAAATTTGGTAGAAAGAATCTACCTCTTCTTCTTCTGTTGTGATTGTTGGGTCTTCTCTCCTCCTTGAGTTGGCAAAACTCTTGGAAGTTTAAGTGGTCATTGAATCTCCAAGGTTGAGATTCATACTCCTGAAGATACTTAAAGTCTCCTCCTTTGGTGCATCTTCTTCCTCCATCTTTCTTGTAGTAAATATGGGCATAATACTGCGCTGTGGATCAGATTGTGTCGCTGAATGCTTAGACCCATCATGCAAAAATCTAGGGTTTGCTGCATATTCAAACCCCTTTGGAGATTCTCTATACATCTCCCTTCTCATCTTCTTGATATCTTCATGAATGCTCTGCATAGTTTGAAAAAGAAGCTTTGAGAGCCCTTCTTCCTCCCTTCCTCCAAACAATGGAGTCTTGTATTTGTTTCTTCTGTACATCTCCTCTTCTTGTGAAAAGCTTCTCCTTATGGTGATATATTGGCTGGATGCACAGGCTGAGCCAAGATTATGCTCTAATACCACTATAATGTTCCCAAATGGGGAAATCAGCAATATAGCTCATAAAATGAAAGCAACAACAAATATTTAACACATGAAACCATGAGACCAATATGGAGTCACAACATTATGTATTAGAGCAGCCAATCAATACAAAATAGTGAGGCATAAACCATATACAATGAGGAAACAAGCCTCCCATAAGCAATCACTCCCAGATATGAGTTGCTGTTACAATACAAAATGCCAAAGAGAAACTACAGCGCAGTCATATTAAGCATAACTACAGCTGAAGATAATACAATGATAGAAAATTACTGATATAGGCCCCAATAGAGTCTAGACATACAAATCTGGGCCCTAGATCAGCTTTCCAAGACAACCCAAGAGGGTTTCCGGAAAATACACCCAATGTGCCAATGTAAGTTGCAACCCTAGGGCTGAAGATATGCTACAACAATAAAAATGAGAAGATATGGCTGAAGCTGATGTAGAAACTACAGATCCTCTCCAATAGATCCTTCGGATGAAAGAATGGCTCCTCCACTGAAGAAATCACCTCCCAAAACAACCACTGCAACTACCCCTGCGCTGTAGGGGATAAATACTCCTTGGCCTGGTGCCAAATGTGTCAAATAAGCCCAAGGGGCTTCTTTACAGGGCTTCGAATGGATGGAAACCTTCCTCCACTGCAAAACTAGCTCTAAAGACACCCAATATAATTCTCCACTGCTGTAACCTGCAACATAGCACAATATTCTGCAGAAACTGTGCTGATGAAGAAAGTTGTAGCTTGGCCTGAAGCCTGAGTGTGGAATTGAAGTGCAATACTCCTCTAAGAGGCCTCTCAAGGAAAGAGATGGGATTCCTGCTCGGGAACACCCAATGCTAAACAACACTGCAAACTCAACTAAACAACTGAAGAATGCCAAAAGTCTAAATAGATCACATACAAAATAATAAACCAAAGACATAACCAATATGGCTGCCATCCTTTCCCTTATATAAGTTATGAGCTTTTTTACCCTTGGCCCCACTCAATTAGGTCACTACCTCCATGCAATCAATCTCCCTCCAAAACTGCGTTATTCCTCATTTAATGTCCACTCCTCCATAGCAACGCTATTGATTTGGTCAAAGTTGACCTATTCAACATGATCCAACCCCTGTTCTTACTCAAAGGTGCTATATTTAGTTGCTTAGAAGGTCTCCTTTCACACTTGAAGTATTTTTATTGTTGCTAAGGAGATTTATGGGCCATCCTACCCATTTATTCACCTACCTAGTGACAAAATAATCTATAATATTCCATTTAGCTAAAAGCTAAATTTTAGGAATATTACACACTCTTAAGGTGGGGCAGTTCATCGCTCACCAGGGGTTGGGACAATCATGGGTTCCTTAATGATGGAGGGGGCTCATTTAAGGCTCATAGGAAACAGGGTGATAGCCATGGATAAGGGGCAGAGCTATTGTTAGGCTTTTTCCCACGTGCTAAATTTGTATGTCCCAACCATCTTTTGCATTTTGTGGTATATTTCCTATTGAGAGTGGCCAAATTATGCTTTTCCTTTTCCTTTTATCTGCATCAACCTCTGGGCATTGTTCCAGGCTTGACCTAAGGTGTGGACAAGGGTAGTGAGAGGATAATGCTATGTGTACCTAGTGGACCCATGTGGACCCGGATAGGATAAGAGATGAATGGAGCTAAAATGAGTGGACAGGGAGTGATGTATGTCATATCGGGAAGCGGTACCACACAACCAAAATTGGTATTTCCCATGTAGTTCCAATCCTAAAGCGAATGACCACTAAATAAGATCCTACAGGACTAGGATACAAGGGTAACCACAAAATCGGGCAATGGAGACAGTAATACAGACCTAACCCACTCTTTCTGCCGAATTCCCCCATCAATTCATGCCCAAAAATTCCCATGACAAGTAAGGAAAATTACTTAACTATACCAATGAAAATCCATACCTTCGGGGTTGGGAGGCCCACCTTCAAACATACATTCATGACAAGTGGTCGAGGGACCACATGGCTGGTTTAGCTAGTGGAGGAAATGTCACATTGAGCTATCTGGCAGCTGCAAGGGGCTGTTGGATGCCAACTACGGACAATCTGGGAGAAAATTTTTCTCCTATATACACTACCCCTAGGTTGTTGGTAACAGTTCCTTAGTCCATAGAAGAAGTACCTTGCTTAGCTTCTGAAATACATGACCTTGAACCAATTCCCTTAGACCATCTTTTAGGTGATAAACTAGGAAGCCTCCTGTGTGTTGTGAAATTCCGCTAAAGAGTAGGAGGTGAAGTGCTAAGGTGATAGGGGAAACCACCTCGTTGTTGTATCTTGGTTTGGCTATTGCCTTGTGAGACCTCTCACGAGTCACAAGGCCTGTTAGATTTTGAGGCAACATGTCTCACTAACAAAATGATTTAATAATGAGGCATTTCCAAAATATTAATTAATGTAGTTATCATTAATTAGGTATTTTACTCCTCTTCTACTATGTAATGAAACGTTGCATCATCTAATGAATGAACAAATCCACTCTTTATCATTATTATGTGTGTTCCTATCAATGCTTGTGTGTGTAAAAGCAATAAATCTATGGTTCTATGATTCTTCAAATTCGTAATTATGCCACTAGGAGCACTGAAACAAATAGGGGTTTCCAAAATGATACAAGATTCAAAGTGGATCATTCGAGGTATCAAAAAACCATTGTCTAATAAAAGCCATGAAAGGTCCAAATTATGGAGTTTTTCCTTCTCTTTACGCTTTCTCTTGTCATGGACACAAGCTTGCCTTGCCACAGTATCGAGCACAATTTTGTGTACCGATTTTACATATATTAACTATAGCTGCATTAAGCACCTTATTCAATAGAATTACCAAAAATTAGCAATTACAAGCCACAATTGGTTTAATATGATATGGAAGGCAAAAGGTACAAAATATCTGATATGAAAGGATTTAAATATTAGGAAATTACTATTTTATTTTAACTTTCACTGTTTAGGTTATAAAATTATTGGAACCACACATAATAAAAATAAAAAGAAAGAAAAGAAAATGACATTTCTTTCGGTCATCCTTGCAAGCCGTAGGACATACCTGAACCAAATAGATTTTTCGGAAAGCATTTCAAATCAGCAACCTATAACAGGTGCAGATCAAGTCTCTCAGGCATAAACAACACTGCAATACCTGGAGCAACTGGTGCATCACACTCAAGAACCTATCACGTCCCAATGCCTATCATAGGGACATATCAATGCTGACCACTGAACCTAGGGCATCACCCACATAAATCCCCCGACAACAGCCTCTCACAGGAAATAACCTACTCCATACATGGATCCTGGAATTTGAGATAACTTGTTCTGATACTATGTTAAATTTTGAGCACATGGTGCATAGATATGTACTTAGAAACTAAATTGTAGCAATCAGAAAACTGAAGAGTAACTATTAACTCTTTGCAAAACACCAAAGTCTGACCAATAAATCTGTAAACATGGAAAATCTAAAAATACGAATCAGTTTTTTATAGACATGGCCGGTTTGGTACCAAACTGGCCGGTTTGATACCTAACCAGTCCTAACCTGTCCTTGGATTGGATTTTTTGGTCTGGTTCAGGATTGTGGGGGAGTGCCCCCAACCCCCCCCCCCCCTTAAACCCACTCCCAATTCGTGCTCCAAGCGGGAGCATTTTGGGAGCGCATCGGGAGTGCGCTTCCTAAACAGGAAAAGCACTTCCTGGTTTTTAGGGAGTGTTTTAGGGAGCGTTTTAGGGAGTGTTTTTTTAAGGGAGGGAGCGTTTTAGGGAGCGTTTTTTTTAGGGAGGGAGCATTTTCGGGAGCGTGTTTTTTGGTTAAAAACTTGGTCCTAAATGAAATTACTTGCTCTCCCTTTGCTTAAATCATCCATTTGCCAACCTAACTATACTGTCAATATAATTTGTGTATCAACTATTTTTTAACATATTATGATAGAATTCCATTTGGTAATGGCCATTATTTTATTGTAAACCCAGGAAAGGTATATCTTTTAACAATCTTGAGACAAAATTTCCTACCATAAAGTGGAATGGATTTTGTTCAAACTAGTTGAAAAGCATACATCATATTCGTTTTATGCAAGGATCAACTATTAAGATATGAGTAAAGTCTAATTTTCATTAAGGAATAAAAACAAAAGCTTAGCTTTAAGACTCATTGTGTTGTAGTTATTATAAGCAGAATATATGACCCTTTGAAACTTGGTATTTAATTCAACAACAATTTCTCTCCACTGTAAAAAGGGCCTAAATATTATGAAATCATTCTTTGTACTACTCTTAATGCCTTACACCTACTCCTTTCTCACATTGAAACCAAGTTGACCGTCCTTTGCAGTCAAGATATGCCACCTTATTGGAGACAATGATGGATGACCGAAATATTTGTTGATGTTTCATCAATGCCTCTCCCCTTTTAGGTCATGGTCATATTTCTTGCATGAGATGTGGGCTTGTGTATTTTCCCATCCACTGTTTCTTGGAGATTTTACGACCTTAATGGCAAAGTGGGTAACAAGTTGATGAATATGCAATTGCTTAAACTTTGGATAATTAATGATATGCCTTCTAGGTTGAATTTCCCATTTCCTTAAAAGAAATTAATTTATTCCTTAGCAACACATTCTACGTGTTCTCCACTTCTTGGACATGCCGAATATTGAAGCAGTCAGCTAAAGTGCAGATCCCATTCTCCCCCTAGGAACTGACTTACGGCTATAAGATTTTAACTCTATTATATTTTATTAGGCAAGATCCCATTTATTTTTCTTAAGCGGCCATCACATAAAAAATCATGTGGCTTCCTGCACAATGATATCAAAATCAAAGCCCCAGTTTACATTGCCTAATGTGACCCCAACATTAGAGTATCTTACCGTATCTTGTAGGATGATATTCTATTAGAAGTGTTCCAAAAACTAGATGTATCATGTGATTTTCTGAATATGTGTTCAATGTTTATTAATACGCCATCGTTTTTAAGATTTTTAAATCTTTACAACCATCTAGATTTCTATGGTTGACAATTTGCACATTATTTCATCCAAGACGCACCATAGGTTAGAGCTTTTTCATTTTCTTCTGGGTTATATCTTGGGAATTTGTGTGAATATTTTATTGGATCATTATCTTTAAGTGGCTGTCTGACATAAAGTATCTTCTCTTCATTCTTACATCTTTACAAATACCCTTTAACGTTTCTAGAGAAATTATATTCATTCTTACATCTTTACAAATATCCTTTAACATTTCTAGAAAAATTATTCACATTGTAGATAAAATGTCTTTTGGATTAATCACGTCATTCGGATTAGGTTGATGTTTCGAACCAACTAATGTGGTTCATCCTCAGGACAAGGTGTCTTGAGGATGAACCACATTAGTTGGTTCGAAACATCGACCTAATCCGAATGACGTGATTAATCCAAATGACATTTTATCTACATTATGGATCGCAAAAGTCTTAGATCTAACATTATTTTAATTGTATTTTTTGAGGGAAGACAGTGCCAACAAGCATTAAGGCCAAGCCTTAGAAGGCCACCATTACCATGATCTGCTCAAATTTCAAAAATAAGACATTTATCGTGGCAAGAGGCCAAGCAATAAAATATATTTACTAGTCTTTTCTAGTTTCTAGTAGTTTTAAACTTTTTATAACTGTTGAAACTTGACTCTTTCATATTTATTATGATATTTTTTGTAAACAATACATGACAATTTAAGTTTGAAGTTTGAAACTTTGAAGTTGACAGTCATAAGTTTATAACTCATTATGAATTATGAATATGATAGTTCATGAAATTTGAAAGTTGTTTCATTTTGTTTTCTTATTATAACATTTCATTTCATGTTAAATATTCTTTGTTGTAAATGTTACACTTAGCTTACAAGTACAACTATGGTGATCAATGAATCGATGATGATAACTGTTATATATTGAATTTTCAAAGCTTGAAACTTTAAGATTGATGAATCATGAGCCTCAAGAGTCAATATATTGTATGTTTCTAACTTCTAGATTAGAAACATAACTTCTAAATTAGAAGATTATAACTTCTAGATGATTGATGTTATATGGTTCAATCTATGTTTTTATGTTTTTTATGTCTAATTCATCATTCTACTTGCTTTTGTTGACATATATGTATCAAAATAAAAAAACGCTCCCCGAAACGCTCCCAGACCGGGAGCTTCTGAAAATGGCGCTCCCTCTCCCGCTCCCAAGTAACTTTGGTCCGGTTAGCAGCAGGCAAGAGAGTCTGTCTGGCCAATTTGGCCAATTTCTAGTTTAACCCAGCTGATTTTTAAAAGTATGGTTACAGTGCATGTTTATAAATTTGTGTAATAGCTTTCCCATACTTTTATTTGTTTTAAGAATGACATTATATGAATTATAACAGCTAAAAACAGATAGATAGAGGTGTGCTTACATACTGGCAATTTACGTACATGCACTATTTACATATATGCATATGTGTTTGAAACGTTTTGGAAGTAGTAGAGTGTCCATATTGTTCGTGTTCATATAGAAAATGACTAAAATAACATGCATATGGAAGCGTTCTGATAGTCCTTTTGGAATATATCTTATAAACCCATTGATTGTGGCCAAAAACTGTTCATGTTCACATTACTTAGTTTGCAGGGCTTCAACATTAAAATTTTTCATGTCATCAGATCCCACTATTTGCATATGGATCTAGCAATTTGAATGATTCAACACTTGAGTTACTAAATGATTGGTGCAATATCCATGCAAGACTGGCTTTCATAAAAATAAATTATATTTGTGTACAATTATTGATGCCATCTTTTGACTTTGTATGTAGGATGCCAAAGTGACAATGCTGGGTTTGGTGCCCAGTTTGGCGCGGTCTTGGAAGCGTGCAAATTGTGTTGCTGGTCTTGACTGGTCAAGCATTAGGTGAGTTATAGTTTGCACATGTGTTTCCTTTTTTGGTTTCCATTATTCAAAAAGCAATTTATACAGAACTTTTTTGTGTCTGTACGCTTTCAGTTTTAGTCTTTTATACTGAACTAGAATTGAAACATATAGCACACACAATTCCTATTTTAATATTTAATGCTTTCTACAATAGGAGAAACAGAGTTGTAGAGTGATAAGCAACATAACGTTATCTTTATTCTTTAATATGTAACTACAGATGCTTTAGTTCCAGTGGTGAGGCATCGAATGTTGATGAATACCTATGGCTAATGGGAAGAGCCTCTTACAAGCCAGTTATAGAGTATTGTGGCGGTACCGAGATTGGTGGTGGATTTGTTGCAGGTTCATTGTTACAATCACAGTCCCTTGCGGCATTCAGCACTCCAGCTATGGGTTGTTCTCTATTCATCCTTGGCGAGGATGGTAATCCTCTTGTAAGTCATAAAATCTTGCTTTGTCACCATATATTTGTACATCTTGCTGTGTATATATGACCTGGCTCATATCCCACTTCTCTGGCTGTGCCAAGAGTCAAAATGTTTAATGCAAATTCCTTTAGTTGCAACCATGCTTTGAGAAAATTGTTTGTAAATGTCCACAAATAACAAACATTGCTAAAACAGATAAAATTGTTTTTATCTAAAGAAAATGTAGCAAATTGACATATAGATATAAAAAAACTATAGAGAAACATATCTGAATGTGTTATTCTTGCAAGAGTTTCTAAGCAAGTTAAAAAATGATAAGAACCTGAATTCCGGAAAAAGTGCTGCCACAGATTGTAAATAATACTGAATCAATAGTGAAGTAAAATAAATATGTATTGACATCCACTAAAGACTTGTGACCACCGAATATGCAAAAATCCAATTTTCATTTTCAGACATTCTTGTTGAGCTTGCATCATGATATGTGTTCGTGACTTGATTGGATGATGCTCACATCTCTTGAGGCATAATGTGTAATGTTCCAATTTTTATTTTCCTCCATAGCAAAGCCAGGGTGGATTTCTAGGACAGGGGATGGCCAGGGCATTAAAGCAGGTTTGTGTTATCAGGAGTTCGAAGGGAGTTTTGAGGAGTTTGTACGGGATCTGATGGCATTTGCTTGGCATATTTCATCTCAGCACAATTTGTCCTTCGTTCCATCGTATTCCGGCAACTTTCAAAAATAGCATTATTATGGCGCCTGAATTAGTTAATTAATTATGCTTGAGGTGGTATTCCGAGAAGATTATTTGATTGAACACCTCAGTGTAATAGCTCGTTGGAACCGGAATGAGGAGATCTTCGGGATGGGATGTTGAGAAGTGACTTATAGTGGCCAGAGAGAGTATCGTGGGCAACCTACCATTTCTTTTAATTAAAATGGCTTTAATTAGTTATTTAATTAAAGGAAAAATAATTAATTAGAGGAAATGGCCCAAAAGTGAAGGGCCCAAAAGTGACTTAAGTGAAATAGAATTAAATTAAAAGTCACTATGATAATGTCCATGGAAAATCTTTTAGAAATTAATAAAATAATAAATTAAGATGCTTCTAGAGGCTTGGAGATCTATCCATCAGATCTATAAAAGGAGAAGCGGAGGACATTTGGAGGCATCTTGGATGGGATCATTGTTTGTGTGAGAGGTTTGAGAACTTGATTCTCTACTTCAGCAGTAGAACTTGATTCTCTACTTTAGCAGTAGCCCTAGGACGGAAATCCTCAGGTGATTAGTGAGAGTGGGCGAGCTCCCATCTCTTTCCTTGGTGGATCCATTCAGGATTCATAGGTTGCAGTTATTTGATTTTCAGTTGTTTGGAGGCCAGTTGCGGCATTATTGTAGATCTATTTGGGGCATTACCTCGACCACTTCCAGCATTTTCTGTATTAATAAAATAAGGCTGAGATCTTCTGCATGTTATTGTCTATTATTCAATTGCATATTCTATTTTCCGTTTGTCGTGAATATTGGGGTTTATATTATGCAAATTTTTTATGATGTTGAAGGCTTAAATTTTTGAAGGTATTTTACATGGCAATCTTCTGGTGATTTTATTGTTGAATTAATTTCTAGCAAAAAAATATGCAAAATATTCCGAAAGGGATATTACATAATGGATGGTTGAGTTTAGACATTTAAAGGCAGGATTGCACATGGTGCCTGTTACCACAAAATATACTAGGCCTTGGAAAGGGATGCTAATTTGTGTAGCTCAGATAGGTGTTCTATTCTCAGATTGTGTCTATGAGGCTAGTGAACACATTTTCTTTAATACCCAGAAAAGGTTTTTTCAAAAAGACCTTGATTAGATTTAATTAAGTAGTTAATTAATTTTTCATAGGTTTATCTTGGGGAAATAAGCTTAATTAATTAGTATTAATTGGGGTAATTCGATTTTCCTCTAGAGACTTCCGTAAAAGTCACTTGATGGGGTCAAGATGATCTTAGCCATTGATTGTGATTAGATCATGGTCATTGATTTGTCAACAAGAGATTATAAGAGGAAATCGAAGGGCATTTGGAGAACACATCGAGACATAGAGTTGCAGTGCGAGTGGGCACGCAGAGGCAACACAGGGACAACAACATCCAAGGGTTTCAATTGTAAGAATTGAAAAGTGTTTTCCGGTGGAATTATTCATGAGATTTCAACATTCCGAGAGGAAGGAATAGAAGCCAAATATTCTATAGAGAGGCTGAACTAGTTAGTGCGAGTTAGCCAGTGCACCTTACTAGGAAGTTGTTCGATTTCCAGTTGTCGGAAGGAAGAACAAATAGCTTAGCCAAGTTGTAGGAAGATGAAGGGGTTGTAGGAACAATTTTCTTGTAGCAGTGCGAGTTCCAGTTGGGTCGTACACACTTCCAAAATTTTGCCAATGCGAGTTGTAGGCAGGAGGCCGTGAGGTTTAGCAGAAGAAAACTTTGTGTTTCTAGATCGATTTTGCTAGTGTAGAAAATTTTCCAGAGCTTTGCCAGTTTCAGGCAAGTAGTTTATGTACTCTTTAATTTTTTGAAGAAATAATAATAAAACGCCCATCTTCACAGTAGTTTTCCCTTCGGGGTTTTCTGAAAATTCCTTGATTGCAATTACTGGATGTTATTCTCCTAATTGATAGTAGTTTAATTGTTTACGACAATTATCAAATAATCACAATTGCAATCTCCATTATAAAATACGTAGTAGAAAATAAAATATGGAACTGAGAAATAGATTCACACTATAAAAATTGACACAATGTTCTTGGACTAATGTCCTCGGAAAAACCCCGAAGGGAAAACCGGTGAAGTAGATGAGGGTTTATTTTATTATGCAACTAAATTTGGAGAGTACAATATCTAGATGCCTGAATGGATATCCACTGGAAAATATACTGGCCAAAAAAATTAGGAGAAAAATTCTCCCTCTGCAAAATAATTCGTCCTCCCTTTGGCCTGCTCGCACTGCTGGCCTGATGCAAGTCGTACAACTTCAGATCTTCCTCCTACTGGGTTGTCTAGCCTTCCTTTGCCATTGGAAAAAAATTTCTCTTTCTTCCGAATAGAAATATGACCTCCAACAACTGAAACGAATCCTTCCTGGCAACTCACTCTACTAGACTGGCTAACTCGCATTGCTTGGATGACTTGCTCTATCGAAGATTCTGGCCTCCCTTTTCCTATCTCTCCTACTTTGGAAAACTGTTGGGAAACTCTTCCGAAATTCTCCTTTGCTGCTCCCTCAATCACTATTGCTCTCCTTCTGGCTCAAACTCTCTTCCTTGTTGAATGACTGCAACTGGATAGCTTGAACTGCCAAGGTAACTCGCTCCCCTCTTGTAAACTATGTCTATCTCCAACACTATCGGCTTGCTCTTATAATCTATCGCTGGAGCATCAATGACCACAATTAGATCCTTATCAACTACTAATATTATCTCAGACTTTATCCAAGTCATTTTCTAGGAAGTCTCTAGAGCATAAGTCGATCTCCTCAATTAATTCACTTTAATTAACCGTTTTTCCTAAGTTATACTCGGGAAATGTTTAAATGATGACTAATTAATTTAATTAAGGCATTTCACAAGCATATCTCATGGAACCTTTTCTGGGTTTTGGAGATCTTGTGTTCCTTAGCCTCTTAGACACAAATCGAGACTAGAACACTTGTCCGATGCTACCAAATCAATCAAAAACTAACACTCCCTCTAAGCGAGGAAGGTGTTCTCTCTCCAAAATCTCTCCTTTGTAGTTGGACCACAATGCTGGTGTCTGACATCTGCAACATACTGTCACTGTCCACTGTGCTACTACTTATACTCTGATAACCTGCTAACCCTGTAGCTTAATCACTTTGCGTTTGCGTTGCTGCTAAAGACTAACACTACACTGTGCTTCCCCGCGCTGCTACCAACATTGCCCATGCTGCATCTGAACTCATGTTGTTGTTGCTACTGCTGCAACTGTGTGTACTAATCTCTCGTGATGTCCTTCTGAATAAGAACTGGGAAATATCTCTTGGATGTAAATCCTCTCATGGAGTCTCTCTTTGGTTGTAACTGTGCTTGCTACCTATAACTGGCCAATTCACACTGCGTGTGTCACTGTGACTAGCTCTACAACTGTCTCTGGGATCTTTGACTGTGCCTGACTCTACAACTGTCTCCTAAGTTTCTGATTGTGCCTAACTCGCTTTACTACTCTTTCAAGCATCTGACTGCGCCATGCTCTACAACTATTGTCTGAATAACTAATTGCACCTTGCTTGACACTGCAATCAGCTAAGCTACTGTCTCTTGAGTATTTGGTTGCACCTTGCTCACACTGCAACTGGTTCCGCTACTGTCTCTCGAGTATCGTACTGACACTGAACTCGTGTACCTCTGTGTCAGAACTGTTCCTCCTGCTACTTTAAATTTTTGGCTCTCGTAGCAAACGTAATGATCCATGTGAAGAATGTACAACAGTTAGATCTGATCTATTGATTAAGCCCTCCATGGCTAGATCTAGATCTCCTGCTGCTCTTCCCACGGACCCTGCATGACCTGGCACACTGGAGTCTCATACTCCTCCTCGATCTAGTGCTGCTATATCTCCTTTCGAATCTCATCCTTGGTTGGGACCCTTCTTCGCATTGCAACTCGCACTAGAAAACTTGCACTTCCTCCGACACTTGTCTCCGACAATTGGAAGGAAAACTGTTGCCTAGATCTGCATTATGGATGACTCACACAACCTCTTCTAGCAATCTTGTACAATCATCTCTAGGAAGCTGCAAAAATTTATGATACTCAAATAAACTGGAGACTGTATCTAGAAATCTCCTTCTCCTTCTTGCTTGACCTTCCTTCTACTACTCGCACTCTCCTTGAGGGATGCACAAATATGCCTCTGGTGTGAAAGTTTCAAAACATAAACCCTACTATAGTATCTCGATCTACTTCACCTACTTGTTTCATTAACATTAATAAGTTATTTAACTGAAATATTTAGAAAAACGCTAAAGTAGACACTAACTGCAGCCTACACATCTACAGATCATTTACTGAACAATGCACACATATGACAAGATTACACACGATTTTTCAGACAAATGTCCCTCGAAAGACCCAATGCGGAAAAACCGACGCAACAACTCTGGAGGGTTTATATTATTATGCAGAATCTGAATACAACATTCTGGGCACCAGACATGGTTGGCCCTACAGAGAAATTACATGGCAATAAGTGTGAAAATTCTACTGCAGTGTATTGGTTTATTTCCTCCTACTTGATTTAATTAATACAAGTTATTTTCAGGAATTAGATTCAGAAAATACCGAAAATAAACAAAACTACAGCCTACACATCCAGATCATTTACTGAATAATTCACTCATCCAACAAAGTGACACACGGAATTTTGGACATAAGTCCCTGGAAAAACCCAAAGCGGGAAAACCGGTTCAGAAGATATGATGGTTTTATTGTTAAGTAGTTCTTAGTACAACAAATTTGGGTTCCAACCTTGGAAAACCCGACAGAGAATAAAAGATATAAAATCTGCAGCTAACCTGAAGATCTAGTGCCAAATATCTAAATGATCCGCACCCTCAAATGGGATTTACAGGACTCAGCCCAGATCTGACTCTAAAAACCCTCAACGTTGCTTCTGAAGCCCCAACATTTCCCTGGAGGGACTGCATTAGCCTTTGCATGGCTCCAGGAGGGCCTGCGTCACCCTAGGAGGGTCTGCGCTGCCTCTACTTGGCCAACGTCAGCCCAACGTGGCCCTAGTTGCCTCTGCACTATCCCTGCTGCTCTGCGTGGTTCTGAAGTCTCTTTGCGTTGTCCTTGTGGCTACTCCTCTTGCCTCTTGCTGTCTCTTGGCCCTGGAATCAGAACATTCCCTTGACCAATACTACCCCTCACTGCAAGAAGTTCCACTGGAAATTCTTAGCAAACCCGCCCTAGAATTCCACATCTATTCCTCAGTTCTACGGAAAATGTGTGTCTTCAATTGACCCTCAAGCTTCTCTCTTATACTTTTTCGTTGAACCCTTCAACGGCCGAGATTAAATCATCCATCAACGACTGAGATTAAAAGACTACTTGATCCATATGACTTAAGACAATTTCAGCACATGTTAATTAGTTCACTTTAATTATTTTATTTTCTTAAGTTAGACTCAGGAAATCCATTAAAAATAATTAATTATTTGAATACTTGAACACAACTTGAAATTTCTGAAATCCATTTCTGGGTCTTGTAGATCAAGTGTACTCTAGTTCTTTCACAAAATTTGGGACATAGAGCACAACTGATGCTACCCCAAATACACAAAATCTCAACAATAAGTACCTTTCACTCGGAGATAGAAGATTAGCTATATCACACCCTCAAATGGGATTTACAGATCACGAGCCCCTTCTGGCCCATTGGAATCCTCAGCGCTACCTCTGCAGCCTCTGCGTCAGCCCTCAACTGGCCAGCGTCCCCACTGCGTCACCCTGACTAGTGTTGCGATACCCCGGCTGGGACTGCATCACCCTGGCTGGTGCTGCGCTGCGCTGGCTGGGTCTGCGTCACCCTGGCTGGGCTTACGCAGCCTGTGCGCAGTCTCTACGTGGTGCTAGGTGAACTGTGTCCTCTTGGCTGGCTCTGCACTGACTGTAACTCACTGCTCCTCTGCGTTGTTGTATTCTCGGCCTTGGATCAGATCATCCCTTAGCCGTCTCTGCCCCTCACTACACTTCAACATGTTTCGAATTTCTCAGCAAAATCCTACCCCAGAAATTCAACTTAGCTTTAGTGCTCTGCCAATGTGTGTGTGTCTCCAACTGACTCCAAGCCTTTCCTTTATACTTTTCTCGTTGGAAAACCAACGACCGTGATCTAATCTCTAATCGACGGCTCAAATTAAAAGACTGTTTGATCCACGTCACTTAGAACATTTCATCACATGTGTTTAGTTAATTCACTTTATTTTTTCTAATTCCCTAAGTTAGACTTAGGGTCCTCGTTAAAAAAGTTAATTATTTGAGTATCTCATACACCATGTTAGAACTGGTATTTTCATCCCACCCATCTCGCCTTATTTTACTTTGCTTTCACCTCATCTCCGTCATTATCATTGACCTCGTTTCGTTTTTTAACCATTTTTCCCAAGCGTGCCCAAATCATCATTGTTCACAAGCACTCAACCCTAATTTCCTCTCCCACTGAGCTAGGGTTTGTTATGGAAACAAGACATTTGAGCAGAGGAGGCATAAGGTAGGTCATATCAGTAAATATGAGGCCATTCCAACTCATGTCTCCATCATTTTTTAAGAAATCATTCCAAGGGTCAAGTCATTTGCCACTCATAGGGTCGATTTTTCTTCAAACTGTGTCTCTGACCAAAAAAAGATGAATTTGACAAAAATGAGAGGGGTTTTTGTCCATCATAGGTCAAGGAAGAAAAACCTCCTTCAGATTTTACACAAGTGTCATGGTTTTAGAGAAATGTCAAAAACACAGGTGCCACAAGAGAGTTGCTGCAATTCTGGAGTGACCTTGGGAAAATCAATTTTTATCATAGCTGGAGTGTCCAAATGACTTGCTTGATAATTCAAATGATAACTAGACAAAGAGAGCTTTCCAATGAGCTATCATGAGCTCAATTTGGTGTTGAGGAAGGCCTCCAAATGTTTCCTGCAACAACACTCGCATTTCTGCACCCTCATTCAACAATTTTTGACCAGTCTTGGGAAAATCAACTTTTGACGAGGCAAATCAACCCCAATCATAAAACCAAAAGTATATTTGGAAAGTAGACAAGATAAGATTTCCAACGAGCTATCCTGGGCCCAATTTGGACGCCGGGAAGGCCTTCAAATGTGGTCTACAAAAAGGTGTTGCAGGGGCGTTGCGAGTTTAGGAAGGGTGTTGCACGTTTAGGGGGGACGGTACGCGTTCAGTTGGTCATTGCGCGTTCACCCAGGAAGTGCCAAAAACACCTCTGTCAGCCTGTCACTTCACCATTTCATGCTACATCTTTGCACAAGGGTTCTTCAAAACTTCATTTACCAATAAGTGACCAAGTCACCCTCTCTTTGATGTATCATCTTTGCTTCAAGTCAATTTGAACCTACTTCTAAAGAAAGAAACCCTAGTGTTTAATAAAACCTAATTCACATCCTAAGCTAGTTCCTAAAACCTTCATACACTCTCCCTCACAATCCTAAAACACTCACCCGATTCCCTATCCCCATTCCCTAAAAGAATTCTCCCATTTCCCTATCCCCTCATTTCCTTATCCCCATTCCCTAAACAATCTCATCCCTAATAGCCCTAAGTCCTAGGGTTTTCACTAACCTAGGCTTCCTTCACATTCCCATTTCCTTCATATCCCCAACACTTCCCTTCACCTCATTCACCTTCACCTCACATTGACCCTTCTTCTTCACCTTTTTACAACCCTTCATCATCATCACGTCATGATTCAGAGTCATCGAGCAGTGAGGAAAATATTGAGGCAACATGGGCTAGTGTGGTTGAGGTGGAGCCACTTCCCAAAACTAACCAAAGAGGCTATAGGCATGTGTTTGCTTCACTTAGAGTGAAAGGGGCCATGCCTTCTTCATCAACACAACAGGTAAATAAAGGTAAGAAACAGGTGATAGAGCCAGTCATTCATGATGAGGAGGACAATCATGAGACAGAGCATGAATTTTAGTTGATTGACTTAGGTGAAAGAGATGAAGACAAAATCACCAATGCAATAATTAATGACAAAGAGGCAAAGATTAGTGAACTTCAGACTAATCTTGGGAGGGCCAAATATGTGATTGACTTCCTTGAGCAAGAAAATCAACAGCTGAAGACCAAGCAAGTCATCAATGAGGTGAAGTGTATCAAAGCACAAAGAGAGGCAAAAAAGGCTAAAGCCTTGCTTGAGGAAACATTGGAAAGGTTTGGTGAACCTGATGATGAGGAGGATCAGCCTCCAAGCCAGAGACCAAGGACTAGAGGGATGAAAAGAGCTCTAGCCCTAGAGAGACAAAGGGAAGCTGAGCTAGCAGACTAGCTTACCTTAAATGAAAAGCTTTCCCTAGAGATCAATGAAAACAAAGAATCGTGGCTTGAGAGGGTCAACCAACACTTGGAGCAGCTCTTGGCCAAGGCTCAAAAGGACAATGACATTTAGAGAAAGATGGCAAAACATTATGCCATGAGGAACAAAATTGCAAGGGCCAAGCTCAAACGAGCCCATGCAAAAATTCAAGCTTTGACCAAGCAAGAGAAGAAAGAGAAGTTGGACATACTTGCAGAGGTGTCACTTCATGATTCAAACATTAAATGATCAAGTACCCTCACAATTTTGACACGATTTGGCAAAATTTTGCATTCTATGAAAATTTCGTGTTTTTGAGTATTTTTGCACACAGAAATTTTCCTAAATGCGTAGCGACATGGACGCTACACTCTTTTTTGGGACCTCCAAATGACAAATGGCCACTACCAACAGGTTTGTATTGACGAGGACATCAACCCTAGAAAGTTTCAGAGTTTTTGGAGGAGAACTGGTTCATCAAAAGCTCAAAAAACCATTAAAATTTCATGTTTCTGCCTCTAAATCTGCCTGGTCGCTCTGCGTTTACCAGTCTTGAGAGAATAGGTTTTTGACAGGGCAAATGAGCACCATTTTGAAATCTGGAGGTAGTTTTGGAAAGTAGACTCAAAGGGATTTCCAATGAGCTATTATGGAGCTGATTTGGACATCGGGAAGGCACTCAAAATTAGCCTTGAATAGAGGTCAATTTTTCTGCTTGGACGCTGCGCGTTTCACAAGAAAAATGTATTTTACACAGTCTTCAAATTTTTTTGAAGTTTCACTCCAGTTTGACTTTTACTCTAGGAAATGAGGAATTTACTAATGTAAATGGTCAAGATGAATGTAAATATCATGTTTTTACTTTTACCTAGGGTAAATACATTAGGTAAGTCAACCATTTGAGGTGTAATGAATTAGTTCATAAGAGATAGGAATGAGTCCCTTTTATCATCCTACACCCTAGCTATCAGTTCAGCTTTTTATGTAATATCTCCCTCATCTCATGAATTCGACCCCTATGGATGAGTGGAGGTGGTTTTGAGGTCTATTTAGCTCAGATCTTCATAGGAGTCAAGGGTTGGAATCAGTTTCATTTTGCTTTGTGGATCAAGAAGACTTTGTATTCAGTTTTGGCCATTAATACAAGAGGAGTTGCAACTATATTTATGGGATACCTGTGGTATTAAATGGCGTTCATTGTTTTCTCTTTAGTTACATATGTGTGAATGTATTGTTCATTTCCTTTCCATTTCTATAATATGATCTTTTATAAGTGTGAGATTCATAATTCATGCTAGTCATGCTCTGTTTTGTATAACTGGTCATAATTTGTTTCATGTCTTCTCTCTGAGAGAAATTCATCTTCAATGCTTCCCTCAGCCTTCTTACATTTTATGAACCATCCCATAACCATTTGCCTCAAGTGATTGACATTGTACCTACCTTGACCCACTCATCCCTGCAACCCTTTTTGTCTCTTGCCCTAACCTAGCCTTTCCTTGATCTATTTTCATTATCTACTGATTTACCCAACCAAATGTAATATTCCCAATTAGCCTTGCTAATTGGAATATCTGCCTCCTAGGTTCATTCCACCAAAGTTGAGGCCACTGTGTCCTTCATTTATCTTAACAAAGTGAATTCGGAGACAGGTTTGGAAGCAAGGTGAGGTTCCTAGGAGGAAGGTGGATAGGTCAAGGTGGATGTGGAAAGGTGTGCCACCCCTGCAAATAAACACAATTCCTGCAGCTAGTCAAATACATGCATCAAATGATCATTATTATAGCAAAGTAAATTAGCATGGAAAATATGAGTTGAATTTTATTCAAGTCTACTCTAACCTAAAACACAATTCCAATTGTCAAACCAATGCTTCTAACTCCTAAGTTGCAGAGATTAAACATGCAGAAAGTTTGCAATCAAATACTTAACAATTTCCAAGAAATCATAAACAAATACTTTTGAGTTGTTATTATGGATATTTCCAATCACTCTTCCCACAAGAGAGGAGATAGGAAAGCCTAAAATTACAAGGTTTTATGATATAATATATACTAAAACAAGGAAAGAATTAGAAAACTTTGAAACAAGAACAAGAAATAAATACAAGAGAAGGACTAAAGCCTGTGGGTTGGGCCCAAACCCATGTTAATTTCAAATTGTTCTATGTTGTATCAATTACTTTATCCTAATTCCAAACTTCAATTAACAATATTTCTAATTAAAATTAGCCTTTCCATTCATAAAAAATAATTGAAGATAGAACAATAAATGCAATGAAAAAGGATACAATCAACACATCAACAAGAGGCACCAGATTTGGTCAAAGACCAAGGAAAACCCCAGTATGGTGAAAACCCTTTGAAATTATTCTTCTATTATATTGTCATAAAATGTTCAACAAAGAGTACAATGAGCCCAATACAATATGATCAGAAATATAACCCACCAATTTCAGAAACCAATATATAGTAGAATATAAATCTTCGAATTTTCTCTTAAAGATGATGTGATGGATGGTGGATGATATCCATAAAGTGCCATAAATGGGGTCATTTTTGCTGCAGTATGGAAGGAAGTGTTATACCACCATTCAACGAGAGGTAACCACTTAACCCATTGTGTTTTTTTATCAGATACAAAACAACGAAGATATCCTTCCAAACATTTATTCACTATCTTATTTTGACCATCGGATTGAGGATGATAAGATGAGTTATGAGCTAACTAAGTACCTAAACAAGAAAATAACTCCGTCCAAAAATTTCCAGTAAAAATGGGATCTATGTCACTCACAATAACCTTTGGGTTTCATGTAGCTTTTGAATTTTGTCCATAAATGTATTAGCAACTATACTTGCTTTAAATGGATGAGATAATGCGAAAAAGTGTGCATACTTGGTAATTCTATCAACTACCACCATGATGACACTCTTTCCTTCGGACTTAGGTAAAGTTGTGATAAAATCCATTGAAATCTCCTCCCAATGTTGACATGGAATGGATAAAGGTTGTAGGAAGTCCTTGGGTCTTAATTGTCTCAACTTTATTTTGCTGGCAAACCAAACATTCTGCCACAAACTTTTGAATATCAGATTTAAGGCCATCCCAAAAAATTATTTCTTCACCTTGTGGTGAGTTTTTAAAAATTCTCAGTGTCCTCCTAAAGGAGAAGTGTGCAATTCCAAAATAATCTTTTGTTTTAGTTGGGAATTCTTGCAAATATATAGGTGATCTTTGTACCATAAGGAATCATTTTTCCAACCAAATGTATCAGATGTACTAGGATATTGCAACAACTTTTGAATGAGTGTCCACACTTCTTCTTCCTTCTTCCATTCATCCCTTGCTTTGGTTATCCAATCTGGTTGGATAATAGAAATAGTACAAAACAATGCTTCCACCTGAGATAGCTTTCGAGAGTATCCTAAATTCCCTAAATAAATATTTAGCTTCCCTTTTTGTAGATGATTTCAAAGTCATAACCCAACATATTTGTGACCCATTTTTGCTGCTCTTCTGAAGATAGTCTTTGTTCCAAAAAGTGTTTAAAACTATCATGATCAATTTTTACCTTGAAGTGCCTTCCCATTAGGTAAGTTCGCCATGTCTTTAGTGCATGCATTATTGCTAACATTTCCTTCTCGTAAATAGGTTTCTCTAAATACTTTCGTTTGATTGGACGACTTTCAAAAGCAATGGGTCTTCCTTCTTGCATTAAAATAGCACCAATTCCATTTTCCGAGGCATCACATTCCACACTTTTTGTGAAGTCTGGGCAAGGGTTAAGACCTGTTAAGCAGTACATTGTCTCTTTAAGATGTTCAAATGCCTTAGTTGCTTCAGGAGTCCATGAAAATGCATCTTTCTTCAATAATGTTGTTAGAGGTGCTGCTATTCTCCCATAATTCTTAACAAACTTGTGATAATATCCTGTTAACCCAAGAAATCCTCGCAATTGCTTTATGGTTGTGGGGAATTTCCATTCCTTAATGGCTTTAATTTTGTTAGGGTCCACTTTAACACCCTCGAGAGATACAATATGACCTAGATATTCCACCTCTTGTACTCCAAAGAAACATTTGGATTTTTTTGCATATAATTGTTTCTCCTGCAATAGTTTGAGCACCTTGTCAACATGTTCAACATGATCCTTCCAATACCTGCTATAGATTAGTATATCATCAAAAAATACTAGCACAAATTTTCTAAGGAAGGGTTTGAAAATGGAATTCACCAACCCTTGAAATGTAGAAGGTGCATTGGTAAGGCCAAAAGGCATGACCAAAAATTCATAATGACCCTCATGAGTTCAAAATGATGTTTTTGGAACATCTTCAGTGTTCATTCTAATTTGATGATATCCTGAACGAAGATCCAACTTGGTAAAATAAATTGCTCCATGTAATTCATCCAATAATTCATAAATCACAGGAATGGGAAATTTATCTTTAATAGTGATCTTATTGAGCTCCCTATAATTCGAACACGTGCACCATGATCCATCCTTCTTGTGCACCAATACTACTGGAGCACAGAAAGAACTTTGACTAGGTTGAATTATACCAGCCTCTAACATTTCTGCAATCATACGTTCAATTTCGCTCTTTTGGACATAAGGATATATGTAAGGCCTGATGTTTGGAGGAAAACTTCCTGGAATCAAATGAATAGAATGATCATGATCATGAATAGGTGGGAGTCCTTTGGGAGTTTCAAAAACCCTGGAATGATTGTCCAAGATTTTTTGGAGATCTGCAAAAATAGATGATTTTGATGTTGGAATTTCTAGTGAGCATAATTGTGAAATTAGGCCTCATTGTTCTTTCTTTAGAAGCTTTTTTATGACATTAGATCTTATTATCTTTCCTGGCTTCCCTAAAATACCCTGTAATTCCTTTCCTTCTGAAAGAAAAAATTCAAGAAAATTTCTTGAAAATTAAAGGCTACTGTCCCCAAAGATTGTAACCATTGTACTCCTAGTACAACATCAACACCTCCCATAGGAATGGAAAGCATTGGACTATTGAATACGTATTCCCCCATGGTTAGCTTGATATTATGGCATTTTCTAGAGAAATTTATAGTTCCTCCATTTGCAACCATCACTTGACATTCTGGTGCTGGATATAGGAAACAATTCAATTCCTTGGCTACCTTACAATGAATAAAATTATGGGTGCTACGTGAATCAATCAACACTATTATCTTTTTCTTCTTGATATGTCCTTCTATCTTGAGAGTTTGAGGATTGGTAATTCCTGCCAATGCATTACACGATATGGTTGGACTTATTTCTTCCTCTTCTAGGGCTAGTTCCCGGTGTATATCCTCTTCTTGTTCATTTTCTTCTCCCTCTTCACAATCTATGTAAAATAATTTGTTCTCAGCACACTTATGACCTTTAGTGTATTTTCTATCACAACTGTAGCAAAGCCCTTTTGCTATTTTTTCTTCCAATTGTTGTGGTGTCAACTTTGTAGGTTGTGGAAACCTAGGCGTAGCAACACTTCCTTCTTTATAGAAGTGAGTGGTAGGCTTCCTTGTCACCATAATTTTACATTCAATTTTTCTTGCCAACCTGAATGCCTTCTCCAATGAATCAGGTTCCAAAACGCGAACTTCATGTTCGATGTTATCCTTTAAAGTACCCATGAAGAGATCAATCCTGTGTTCCTCTGGAATATCAGTTACCCTTATATTCAATTTTTGGAAGTCCTTAATGTGCTCCCCCACTAAACCCTTTTGTTTGAGATTTATCAATTGGCTAAATAAGGTGTTGCTCTTTGTATCCTCATAATGTGCTATCATTTCCTTCGTAAAAATTGACCAAGTGACAATTTGTTTACGATAAAGCTACTGATACCCATGAGCAAATGTATTTTGTCTCCATGTAAAGTTGCAATGCATACCTTTTGTGTGTTTTGCACATTATGGAGATCAAAATATTGCTCCATTTGTAGTATCCATGTTACAGGATCCTTTCCATCAAACTTCCTCATATCCATTTTTGAAATATGGTGGTTCTTCCCACCAACATTAGAGTTTATGAAGTCATGATTAACATTTATTTTGTTCTCATCATGAGTTTCCTCTACTATCTTTTCACCATTAGGAAACATTTCTTGTATCAACTTTGTCAAACCTTCCATGTCTGCTTTTAGATCATTCTTCTTGTTTTCCATGTTGTCTTTCATTTTTTTATTGATCTTAGCTTCCATTTCATCCATCTTAGATTCCATGCCATCTATCTTAGATTCAACACCTTTCTTCAAACCATCCATATTCGCTTCCACGCCTTTCTTCAAAACATCCATTTCATTTTTTGTTGCTCTTTGTGAGAGTGAAATTTGGTGCACTTTCTCTCGTAATTTTGATAGATCATGTTGCAATTCTTCATCTTCATGAGTCATAGTAGAGCCTTCTAAAGGCTTAATGGGTGTTGAATTATTTTTACGGGGCATTTTTTTTAACCCAATACTGATATATATTATACAATATGCCCTTGGAATCAATTCAAATTGATTCTTCAAACAAGACTTATGCAATTCGTAAAAATAAATAAACACCTTTTTCTTGCTTTTTAGGAGCTCGATATTGAAATTGGATTATCTTTGTGATTGTGGCTCTTCAATATCTGAAATTGGGCACTGAGGTAGCCTTCTGAATTATCTTTCGAATGCCACAGGTCTGACTTGATTTGGATTCTCCAAGGAAAAGTTATGTCCAATCTCCCACAATGACCTAATTATGGACTGGTTCAGTAGAGCGAACTTGTACGACTTGCCACGTGTCACTGTTTCATATTTTAGCTCTAAAATTGATAGAAAAGAAACTACAATATGTGTGATTGCAACCAATTTTTACGGCACTCCAATCTGATGCTTGGAGAGAGAGTTATGAAGATTTTCCCACGATCACCTCTTTGAGATGAAATTCAGGAGGCTGAAAAAGCACTACTTCCACAAATCATATCTCCGAAAATATTGCGAACCAAGCTCTAAAATTTTTCGACGAGTTTTCTCAGGATTTTAGATTCGCACCATAAAAATTTCAGATTCTGAACCTTCGTATAAAAAACGTTGTAGCACAAATTCCATGATGACTTGTTTAGATTAAATTG